>OZ038383.1:88792255-89127313 GCA_964036045.1 Eutreptiella sp. 'Long Island Sound 2002' | reverse complement strand
TATTTACGTGTTTTTCACCCTGTTTGGGTAATAGGTCCGGGGGGGGGGGGGTCCTCCCAAGGGGTTGGTACACAACCTGCTAATGCAGCTTTTCACCCCGGGTAGCTCAAAAATCGAAGTTTTCGAAAGTTGTTTTTCTGATATTGTGCCCACCTAAAATGACCATCCAAGGTATGTAAAGCATGTTTTAGGCCGTATTTACGTGTTTTTCACCCTGTTTGGGTAATAGGTCCGGGGGGGGGGGGGTCCTCCCAAGGGGTTGTCAGACAACCTGCTAATGCAGCTTTTCACCCCGGGCAGCTCAAAAATCGAAGTTTTCGAAAGTTGTTTTTCTGATATTGTGCCCACCTAAAATGACCATCCAAGGTATGTAAAGCATGTTTTAGGCCGTATTTACGTGTTTTTCACCCTGTTTGGGTAATAGGCCAGGGGGGAGGGGGTCCTCCCAAGGGATTGGTACACAACCTACTTATGCAGCTTTTCACCCCGGGCAGCTCAAAATCGAAGTTTTCGAAAGTTGTTTTTTTTGATGTTGTGACCACCTAAAATGACCATCCAAGGTATGTAAAGCATGTTTTAGGCCGTATTTACGTGTTTTTCACCCTGTTTGGGTAATAGGTCCGGGGGGGGGGGGGGGGTTCCTCCGAAGGATTGGTACACAACCTGCTTATGCAGTTTTGCACCCCGGGCAGCTCAAAAATCGAAGTTTTCGAAAGTTGTTTTTCTGATGTTGTGCCCACCTAAAATGACCATCCAAGGTATGTAAAGCATGTTTTAGGCCGTATTTACGTGTTTTTCACCCTGTTTGGGTAATAGGCCAGGGGGAGGGGGTCCTCCCAAGGGATTGGTACACAACCTGCTTATGCAGCTTTTCACCCCGGGCAGCTCAAAAATCGAAGTTTTCGAAAGTTGTTTTTTTGATGTTGTGACCACCTAAAATGACCATCCAAGGTATGTAAAGCATGTTTTAGGCCGTATTTACGTGTTTTTCACCCTGTTTGGGTAATAGGTCCGGGGGGGGGGGGGGGGGGTCCTCCCAAGGGGTTGTCAGACAACCTGCTAATGCAGCTTTTCGGCCCGGGCAGCTCAAAATCGAAGTTTTCGAAAGTTGTTTTTCTGATATTGTGCCCACCCAAAATGACCATCCAAGGTATATAAAGCATGTTTTAGGCCGTATTTACGTGTTTTTCACCCTGTTTGGGTAATAGGCCAGGGGGGAGGGGGTCCTCCCAAGGGATTGGTACACAACCTGCTTATGCAGCTTTTCACCCCGGGCAGCTCAAAAATCGAAGTTTTCGAAAGTTGTTTTTTTGATGTTGTGACCACCTAAAATGACCATCCAAGGTATGTAAAGCATGTTTTAGGCCGTATTTACGTGTTTTTCACCCTGTTTGGGTATAGGTCCGGGAGGGGGGGGGGGTCCTCCCAAGGGATTGGTACACAACCTGCTCATGCAGCTTTTCACCCCGTGCAGCTCAAAAATCGAAGTTTCCAAAGGTGTTTTTTTGATGTTGTGCCCACCTAAAATGACCATCCCAGCTATGTAAAGCATGTTTTAGGCCGTATTTTGTGTTTTTCACCCTGTTTGGGTAATAGGTCCGGGGGGGGGGGGGGGTCCTCCCAAGGGATTGGTACACAACCTGCTCATGCAGCTTTTCACCCCGGGCAGCTCAAAAATCGAAGTTTTCGAAAGTTGTTTTTTTGATGTTGTGCCCACCTAAAATGACCATCCCAGCTATGTAAAGCATGTTTTAGGCCGTATTTTCGTGTTTTTCACCCTGTTTGGGTAATAGGTCCGGGGGGGGGGGGGGGGTCCTCCCAAGGGATTGGTACACAACCTGCTTATGCAGCTTTTCACCCCGGGCAGCTCAAAATCGAAGTTTTCGAAAGTTGTTTTTCTGATGTTGTGATCACCTAAAATGACCACCCAAGGTATGTAAAGCATGTTTTAGGCCGTATTTACGTGTTTTTCACGCTGTTTGGGTATAGGTCCAGGGGGGAGGGGGGTCCTCCCAAGGGATTGGTACACAACCTGCTTATGCAGCTTTTCACCCCGGGCAGCTCAAAAATCGAAGTTTTCGAAAGTTGTTTTTCTGATGTTGTGATCACCTAAAATGAGCATCCCAGCGATGTAAAGCATGTTTTAGGCCGTATTTACGTGTTTTTCACCCTGTTTGGGTATAGGTCCGGGGGGGGGGGGGGGGTCCTCCCAAGGATTGGTACACAACCTGCTCATGCAGTTTTTCACCCCGGGCAGCTCAAAAATCGAAGTTTTAGAAAGTTGTTTTTCTGATGTTGTGATCACCTAAAATGACCATCCAAGGTATGTAAAGCATGTTTTAGGCCGTATTTACGTGTTTTTCACCCTGTTTGGGTAATAGGTCCGGGGGGGGGGGTCCTCCCAAAGGGATTGGTACACAACCTGCTCATGCAGCTTTTCACCCCGGGCAGCTCAAAAATCGAAGTTTTCGAAAGTTGTTTTTCTGATGTTGTGATCACCTAAAATGACCATCCAAGGTATGTAAAGCATGTTTTAGGCCGTATTTACATGTTTTTCACCCTATTTGGGTATAGGTCTCGGGGGGGGGGGGTCCTCCCAAGGGATTGGTACACAACCTGCTCATGCAGCTTTTCACCCCGGGCAGCTCAAAAATCGAAGTTTTCGAAAGTTGTTTTTCTGATGTTGTGATCACCTAAAATGACCATCCAAGGTATGTAAAGCATGTTTTAGGCCGTATTTACATGTTTTTCACCCTGTTTGGGTAATAGGTCCGGGGGGGGGGGGGGGTCCTCCCAAGGGATGGGTACACAACCTGCTTATGCAGTTTTTCACCCCGGGCAGCTCAAAAATCGAAGTTTTCGAAAGTTGTTTTTCTGATGTTGTGATCACCTAAAATGACCATCCAAGGTATGTAAAGCATGTTTTAGGCCGTATTTACGTGTTTTTCACCCTGTTTGGGTATAGGTCCGGGGGGGGGGGGGTCCTCCCAAGGGATTGGTACACAACCTGCTCATGCAGTTTTTCACCCCGGGCAGCTCAAAAATCGAAGTTTTCGAAAGTTGTTTTTCTGATGTTGTGATCACCTAAAATGACCATCCAAGGTATGTAAAGCATGTTTTAGGCCGTATTTACGTGTTTTTCACCCTGTTTGGGTATAGGTCCGGGGGGGGGGGGGGGGGCTCCTCCCAAGGGATTGGTACACAACCTGCTAATGCAGTTTTTCACCCCGGGCAGCTCAAAAATCGAAGTTTTAGAAAGTTGTTTTTCTGATATTGTGCCCACCTAAAATGACCATCCAAGGTATGTAAAGCATGTTTTAGGCCGTATTTACGTGTTTTTCACCCTGTTTGGGTATAGGTCCGGGGGGGGGGCTTTGGGCTTTGGGCTTGTCTTCCCGATCCGAAGAGGGCCTTAGGGGCCCACGGAGTGCCTCGCATTGGGGAAGCTAGGCTCAGGCGCACCGCACTCACCCCCGAACCATGCGGTGCGAGAGCGGGGTATACACCTCCTAGTGCGGACGTGCTTGTGCTGGCAAGTGCATGGGGCTCGGGGCACGGGACATGCAAGGAACAGAAAGTGGGTCGAGACTCTTTACTGGAAGCGTTCTTGTGTCGGTAGTGCGTGAACTACTGCTGCGTCCCACAGGAGCACGTGCTGCCGGACGGCCAGAGTGTTCATGGGTTCAGGTAGAATGAGGAGCAAGGGTTGCAAGGCGGTTGCAATGGTTAGGACCATCAGGGGCCCTGGGTGTACCTGCACAAGGTGCGCTATGGACGGGTCCTGTAGATTGGGGTGTACCAGAAATGTCACTGTGGGGGCCCACCGCGCAGTGGGGGGGGGGGGGGCATGCGCATGGGTAGCCGACCCCCCGCTACCATTCGCCAGTGTTGTAGGTGGCACGTGGTCCATCGGGCGAGGAACGCTACCGACAGTGGTAGGACATGGGTGCGGAGCTCCGCCACATGCGGGTTGAGGGTTGAGGTGGGCCGAGTGGGCAGCTCCAGGGTGACCAGGACCATCAGTAGGTCTGTGAGTGAGGGGGATCCGTCAGCCATCGCCTCCAGGACCACACGAACACGGTCGCCCGTGCCGTCCTGAGCTGCTGAGGAGGGGTGCGGGGACCTGACTAGGCCAGAGGGGGAATAGACAGACCACTTGTGGGGTGGGAGGGGGGACGGTGTGTGTAGGTCCGTTTCAAGCGCCACCGTGATGGAGGTGTTGCTGTCTGGTTGCACGACGGTCGTGCCGTCAGGCAGGTATGACCCCGCCAAGTTGGGTACCGTGGTGAGGAGGCGCACAAATGCCCACTGGCTGCGCACGAGAAACGTGGGGCAGGAGTGGGCCACGTGGGACCAGGGGTGGTCCACGTGTGCATCGCAGTAGTCGCATGTGTAGTAATGCACGGAGGTGGGCGGGGGGGCGAAACAGTATCGCTCTCAAGCGTAAGGCGAGTACTAGGGGTGCCCGGGGGAGGGTGGAGTTCAGGAGGAGGGCCGAGAACGCTGTGGCGTTCCAGACAGCAGTATCCCACGCTGCTAAGGGCGCTGCTTCTCGGATGAGGGTCTGGTCGTGCAGGCGAGTTACACTGTGTGGTGCATTGAGGAGGAGGCGCCCTTCGCTGGTAGCCAGTGCGGCTCCGCGCAATAGGGGAAGGAGTGGGGCAGTGAAGGGTGGTGCTCGGGAGGCGCCATGTGCGGCCAGCAGGTGAGCCTCTCGCTGGAGCACCGCCACCGTGTGAGTGTGACCCGTGTCATGTTGCGCCCGTACCCAAAACTCTTGGGCCCCCACCGAGGCGGAGACCAGTTGCCTGAAGAGGTGGTTGAGGATGGAAGCAGGGGGGGGGGGCTTTGGTGTATCCGCAGTGCATGGACGCGGTGGCATCCGCAAGGAAGCTGGCTTTGCCTTCCCAGCCCTTGAGGAGGGACCAGGCGACTAGCTTAGCCAGCCACTCCGCATCCGCGGACGTGGCAACGACCACTGACACGCCAAAACTGTACGACCGGAGGACTCCGAGCCGGGGACTGTAGAACACTATTCCACCGCCAACTCGATGTCCCGTCAGGGCACCGTCCGTGACGACCCACAGGACGTTAGGCAGAGGGTGGTCGGAGGTAACGTGTGCGTGCACGTGCATGTCTCGCAGGTGAGGGAACGGGTGGGTGTGGACGCGCGTGCGCAGGGTGGCCAGGGCCGTGCGCAAGGCCATGCCCTCCGAAAAAGGGGCCATAGTGTCCAGGAGGTATACCGCGGACACACGGGACAGGGGGTTGCGGCTGACCGAAGCATGCAGGTAGGTCATCGTCAGAAGGCTGCGGTTGCGTAGGGGGAGGGAGGGGCATCCGACGCCGCCAGCGTGCAGCGGGAGATGCAGGAACGCGTTGCACGTCCATGGTGGGAGGGCGAAGGCCGCCCGGTACGCCTTGTGGGCGTATACCTGCAGGTCATGGTGCCAGCCCGGAGGGGCTAGCACGCCAGAAAACACAAAGTCCCAACGGGACAGGGCAAACGCTACAAAGGACCGTACCATGAGCAGGGGGGACATGGGTTTGTCACGGGTGGAGTGATACACTGACCGGAACGTGCGCAGCAGGTCGCTGAGCTTGGCCGTAGGTTTGAGGGTGTGGAAAATTGGTACGCCTACGATGAGGGGTGGGGCTGGGAGGGTGCGCGCCTTGAATCTGGGCACTTCCACCATCGCCGGATGCGGGAGGCCCTCTGCATCGAGTGTGTGGAAACTAAACTCCAACTTGTCCATGTTGGGCACCCCGTTGGTGTGGAGCGTCGCGCGTACACACTCTCCCGCGATGACGGACACCTGCGCTATTGTGGGTTCAAAGAAGGCGCGGTCATCGCTGTAGCAAACTCTATTGACGGGCAGGGTCGTGGGGGACGGCCAGGGGGGGGATGTGTATGTGCTTCGGGAAGGGGAGGGAAGAGGAGGCGAGGACGGATGCGCCTTGATATCCGTTGGCTGAGAAGGGGTTGCCCTGGGAGTATCCCTCCTCGGGGGTGTAGCCTGGCGTGAGGCCGTCCGCCGACACCACCCTGATGCAGAGCTGGGAGTAGAACCCCGCTGCCCATTCCCCGTAGTTCCATGGCGGGCTGAGCCTGGAGCATAGGCGCTGCACATGGTCACGCTGCTTCCGTAGGTATGCATCGGACTCATCCCACCCACAGCGTGCCACGGACCCGTACACTTCCAAGGAGGAGGTGCAGGCTGCGCGACTGACTAGCGCTAACTCGGCTGCCCTTAGTTCGTCCCGGTACGCGAAATAGTCGGGGGGGTACAAAGCGGACGCTTCAAGCGTGCGGTCCAATTTGGACTTGGCCGCGTGCGCCTCGGCGCCTGTGACCGGGCTCTCGGCCACTACCGGCCGGTAGGACGTCATCAGATTGGGGGGCTTCTTTTTATCGTTGGGGGTTTTGCCCTTGTAGATGCCATACTGCACCGGCATGGTGGAGAGGGAGGGGACGCCAAGCCGGGCTTGTCTGCGCGAGGCCAGCACGCCTGCACTGAGGCCGAACCCCCCCGGCTGGAGGAGCCGACGAGGGATGTTGTCCACAGCTGTGGCCCAGGAGCCAGGGCGGGATATGGAGGGTTGCATGAGGTGATCCGAGAGCACGGGGTCAGACGAGAGACGGTTGCAGTAGGCTGTCCTGTCTCCCGGGACTTGAGGTCGGAGCCCCAGCCGGAGGAACTGCAGTAATACTCGCACCGGTAGGTCAAGGACCGGGTTGAAAAACGGTTCCCAACACTGTGGGTCGGTGTGCGCCTGGAGCCAGTGATCATCCAGCACCAGATGGCGGTGCTGGACGTTCACTGCTGGACGTTCACTGCAGCCTGGGTGTCGATCTCTGCCTTGAGGGCGTCCGGGGTGGAGAGGGTGGTGCGGGGGTTGGGGGCTATGCGCGACAGGGGTTTGAGGGGTTGAGCAAGCAGACGCAAGGCGCTGCGGGTGGTGCCGGTGACAACCACCTTGGCCAAGGTGACCGCTAGGCGCTCGCGTCCCCTCTCCGCGACCGTTTCGCGGAGCATTCGGGACAGCTCCTGTAGGCGAGCCTGGGACAGGGGGGGGGTCAGGGTGCGCAGGCGTTTAATGACTGTGGCTGCCGTGGGGGGTCTGGGTACGATTGATGACGCATAGTGCCACAGAGCGCGGACATAGTGGTCCGGGGGGGCGGGGTAAAGGGTGATCCATGCCCACACCGCGTCTATCAGGCCCGAGAGCTGTGTGGCGTGGGCTGGTGCCAGTAAGCGCCATTTGAAGCGCTTCCAGTGGAACGGTTGTGCGTTTGGATCATGGGTGTCGATGGTGGTGACCAGGCCCATGTGGGTGCTGTGAGAGGGAAGGAGGGTGGAGTGGAGGGGGGGGACGTTTGGTGAGGTGAGGATGTGATCAATGCCTGTGCATCGCTGCACCCCATCGACCACAGTCCAGTTGGTGAAGGTGCCCGGGGGGTGTGCCAAGTGAAACTCTTGAAAAAGTGTCGTGCTGCGCAGCGCGTAGTACAGTGGGGAGTTGTCCCCGTACGCTTCACAATTGAAATCTCCACCCATGATGGTGGCCTAGGGGCGTAACAGGGCGATAAGCTGTTTAATCGCCTGGAGAACGCCTTTCTTTTCAGCGAAGCTGTAGTGGGGCCGGAGGTGTATGGAGACCAGGAGGAGGGCACCATACCGGGTGGTCTCAATCACCACTGCAAACCAGTCAGTGCAGTCCATGGCTACGTGGGGGGTGGAGGGTCCCTTAACCAAAGCCCAAGCCCACAGTATCAAGAACCCCGTACCTGCCCCTTGCGTGTGGCTGATGACATAGCCATAACGCCTAGGGATGCTGTGGCGTAGGTTGCGATCCGACCAGGTCTCCTGATATAGGCCGTAGCCTATGTCCACCGAGAGGAGGTGGTTCTCCAGGTCCTCGGTTTTGGTTTCTATACCGCCGAGGTTGTTGCAATACAAGATGGTGGGTACAGGCGGTGGGGCGGGCGGGTCAAGGAACCAACGTGCAACTGCCGTGTGGGGAGGGGGGGCAAATGGGACGACTGCCGACGAGAAGCAGTTACGGTCACCGGTGGTGAGGGAGACCGGGATTGTGTTCGGGACCAGTATCCCAGTCACATCGGATGAGGATCGGTCAGCCAGCTCCGTACGGCAGGTGGCACTGAGGGGTCGGGGAGAGGTGCAGAAGAATCCAGGGTAGTGGGAGTGGTCAGGGGGGCCATGGACGACTGCTGCCGGGCGCTCTGGTCGTCCGCACAGGGGGCAGTGGGGGGCCATGACGAACACGACAGGGGGGTGGAGGTTGCAGTCTAGGAACCACTCATGCCCCCGGCGCGTGTAGCAGAGAATGCCGGCAGGTGCCGGCGGTAGCCGCCGTGCCGTGTCCCAGAACCATATCATGTCACCCTGGGGGTTGAAGAAAGGGGGGGTCACGAGTGCAACACTGTGGTGGCGGGGCATGTGTTCGCGCGTGCCAGACAGCCAATGGATGGTGCTGGAGGCAACCATGTGCCACAAGGAGGCGGGGTACAGCAGAAGCGGCCGCCAGACCGCAGGAGGAAGGTGCGCGCGCGCCTGAACCCGAAGTTGGGCCTCGGTGGAGGGTGTAAGGGGGGGGGGGGCATAGGAGGGCTAGGCCACCATGGGTGGAGCAGTGTGGGCACTGGGGGGGTTGGCAGCGTGTGCGGAGTGCAAAGAGGGCGCCACAGGTCCAGCAAGCCATCCACAATCCTGTCTGAGACGGGTGCTCTGTCTGTTCTAGAGGGAGGAAGGGCAGGAAAGCGTGTATCTGGCTGGGGATGTGGTCAACTGCGTGACGGAGGGTGTGGGTCTCAGCGATGGACTGAGCCACGCGGAGGAGAGGGGCGGAGGGGGTGACGGTGCGAGGGAGAATACGGGGGAGGTGCAGTCAGCGGCGTACGGTGCCATCGAAGGGGGCTGTGTCCGCGCCGCGGGCCCCCCCTGGGGCCGGCGGGGGGGCGGGCAGTGGCCAAGGGGCCGGGAGCTGTGGTTGCCATTGGCCCGGCCGCGAGACCATCACCGCCATGCATGAGGGGTCCCAAGGGAGGGGGCGTGCTCGGTGCGTCCCCTGGTGGTCCCCTAGGCGGGGGCGCTTGGCGTCCTTCTTGGGCCCGTCCCTGGGAGCGGTCTGGGTGGGGGTGACGGCGGGCGCCGAGGCGTCACAGACGTCGCTGGACCTCTCGATTGGGGAGCCATCACGCCGCGTGCTGGCCAGGGTGACCGACCACTGGGGCGGCACTGCGCTGGTGTCTAGGTACGTGCGGTCAGCACTGGAGGTGAAGAGGGAGGCCCAGACGGACTCGTCCACCGTGGCGATGCCGACACGGCGGCGGATCATCTGGGGCGTTAGGGTGATGGGTGTGAGGAGGAGATGGGTGAGCTGCACACTGGCCGCCATCAGGTGCGCGTCCCCGATGGACTCCAGGTCCCGGAGCATGATGAGGCGTCGGCCTGGAGGGCGGGGGCGGGACGCGTCCACTGGGGTAGTGGCAGCGGCGGGAAGCTGGGCATCCTGGAGGCCCGGGATGATGAGGCGGGGCCCTGGCTGTTGCGGACCCGCTGAGGGGGGCCCAGTAGCTGGGCTGGCCGGAGTGGAGCCGCGGCGAAGCACCCAGTCGAAGGCCGCGTCTGAGGCCTTGCTGGTGAGCTCCTTCTTGAGGGTCTGCGTGATCTGCGTCACCCCCGCCTTGGTCTCAATGCCCCTGAAAGTCTGTACCAGGGCTTGGCGGAACGTGTCCTCCGTGGAGACCACTAGGAGGCTCTGGGAGGCTCGGTCCGAAAATGCGTCGTGCATAGCCAGCTTGCGGGCCACGTCCCCATACGGTAGGGTCTGGGAGCCAGGCTGCTCGATCAGCCGGACTATCTCCTCCAGGGACTTGGTCTTGAGGTCCTGCAGGTTGTTGTTCTCGTAACGCTCCTCCACGATCCCGACGTAGCGGGCCAGGTCCGCCCGCAACATTGGCTGGCGGTACGCGGGGCAGGTCAGCCACAGGGACTTGGCCACACCCACCAGCCCCGCCGTGGTCCGTACACCGTTGATGTTGCCGTATGCCTTGGAGCCCAATTGGTGTGCCCGCGCTAGTGTTAGCAGTGGCTGGGCATGCTCCTCGGCCTGGTTCTCGGGCACGGAGGCGAGGGAGTCCAGGCGTGTGAGGAAATCCGCGGAGTCCGCGGAGGATAGTGCCCGTAGCTGTAGGAGCCACGGGTCATCCGACGTGTCGTCGGCCGTTTCTTTGCGCCAGCGCTCCTTGGAGGCGTACAGCCGCATGAGGAGGCCCGGGTGGCACAGCTTGCCATCCCCATCGGGGCCATGAGCTCTTAGCTCCTTGACCCACTGGGCGGTTGTGAGGACGCTATTGGTGGGCAAGGGCGTCGGAGGGTCTGTGGGCAGGAGGTCGGGGCACGCCAGCGCGGATCCAGCCTGCTTGGCCGCCCAGCTGAGCAACCAGTATATCACGGGGAGGCGCATCACCGGGGGTTTCAGGTCGTGCTCTCCGGACAGGACCATCAGGAACTCGTCCTGGCTGAGCGTGCGGAGGGTCTGGTCGCCGTAGCGGGCGGTGAAGAGTGAGGCCTCGGAGTGGAGGTCGGTCATCTGGGCCGGCGTGGCCTGGGTGTGGAAGGCCACCAGGGCGTCGATGGCCATGCCGTAGGTCAGCCACGATGTCTGGCCTGCGCGGTTGCGCAGCGACTCCATGTCAAGGTGTGCCAGCGAGTCGGTGGCAGCCGCCCACATGAGGCACACGGACCCCAGGAAGGCGTCGTCTGCCGGGCACCCCGCGCACAGAACTCCGGAGGGATGGTGGTGGAGTGTGAGCAGCAGCTCGCGCGCAACGGGGTTCCAGGCGGCCCCCGTGCAAGGGAAGCTGACCCTAGGGGTGATGGCCGCCACACGGTCGGCTGGAGAAAGGGCGCGGAACGCATCCGCTGAGACATCGGGGATGACGGCTGCAGCCGGTGGCATGGTGACTGCGAGCAAGAGAGGTGGGGGAGGAGAGAGGTGTCGACTTGGTGTCTAGGCGCCGGTCCACCGGATTCCCATGACGAGCCCGATGCGCACGGAGCTTCGCCCTGCGGGATGCGAGGGGGGGTTGGGGTGACCGTGGCTGGAGTGGTGCACCAATGTTCCGGTTCATGGTCCAGCAGAGCACCCCTACTGCAGGCTTACACATAGCACAGGGGGGGGGTTGCGGGCGCGCTTGACCTGCGACCCGGGTGTCAGGGTATCTCAGAAGGCAGTCGCCCCGGAGGTAGCGCATTAGGCGCGCGCCGTGCAGGGGCCGGTTCGAACCCCGTGATCCCCGGTGGTCTGCCACCGATCCCCTCGAACACCGGCCGGGGCCTCCCATCGATCTGTTCGAGTACAGGTGACGGTGCGCACTGCTGCAGGGGTGGGTGGCTCCCATGTGTTTTGTTTTTCGTGGGCGGGGGGTAAAATGAACGAGACCTCCACCCGATCCACCGGTACCGGTGGTGGTGCGAGCTGTCGAAGGGGGGGGTGGTTCCCACGTCGCCAACTAGAGAGCTCTACGTGCAGGGGCCCCAGGAGCGCCAACGCCCGGGATCGAACCCCCGCACTGGACGACTGAAGACCTACGCTCTCACTACTGGGCCGCGGGAGTCTCTTGCGTGACTTAGAGGTGCCGCCAGCCACGGATCCAGTTCTGAGGGTGGGGCTGTGCGTTGGCAAGCGTGATGCGCGCGTTGGGAGGTCCCACTTCACGTGTATGGGGCCAGGACAGGGAGGGTGGAGGCAGGGTGGGGTGTGGCACCGCCGGATCGCCGACTGACGTGCACAGGGGTAGGAGGCGGACAGCAGCACCGCCGGATCGCCGACTGACGTGCACGGGGGCAGGAGGCGGACAGAAGCACCGCTGGATCGCCGACTGACGTGCAGGGTGGAAGGGGAGGGACCGTCGCACCGCCGGATCGCCGGCCGCCGTGCCCTAGAGCTGGGGATGTCCCGCCGGGTTGCCGATCTGCCCGTTGGGAGGGAGAACAGGGGAAGACAGGCCACCACGGCCTGTGCTTGCGTTTGTACACCCCTTCCCCGTGGGATGCCCCAAGGTTGACACGCCATCTCAGAGGCGACAGGGCACTGCCTAGCGGTGCAAGCTTCAGCTGACAGAGGTCCGGGGGGGGGGGGGGGGGGTCCTCCCAAGGGATTGGTACACAACCTGCTCATGCAGTTTTTCACCCCGGGCAGCTCAAAAATCGAAGTTTTCGAAAGTTGTTTTTCTGATGTTGTGATCACCTAAAATGACCATCCAAGGTATGTAAGGCATGTTTTAGGCCGTATTTGCGTGTTTTTCACCCTGTTTGGGTATAGGTCCGGGGGGGGGGGGGTCCTCCCAAGGGATTGGTACACAACCTGCTCATGCAGCTTTTCACCCCGGGCAGCTCAAAAATCGAAGTTTTCGAAAGTTGTTTTTCTGATGTTGTGATCACCGAAAATGACCATCCAAGGTATGTAAAGCATGTTTTAGGCCGTATTTACGTGTTTTTCACCCTGTTTGGGTATAGGTCCGGGGGGGGGGGGGGGTCCTCCCAAGGGATTGGTACACAACCTGCTCATGCAGTTTTTCACCCCGGGCAGCTCAAAAATCGAAGTTTTCGAAAGTTGTTTTTCTGATGTTGTGATCACCTAAAATGACCATCCAAGGTATGTAAAGCATGTTTTAGGCCGTATTTACGTGTTTTTCACCCTGTTTGGGTATAGGGCTGGGGGGGGGGGGGGGGTCCTCCCAAGGGATTGGTACACAACCTGCTCATGCAGTTTTTCACCCCGGGCAGCTCAAAAATCGAAGTTTTCGAAAGTTGTTTTTCTGATGTTGTGATCACCTAAAATGACCATCCAAGGTATGTAAAGCATGTTTTAGGCCGTATTTACGTGTTTTTCACCCTGTTTGGGTATAGGTCCGGGGGGGGGGGGGGGGTCCTCCCAAGGGATTGGTACACAACCTGCTAATGCAGCTTTTCACCCCGGGCAGCTCAAAAATCGAAGTTTTAGAAAGTTGTTTTTCTGATATTGTGCCGACCTAAAATGACCATCCAAGGTATGTAAAGCATGTTTTAGGCCGTATTTACGTGTTTTTCACCCTGTTTGGGTATAGGTCTGGGGGGGGGGGGGGGGGGTCCTCCCAAGGGATTGGTACACAACCTGCTCATGCAGCTTTTCACCCCGGGCAGCTCAAAAATCGAAGTTTTAGAAAGTTGTTTTTCTGATGTTGTGATCACCTAAAATGACCATCCCAGCGATGTAAAGCATGTTTTAGGCCGTATTTACGTGTTTTTCACCCTGTTTGGGTATAGGTCCGGGGGGGGGGGGGGGTCCTCCCAAGGGATTGGTACACAACTCGCTCATGCAGTTTTTCACCCCGGGCAGCTCAAAAATCGAAGTTTTCGAAAGTTGTTTTTCTGATGTTGTGATCACCTAAAATGACCATCCAAGGTATGTAAAGCATGTTTTAGGCCGTATTTGCGTGTTTTTCACCCTGTTTGGGTATAGGTCCGGGGGGGGGGGGGTCCTCCCAAGGGATTGGTACACAACCTGCTCATGCAGTTTTTCACCCCGGGCAGCTCAAAAATCGAAGTTTTCGAAAGTTGTTTTTCTGATGTTGTGATCACCTAAAATGACCATCCAAGGTATGTAAAGCATGTTTTAGGCCGTATTTACGTGTTTTTCACCCTGTTTGGGTATAGGTCCGGGGGGGGGGGGGGGTCCTCCCAAGGGATTGGTACACAACCTGCTTATGCAGCTTTTCACCCCGGGCAGCTCAAAAATCGAAGTTTTCGAAAGTTGTTTTTCTGATGTTGTGATCACCTAAAATGACCATCCAAGGTATGTAAAGCATGTTTTAGGCCGTATTTACGTGTTTTTCACCCTGTTTGGGTATAGGTCTGGGGGGGGGGGGGTCCTCCCAAGGGATTGGTACACAACCTGCTCATGCAGCTTTTCACCCCGGGCAGCTCAAAAATCGAAGTTTTAGAAAGTTGTTTTTCTGATGTTGTGATCACCTAAAATGACCATCCAAGGTATGTAAAGCATGTTTTAGGCCGTATTTACGTGTTTTTCACCCTGTTTGGGTATAGGTCCGGGGGGGGGGGGGGGTCCGCCCAAGGGATTGGTACACAACTCGCTCATGCAGTTTTTCACCCCGGGCAGCTCAAAAATCGAAGTTTTCGAAAGTTGTTTTTCTGATGTTGTGCCCACCTAAAATGACCATCCAAGGTATGTAAAGCATGTTTTAGGCCGTATTTGCGTGTTTTTCACCCTGTTTGGGTATAGGTCCGGGGGGGGGGGGGGGGTCCTCCCAAGGGATTGGTACACAACCTGCTCATGCAGTTTTTCACCCCGGGCAGCTCAAAAATCGAAGTTTTCGAAAGTTGTTTTTCTGACGTTGTGATCACCTAAAATGACCATCCAAGGTATGTAAAGCATGTTTTAGGCCGCATTTACGTGTTTTTCACCTTGTTTGGGTATAGGTCCGGGGGGGGGGGGGGTCCTCCCAAGGGATTGGTACACAACCTGCTTATGCAGCTTTTCACCCCGGGCAGCTCAAAAATCGAAGTTTTCGAAAGTTGTTTTTCTGATGTTGTGATCACCTAAAATGACCATCCAAGGTATGTAAAGCATGTTTTAGGCCGTATTTACGTGTTTTTCACCCTGTTTGGGTATAGGTCTGGGGGGGGGGGGGGGGGGTCCTCCCAAGGGATTGGTACACAACCTGCTCATGCAGCTTTTCACCCCGGGCAGCTCAAAAATCGAAGTTTTAGAAAGTTGTTTTTCTGATGTTGTGATCACCTAAAATGACCATCCAAGGTATGTAAAGCATGTTTTAGGCCGTGTTTACGTGTTTTTCACCCTGTTTGGGTATAGGTCCGGGGGGGGGGGGGGGTCCTCCCAAGGGATTGGTACACAACTCGCTCATGCAGTTTTTCACCCCGGGCAGCTCAAAAATCGAAGTTTTAGAAAGTTGTTTTTCTGATGTTGTGATCACCTAAAATGACCATCCAAGGTATGTAAAGCATGTTTTAGGCCGTATTTACGTGTTTTTCACCCTGTTTGGGTATAGGTCCGGGGGGGGGGGGGGGGGTCCTCCCAAGGGATTGGTACACAACCTGCTTATGCAGCTTTTCACCCCGGGCAGCTCAAAAATCGAAGTTTTCGAAAGTTGTTTTTCTGATGTTGTGATCACCTAAAATGACCATCCAAGGTATGTAAAGCATGTTTTAGGCCGTATTTACGTGTTTTTCACCCTGTTTGGGTATAGGTCTGGGGGGGGGGGTCCTCCCAAGGGATTGGTACACAACCTGCTCATGCAGCTTTTCACCCCGGGCAGCTCAAAAATCGAAGTTTTAGAAAGTTGTTTTTCTGATGTTGTGATCACCTAAAATGACCATCCAAGGTATGTAAAGCATGTTTTAGGCCGTATTTACGTGTTTTTCACCCTGTTTGGGTATAGGTCCGGGGGGGGGGGGGGGGTCCGCCCAAGGGATTGGTACACAACTCGCTCATGCAGTTTTTCACCCCGGGCAGCTCAAAAATCGAAGTTTTCGAAAGTTGTTTTTCTGACGTTGTGATCACCTAAAATGACCATCCAAGGTATGTAAAGCATGTTTTAGGCCGTATTTACGTGTTTTTCACCTTGTTTGGGTATAGGTCCGGGGGGGGGGGGGTCCTCCCAAGGGATTGGTACACAACCTGCTTATGCAGCTTTTCACCCCGGGCAGCTCAAAAATCGAAGTTTTCGAAAGTTGTTTTTCTGATGTTGTGATCACCTAAAATGACCATCCAAGGTATGTAAAGCATGTTTTAGGCCGTATTTACGTGTTTTTCACCCTGTTTGGGTATAGGTCTGGGGGGGGGGGGGTCCTCCCAAGGGATTGGTACACAACCTGCTCATGCAGTTTTTCACCCCGGGCAGCTCAAAAATCGAAGTTTTCGAAAGTTGTTTTTCTGATGTTGTGATCACCTAAAATGACCATCCAAGGTATGTAAAGCATGTTTTAGGCCGTGTTTACGTGTTTTTCACCCTGTTTGGGTATAGGTCCGGGGGGGGGGGGGGTCCTCCCAAGGGATTGGTACACAACTCGCTCATGCAGTTTTTCACCCCGGGCAGCTCAAAAATCGAAGTTTTAGAAAGTTGTTTTTCTGATGTTGTGATCACCTAAAATGACCATCCAAGGTATGTAAAGCATGTTTTAGGCCGTATTTACGTGTTTTTCACCCTGTTTGGGTATAGGTCCGGGGGGGGGGGGGGGT
Source organism: Eutreptiella sp. 'Long Island Sound 2002' (assembly GCA_964036045.1). NCBI lineage: Eukaryota > Euglenozoa > Euglenophyceae > Eutreptiales > Eutreptiaceae > Eutreptiella > Eutreptiella sp. 'Long Island Sound 2002'. The sequence continues at coordinate 89,111,026 of OZ038383.1, read as the reverse complement.
CCGCCCAAGGGATTGGTACACAATTCGCTCATGCAGTTTTTCACCCCGGGCAGCTCAAAAATCGAAGTTTTCGAAAGTTGTTTTTCTGATGTTGTGCCCACCTAAAATGACCATCCAAGGTATGTAAAGCATGTTTTAGGCCGTATTTGCCTGTTTTTCACCCTGTTTGGGTATAGGTCCGGGGGGGGGGGGGGGGTCCTCCCAAGGGATTGGTACACAACCTGCTCATGCAGTTTTTCACCCCGGGCAGCTCAAAAATCGAAGTTTTCGAAAGTTGTTTTTCTGACGTTGTGATCACCTAAAATGACCATCCAAGGTATGTAAAGCATGTTTTAGGCCGTATTTACGTGTTTTTCACCTTGTTTGGGTATAGGTCCGGGGGGGGGGGGGGTCCTCCCAAGGGATTGGTACACAACCTGCTTATGCAGCTTTTCACCCCGGGCAGCTCAAAAATCGAAGTTTTCGAAAGTTGTTTTTCTGATGTTGTGATCACCTAAAATGACCATCCAAGGTATGTAAAGCATGTTTTAGGCCGTATTTACGTGTTTTTCACCCTGTTTGGGTATAGGTCTGGGGGGGGGGGGGGGTCCTCCCAAGGGATTGGTACACAACCTGCTCATGCAGCTTTTCACCCCGGGCAGCTCAAAAATCGAAGTTTTAGAAAGTTGTTTTTCTGATGTTGTGATCACCTAAAATGACCATCCAAGGTATGTAAAGCATGTTTTAGGCCGTGTTTACGTGTTTTTCACCCTGTTTGGGTATAGGTCCGGGGGGGGGGGGGGGGGTCCTCCCAAGGGATGGGTACACAACCTGCTTATGCAGCTTTTCACCCCGGGCAGCTCAAAAATCGAAGTTTTCGAAAGTTGTTTTTCTGATGTTGTGATCACCTAAAATGACCATCCAAGGTATGTAAAGCATGTTTTAGGCCGTATTTACATGTTTTTCACCCTATTTGGGTATAGGTCCGGGGGGGGGGGGGGGGGTCCTCCCAAGGGATTGGTACATAACCTGCTCATGCAGTTTTTCACCCCGGGCAGCTCAAAAATCGAAGTTTTCGAAAGTTGTTTTTCTGACGTTGTGATCACCTAAAATGACCATCCCAGCGATGTAAAGCATGTTTTAGGCCGTATTTACGTGTTTTTCACCTTGTTTGGGTAATAGGTCCGGGGGGGGGGGGGGGTCCTCCCAAGGGATGGGTACACAACCTGCTCATGCAACTTTTCACCCCGGGCAGCTCAAAAATCGAAGTTTTCGAAAGTTGTTTTTCTGATGTTGTGATCACCTAAAATGACCATCCAAGGTATGTAAAGCATGTTTTAGGCCGTATTTGCGTGTTTTTCACCCTGTTTGGGTAATAGGTCCGGGGGGGGGGGGGGGTCCTCCCAAGGGATTGGTACACAACCTGCTTATGCAGTTTTTCACCCCGGGCAGCTCAAAAATCGAAGCTTTAGAAAGTTGTTTTTCTGATGTTGTGCCCACCTAAAATGACCATCCAAGGTATGTAAAGCATGTTTTAGGCCGTATTTACATGTTTTTCACCCTGTTTGGGTATAGGTCCGGGGGGGGGGGGGGGTCCTCCCAAGGGATTGGTACACAACCTGCCCATGCAGTTTTTCACCCCGGGCAGCTCAAAAATCGAAGTTTTCGAAAGTTGTTTTTCTGATGTTGTGATCACCTAAAATGACCATCCAAGGTATGTAAAGCATGTTTTAGGCCGTATTTACGTGTTTTTCACCCTGTTTGGGTATAGGTCTGGGGGGGGGGGGGGGTCCTCCCAAGGGATTGGTACACAACCTGCTCATGCAGCTTTTCACCCCGGGCAGCTCAAAAATCGAAGTTTTCGAAAGTTGTTTTTCTGATGTTGTGATCACCTAAAATGACCATCCAAGGTATGTAAAGCATGTTTTAGGCCGTATTTGCGTGTTTTTCACCCTGTTTGGGTATAGGTCCGGGGGGGGGGGGGGGTCCTCCCAAGGGATTGGTACACAACCTGCTCATGCAGCTTTTCACCCCGGGCAGCTCAAAAATCGAAGTTTTCGAAAGTTGTTTTTCTGATGTTGTGATCACCTAAAATGACCATCCAAGGTATGTAAAGCATGTTTTAGGCCGTATTTGCGTGTTTTTCACCCTGTTTGGGTATAGGTCCGGGGGGGGGGGGGGGGGTCCTCCCAAGGGATTGGTACACAACCTGCTCATGCAGTTTTTCACCCCGGGCAGCTCAAAAATCGAAGTTTTCGAAAGTTGTTTTTCTGATGTTGTGATCACCTAAAATGACCATCCAAGGTATGTAAAGCATGTTTTAGGCCGTATTTACGTGTTTTTCACCCTGTTTGGGTATAGGTGTGGGGGGGGGGGGGGTCCTCCCAAGGGATTGGTACACAACCTGCTCATGCAGCTTTTCACCCCGGGCAGCTCAAAAATCGAAGTTTTCGAAAGTTGTTTTTCTGATGTTGTGATCACCTAAAATGACCATCCAAGGTATGTAAAGCATGTTTTAGGCCGTATTTGCGTGTTTTTCACCCTGTTTGGGTATAGGTCCGGGGGGGGGGGGGGGTCCTCCCAAGGGATTGGTACACAACCTGCTCATGCAGCTTTTCACCCCGGGCAGCTCAAAAATCGAATTTTTAGAAAGTTGTTTTTCTGATGTTGTGATCACCTAAAATGACCATCCAAGGTATGTAAAGCATGTTTTAGGCCGTATTTACGTGTTTTTCACCCTGTTTGGGTATAGGTCCGGGGGGGGGGGGGGTCCTCCCAAGGGATTGGTACACAACCTGCTCATGCAGTTTTTCACCCCGGGCAGCTCAAAAATCGAAGTTTTCGAAAGTTGTTTTTCTGATGTTGTGATCACCTAAAATGACCATCCAAGGTATGTAAAGCATGTTTTAGGCCGTATTTACGTGTTTTTCACCCTGTTTGGGTATAGGTTGGGGGGGGGGGGGGTCCTCCCAAGGGATTGGTACACAACCTGCTCATGCAGCTTTTCACCCCGGGCAGCTCAAAAATCGAAGTTTTAGAAAGTTGTTTTTCTGATGTTGTGATCACCTAAAATGACCATCCAAGGTATGTAAAGCATGTTTTAGGCCGTATTTACGTGTTTTTCACCCTATTTGGGTAATAGGTCTGGGGGGGGGGGGGTCCTTCCAAGGGGTTGGTACACAACCTGCTTATGCAGTTTTTCAGCCTAGGCAGCTCAAAAATCGAAGCTTTAGAAAGTTGTTTTTTTGATATTGTGATCACCCAAAATGACCATCCAAGATACGTGAAGCATGTTTTAGCCCGTATTTATGTTGTTTTTACCCTATTTTGTGTGTGCGTTGCTTGGGGTATATTCTGTGCGAGGTTGACTTGCCGAAGGCAATAGAATTTTCTTATGCGAAAACTTCCCAGTGCAACCCCCCCCTCCCTGTATGGGACACCACATAGGATGCAAAAGGACATGTTTTTACAGCCCCTCGCCCTGTCAGGGGGCAGCCATAGCCTGTCTAAAACACGCAACATTGCTGTTTGGATTGAAAACAGCGTTGTAACTGCTCCAGCAGTTTTCAACTCAACCACTTGAAAATCAAAAAAGGCAAAGTCGTATGTTTTGGATATTGTGACCTGACAATTATCAAATGACCCATGTTGAGCATGTTTGGACCCTCATTAGGTGTGTTTCAGCCCACCAACCCAGCCCTTCGACCTCTGTACATAGGCGGCAGGATATCAAAAGACGAACCTCATTGGGTGTTTTTACCCATTTGACAGATGTGTGCCAGAGGAGGGGCCTTTTCATAACATGCATGGTGGAAGTGCATGTCTTTGTCAGTTGCAAATTGCTGTACGGTGTGGTGTTCAGTTATTGAGTGAAGGGTGTTCAGTGCCTGGGCAAGGGGGGGCTGGTATACCTGACACACTGCAGACTGCACAGGGCTGTGAAGCTGTACATAAGTTCAATCCGAGTTTCCGGCCTGCTGCCCCTCCCTGTTCTGCCACTGCTGCTGCAGGTTTCTGCCATGCTCACGCCAAGTGCCTCGGCACCAAATCTACTCCTCTCTACCCCCAGCGCCAACGGCACTATCAACCCCGAACATTCGGGCAGTACCTCTCCTCATCCAACCTCCCTCTCTCCTACATTTCCATTGGAGGGGGCCAGTGCCCAAGAGCCCACCCAGCAAAGTCTCCTGCTGCGATTTGGGGACAGCCTGGTCCTGAAGGAGACGCCAGCAGCGCCAGATCCCGCACGACCTCCGGGAGGGTCACAGGCTGAGGACAGGGAGTTTGCAGGGACAATGCAGGAACCGACAGAGGTTGCGGCAGGGACGCCAGACTCAGCGTCATCGGGGGTGCAGACAGACTGGACAGTGTTCCAGGTGTGTACCTTGTGTCATAGGGATAGATGGTGGTTCGGTGTGTGCACTTGCCGACCGAATGTGGATCCTGCTCAAGATCGCAGAGCCCAGCACCCAGAAACACCCCTGCACTCCAGGAGGGGGTATCAAACAAATGTCAAAAAAATGACTCCCCCCCCTTTTTAGCTTAGCTCACCGTAATCAGGTCTCACTCCCCCCTTTGGGCTGGTCGAAAACCACAGGTTTTCTGTTTTTTCTTTTTTCGATTTTCAGCCAAAAGCGTGTTTTTGGACCCGGGTTTCATGGGGTTTAGCGAGGCCGAGTGGGACCACCACCTATGCATTTTCTGCAGTTTTTATCACGTTTATTGCAGCCTCTAGTTTTGCTGAGGGCCGGTAATGGCCCATTTGAAGGAGGCGAAATCACCGTTGTTACTGAACCTTGACTCATACAGGTTGGCTATAAATGCTCTTCTGCCGGCAACCCCTTACGACTACCTCGGACCCTTGGGGTGATCATTTGGTAGCAATGGAAGTACATATGACCTCATGGGGAGCCATCTAGCACCAATGAGGCCCTCCTAGTGGTGTTGTATAGCCCCTAAAACGCTGTTTTGGGCTTATTCGCACCGTGGCAGGCAAACTTTGGCAAGGGCTTGAGCCAGGGAACTCAGATGAAGCTTCATGTGGTGTGACAGCTGGGACATGTGATTTGCCAGATTATGGTTGCGAGCGCAAGGGGGACAAGTATCTCGAAGGATGTGTCAGACATTATTTAGGTCACATTTGGTTTGAGGCATCTTAATAAGCCCCCCCTCCCCCCCCATCCTGCTGTGGGACGCAAAAGTTGAATGCTAACCTTTGAAACAAAGTCAGAAAAAAAAGCTCTTCAGTGACGTTCTTCAGTGACGTTGCCCTAGGCGCATTTCGCTGAGAAGTACCCAGAGAAGTCAAAGGATGGGGTTGCTGTATGTCATGCAAAAATGCAAAAATTCAAGTATCTGTCACATGGTGTTGCAAACAGGTGAGAGCACAGCAAGGGACCGGTCCGAACGCAGAAGAACTGCTGGTCGTTGCTGACCAGGAAACGTACCAGCAAGAGCAAAAACGGACAGGAGCATGAGATGAACAGGCCGGAAGGGTCCAGAGGGCAGATTGGGGACTGCTCGGGTTGGGTGGGCAGGAGATTGCACACACAGGGAGCGGATTTTTCTCCATGTGGAAACCAAGGTTTTGCTGTGTTTGTGATTTGGCTGATTTAGGCTCCCTCTGGACATGGCAATTCGTAGCAGTGAGCTGCCTCTGGGGTGAATGGCTATCCTGCTGGCCCACCAGTGTTTAGAGGCGTGAGCAGCTGTACTTTGACTTGATTTGAGAATGGGTATTGCAGATTCACGGCTGTCCAGGTGTCTTTTGGCTTTGAGAGGGAAATGGCCTGATGGCTGTCCGAGTGGCCAAATGGTGAGTAATTGATGTCATTTTTCGGAGTACTTGGTTTATTTGGCTTGAGCAAGGGTGGGTGAGATGGTGTGTCCCCATGACCCACGTAATGCACTCTGCATTACACAGTCGCTGGATGCTACTGCTGAGTCTTCGCCTAGAGCTTCGAGATGCGCTACAGATGCAGTGCCCTCAACCCCTGCAAGGAGCTCTTCCTCAGTCCCACCCCCTGTTCCAAGCACTGCAGCAGTCTCCAGATCCGGCATTTTCACGTCTTCATCAGCTCCAACAGCTACTCCCGAAAGAGCCACAGTGCCCACGGCGGTTGCCCAGCCAGCAGATGCAAGTATGTGCTTTGGGCTTTCATGGCCCATTCATTTTGTAAAAGAATCAGATCTGGTTGGGCACACCAGCTCAGCACAACAGCAATCAGCCCGGATTGTAGCTGTAACCCTACCCCTAGGACATGCATAAACAGATGGTGGGCTACTAAAATGGTCCTAGCATGGAGCCACAGCTTGGAATGCAGCTCCTTCATTGCCCATTTGCATTATTTGATGGCCCAATCCTTGTTAAAAAAAAACGGCTTTGTTTGAAAGCACCAATTTGGCATGGCAGTGGCCCTCCTGAATTCTTTGGACCAAAGCAGGCTGAAACAGGCGATTTATCACCACCTTGGCGGCCACAGTGTGGAGCTACAGCTTGGAATGCAGCTTCTTCATTGCCAAAACACGTGTGTTTTATGTCCCAATCATGTGGAAAAAGAATGTCTCCATTTGGAAGCACTGGCTTGGCACACCAGCGATTGCCCTGAATTTTCAGGATGATCAGACCCAAAACAGGCTGAAAATGGCCATATTTTACAGATTCCGAGTGCCACCAATGGCTGGGTCTGGGAAATTAAGCAGCGAAAATATGCCATTTGGTATGGGTATCGATATGGAAAACCAATGGTTCTCATTTGCACCACCTGGGGTCCTCAGTCTCTTTCATGGCAGCTGTTCCTGTTGTGTGACCACAGCTGCCAGCGGTCGTACAAAAAATTAACACAGGGCGTTCTAAAACAGTTCTAAAAGCGAAATGTTCTAAAGTTCTAATTCTAAAACAGCCATTTTTGTTAGAATTCTAATTAGAACGAACCTACCCGTTATAACAGTTACCCGGGGTGTAGACTCTTTGCGGCGCATTTTGCGCAAGGCCACGCGATCCACACGTTACCGAGATGTAGTGGAATTCTGCATGTACACGATGCGCAGTTGCAGTTGCAATGGGTCGTGGACTTCATCTGCAACGTCGCGGATGGGGTGCCGCTGGACGCACTAGTCCACAGTGACTTCTATGCCACACCCAGCAAGACACCAAATGGCCCTATTGTGAATGCTCACCCACTTCTAAATTTCACGACATTGTGGAAACTCGTCGGGGCACACACTGCCGGCCAGTATGTCCCTTGGGAGGCCTTAATTGCCCACCCTTTGGGCCACCCAAGAGTGCACCCCCCCCCCCCCCCACATACTGGGATGTAGTTTTGGGGCCCAAATTTGAGGGGGAAGTCAGCAATCATTAAAGGCCACATTTTAAAGTTCAGTTTTGAATTCGTGTGCAGATACATTTTTGAACTATGTAAAAGAACCCCCCAAATTAGCCAATTTCAAAAATGATGCGTAATTTCGCATCTCAATTGAAAACTAGCGTTTTAATACCCAAAATTAGGCACTTTTTGAGTCAACGAGTCAACCTTCATTTTTCAATGATTTGCCCTTTCTGCCTATGGTCATTTGCATATGTTTCGTTGAATGGTTTTGTTATTGATTTTGTGCCCGTGATAAATTTTTTTTGTGCTCGCATTCTTATCATTTAGTTCTGTTGCAGAATCCGAGGCATTTGATGTCATTCACTGTGGTGAGCTACCCACAGGCCATGGATTATGTGTTGCTACATGTAGTTGTTGCTGGACAGGAATTTGAAACTGCAAAACATTTGATGTGTGACGTTGCAAGTGTTGGTGGTGCCCATTTATTTGCTGTATGGGCCTAGGCCATGCGGAATAATGGACGCTAGAGAAAAGATCTCACAAAGTTGATGTTTGCTCAAGGTGTGCGCAAGAAGCCCCGCTGGTGCACTGTTTTCTGAAATCAATTGATTTGCCTCCGGAGACTATTGAAAAAAACCGTTGCACCCAATGCTCAGTCCAGGCATGTACCAATGATGTTTCTTGGAGTCGGTAGTAGGGCAGCAATTTGGTTCCAGACACAAGTGGCCTTTAGTGCAATGCTATAGGGGTGTGCCATGGCATGTTTTCTGGTTCCAAACAGAAGACGTCACGAACCCTAGTTGACCAATGTCACAAATCATGTTGTGTGTGGTTCCAGCCACAAAAGGAGGAATTCCATTCTAGCAGGGATGACAAATCAAATTTGTATGGTTATTTGGCACAAAGAGCAAAGAATGCGATTTGAGAAGGGTCTAAAACGTGTTGTGTCCGGTTTCGGACAACAAGAGGAGAAGTTTTGATCTAGCAAGGGTTGAAATGCGAACAATGTCGGGTACCAAACACCAGAAACAAGGATTGCGGTCCAGCGAGGTTTAGAATACAAATGTTGTCTGGTTCTAGACACTTGTCCCATCTTACCTAGCATGCAGCATTTTGGAGCACCATACGGTGTCATGGATTAATTCGTCCATTGGTTTGAGCCTCTAGGTGCTGTGTACTCACCGCTTGCTCTATAGCAAGGGGGGTGGCCTGTTCGAATTCCAGACGCCACCCCACCCTCCCCCCGAGATCCCCCAAAGTTTTCAAACCCGTTCTTCTCCTAGTGGAGATTTTGGGGGAAAGTGTTGGTGCCAAAGGCACCGAAAAAAATTTTGGCCTCTTGACGGGGGTTTTTTTTGACCCTATGTGTCTATCCGCAAATACTCAGAATTTGGTGGAGAATTCATAAATAGGTGAAAAACACACAAAAAAATTTGACCCCCAACTTGACCTCCGCGTGGGACCTTAGATGATGGGAGCATGAGCTAATGGGCAATTTATTTCTGCTTTTTTTTACCCCAGTTGTGTATGTTCCAAATGATGTCCCCACACTTGTGGACCTCCACATGAATGATGATGTTGTCGGGGATTGGTCACATATGCGTGGCACTTGCAGTTGCCCATATGGATCATACAAAATGGCATCCGCTTTTTTCCTCATGAGCTTCATGACTCTTCTTCCGTCTAGCGGTATTGTGGCGCCGAATCCCCATTGCGGAAAGATCCCGTGCTTGGTGTTGTTGATAACCCAATACCTCAGAGGCTGCATTTTCTTGATCTTGTTGCTTTTCGATGAGGTTTAGCGCTCTTTCAACGCATTCATGCTTGTTGCCGGTCCGCTAGATTTTCTTCCCTTGGTTGTCTTAGCTTTTCGCCCCTGGGCCGTAAGGCCCGCTCTACGCTGTCCGGCCGCGGGGGAGGGGCCACACGGCCGCCAGCAACGCTCAGCTGTAAAGCTGACCCCGATGATTATGGCTAGAGATTATGGCTACGTTACTATTGGCAACGGACGAGGTTTCGGACGAACGGAAAGCATATTTATGGATGGTAGGTCGGGCCCCACAATGTTATATAGGCGACTTTTTTTTTTGATGGCCAGAATCCCGATTTCTGGTTGAAAATTGGTGCGCGCACGTGACCAGCGCCAGTCGCCGACATTGCCGCCCTTTGTTTGGGCCTGTCCAACTCAGCCCCCTAGCTAGAGTGGACAAAAATTCGATTTAAAACCATGAATGTAAAGGGTTTTACAGCCCGAATAATGCCGTGAAATCGATTTTTCGCAAAACTGCATGAATCACCGTCCTGTGGCAAGGATCGTCGATTTGCGCAATCAGGGCGTTAGACGCCGAGGTTTTGACTAAATATTCGTGTTCAGTGTCAAAAACTGCCTAGATTTAGCTTTCGGTTTATCAAAATTCGAGCCGGTAGGCCAAAGATTTGGTTTTTTCAAGTTTTGATACAGTTGGCTCAGGTTGGCCATTTTGGCCAGTTTCGTAGGCCTCTTGTAGCGAAACCAAGAGGGTCTAGCAACGGAAAAAGTGGCAATCCAAGTTCATTTGCTCCCAAATGATGTGAAAATCCCCAAGGTTGACCCCTGTAGCCTCCTCTTGAGCCTAGAAGGAGGGTACAAAAGGTAGAAAAAGCAATACTTAGTTGAGGTTGCCTGTCTCCATTTTACAGCCTTGTCAAAGCGTTGCATCCCGGCCTAGGGGTTGAGTCTTTGTATAAACTAGTCCCGTATGGGTCCAATGGAACGGGGATAAGCAATGTTACGTCCCTATGGCCTCTACAAAGAGCACATGGGGGCGAAAACTCAAAGATATGTGTTTTTTAAGTTGTGTTTTTTGGTGCTGTCACAACACCAGCCTACCAAAAACATGGGTCTCCCCCCCGGTGTTCCGCTTGCATCCTTATGCCTTTGCGGGACTTCAACCAAGCATATTTGAGTAGTTTGGACCTAGAGGGAGGGGAATGGCCACTAGTTTACCTAGTGTACCCCCAACGGCCCCTAGATATATCAGCCGGGTGTTTGGCATTTTGGTCAAAAATGGACATTTTCGGTTCGTGGGTCCATTCGTCGGAGCTCGTTCTCCAACATACCGTGGAGTTAGAACAAAGTGTTGGGCTCGTTTGAAAGCTGGGAACATGTCCTAAAAGGATAATAGGACCCGTCACAGGCCGTCTCACACCCATTTCTCGCAAAAATGGCATCTTTGGTGGTCATTTTTAGGTAAAATCAGATGTATGTTGTGCATACCCTGCCACGTCAAAACGTGCACCCGTCGGCACGTAGTCGGGTAGGAAGCACAAAGGTTACCAAGCCCTCAACCAAGCATATTAGAGTTATTCGGACCTAGAAGAATGCAAAAGGTCAATTGTTTGCCCATTGGAGCCCCGTTGGCCCGAAGTTATAAGCCTTGGGGGTTTTGCATTTTTGTCAAAAGTAGCAATTTGCAGTTCATGCTCCCATTTGTCGGAGGTCGTTCTCCAACATATCGTTGAGTTGGAACGAACCGTTTGGCTCGTTTGAAAGGTGAAGACGTGTCGTAAAAGGATATGAGGACCCGTTAGACGCCAGCTTGCAACCATTTTCCGCGAAAATCAGGTTTTTACTCATGATTTTCATCTAAAATGAGCATAATGAAACGTGTACTTGTTGGTACGTACCGAAAATTCTGATACTTTCGGCGTTTCTAGGCTTGGGAAGAAGGAGCATAGCGAGTCCTTCCCAAGCCTAGTCACAAAGCTAGTGACATCAATTGGGTTGTCCTTTATTTTTTTGTCGTTTTTGTTTCGTTGCTCTTTTTTGTGTAAAATAGATAAACTATTGTTGTTTGATATATTATTTTTGTGTTTTGTTTTTTTTTCCCCGTGATCGCAAAGAGGTAAAAGGAGACGTTGTGCATAGCTAGTGTAGCATGCAGTGATATTCTTTGTGCCGCACAATTTTGTTGCTGTGATGATAGCATGTGGTATGCGCTGAAATTCATTCATGAAGCAAGGTGTCATTTTATAGCATTAGGTACATCCCATGAACCAGACTTATAAAGTGAGTATATTTATCCGTCGATGGTGGTGATTAGGTATTGTCAAAGAATAGGACGTAGGTCTATTAAATGGTGTCAGCGGTTTAGTAAATGCAACAAGGGAGATGGTACAAATGTAGATATGCTACTGCCACCACTGCTACCGGTTACCACCACCACAACTGCTAGTATTACGTACCACCACTGCCACCCCTCTGCCGCCGGGTCTTGTCGCAGGTGGGCGGGCCTCTCTTGTCCTCCACCTCGGGAGGGTGAGTAGTCCGGTACGCGTGCGGGGAATACTAGTGCCCCCCGGTGGGATGGACTCGATTTGCTGCGTCGCCTCCCATCTGTGCAGCGCGGCGGTCGTGCCATGTCCATCGCCCATTTCTTTGCCCAGGGTTGGAGATGCCACATTTTTTTGAGAAATTTTGTGCTCGCCAGGTTGGATGGTCAAGCGCCGGGCTCCCCAGGAGGGGTTGGTGGGTACCCCAACATACATACCTCCAAATGATCCCCGCTCAGCCCGTAGCACATAGCCTTCGTGATATGTTGTGGCACGACCCGGCGGGACGTACAAGGAATGCTTCTGCATGTCATACTAGCAAGCATGGCCCTACCCCACTACAAAGAGGATATGGCGGTGGTGCGAATATGGACCGAAGTAGGGGTCGCCTCCCTGGTGGACCTATACACCACTATCAACCAGGTCACTGACCAGAACACGTTCCGGGCCATCAAGGACTCCAAACCACCTTGGAGCAGGGGACGCCACGTCGCCACCCTCTCGAGCACTATCTCCCATGACGGCTACATTTTCAAATACTAGTGCCCCACTGCAACGTACGATTACCTGGAGAAGCAGCGAGAGGAAGACCTCCCAATTGCTCTTCCACACCGTCCCAAGGGTGTCCATGGCCTTGTCATCACAAGTGGCCACGCTCAACACCCAACGGCCAGCGGCTTAGCGGGCGAAGCGGTCGAAATGGGCTAAGGTGATGGTGAGTTGGGTCCAATTGCCCCCGGCCGTGGGGTAGGCATCCCCCTGGACGATGAGCGTCAAAGGGAAGGAGCGGTTGATTGACCGCACCAAGCCCGGCCGCCAGAGGATGTACTTGACCCATGAGGCGAAGGGCGATGAGATCCCGGTGGCTTTGGGGAACACCATGGCAAGGGGCTCATGCAATTCCTTCCGGACGACCAACTCCTTCCAACGGGCTTGGACCCTTTCATCAGCAGGTGCAACAGGCCAAGGCCAGTGCCGGCAAGGCGAAGCGCAAGTAGGATGTGTTTGTTTATGACGTATGCACTCTATGCATGCTCTAAATTGCCGTTTTTAACAAACGGTGCGCTGCATTGCGCTTTTGTCATTCGAACTCATATTTTGACCCCATTTATGCCGGGTTTGAATATTAAAGTGCAGTGCAGCGCGCTTCATTGCCATTTCGCGCTTTTTGATCCCCTTGGAAGGGCCATGTATGTGGAGCGTTGTTTGAATTTTGATGTTCCTGTGAGCACCATTGATTGCAGGAATGCTTTGCGCTCTTATTTGACATCATTTGGAAGGGGTGTTTTGCGGAATGTCACCGCGGTACCATGTTGAAGGATGATCCCTTGCTTTCTGGTTTGTCTCTTCCTGTTGTGACACGTGTGCATGAAGCAGAGATTTGAAAAGTGACAAAAACAATGGTCAAAAACCAAGCCATAAACTCTTACGCGCTGCGGGGTTTGAAAAACACCATCTTTTTCTTGGGTTTTCGGGGGGGATTTCCATGTTTTGACCACGTTCGTAAGTTACCGCCTAAGAATTTGGGAGATGGGATTCATGACACGGTGCCCGGCTGACATCATTGTTACTGTAAAGCAATGGGTGTCGAGCTCCTCCTCCCCCCCCCCCATGAGTGTTGCTTTTTTAGGCTCAATTCCCCTTTAATGAGCCATTTCTCGATGCACACGGGACAATAAGTCAACGTTAGCTGGCACCGTAGCTGGTTTTGTTATCCTTTGCCGACGCAAGGAGCAGCAGTGACAAAGTCCCCGTGAGGTGGGAGCTGCAACTAGCGGTGACTGCAACAAGGGCGGTGGGGCAGCAAGCAAGAGCAGAATTTGTGAACAGGACACGTGTAAGACCGTCCTTGCAAGACCAGGCACTAGGTTCCTTTGTGCAATAACCGCAAGCCCAATAATACAAGGCTCGCCATCTGCGCAACGGCTTCGTTGCGATAACCATCGCCCCTGTGGGCAAGCATCCAGCGGCCGGGTTGGTACTCAATCGCACGACGAACGTCAAGGGCGTCCCGCACGAGTCCATGGAGCGGTGGTACTAGAGCGCCACCCGCGACGCGCGCACCGGCCCCCAGAACAAAGTGACCACCGTAGTGCACAATTAATGCACCGTGACTATCACTGAGGAGTGTTCCCCATAGCTCGCGGCCGGGGAGTTCTCAGTGGCCAAGTTTGCATGCGGGTTGGGGTCCGAACATTGGTGTTTGGACATCACGATGGGGAGTGATGGAGGGGGGATGTTGGTCGGTGCCAAGGCGATCCCCTTCAAGCATCTCACGTCCAAGGAGGTGCCGGAAGATGGGGGTTTTTCCCAGGCTTGGTCCGCCGTGCGTGGCCATTTTTGCAGTTTTCGTTCTTTGGGGGGGGGGGTTGGACCTCATCCACACCCATGTCCATTAGAGTATCGTCGGCGGCCGCATTGAGGTGGTCGTAGTAATTGTGGCCGTCGTGTTGGTGGCCGTAGTGGCGGTGGCCGTGTGTTGCGGAAGCGACCATGGGATAAGAACCGACGCCCTGCCCCCTCGCTCGAAGAAGCCGGCGAAACAGGCAAAGGGATCTGCTACTGGTGATGCTGCTATGCAAAGCGCCCTTGTCTTGAGCCCCACCCGCGAGCCGGGATCCCTGGGACCGTGCCCCTGGCAACGTACAATGTGGCATGCCGGGATGACGATCTTTTCCGGCAGGAGCACATGTTGCCCGGCTGGTAGCGGAATCAGCGTCCCGTCTCCGGGACGAACAGGATGGGGTGAAGAACGGGTGCACTGACCCGCATGCTCTTGGAGTCTGAACGCCAGAAGGCGTGCGGTGAGGCACGACTGGAGGTGCTTCACCGCTCCAAGACCCTGAATGTGTTGAGGCTGGGGCTATATCTTCCTCCCAATACGTGGGTCCCGGCGTCGTCGCGGCGGCACCTACCTTCACGTCCCTGTAGTTCATGGCATCGGGGTTGTTGGAGTATGCCCACTTGTCCACGCAGGTGATGGCCGATGCATAGTCATGGTGCGTGCTGGGGACCATTGCTACGCTGGCCCGAACAACGACGATGCCAGACCCAAAGGTGGAGGAACTGCCAAAGGTGGATGTTTGCGTGATGACGCGGCTCTAGCACGCCGATCGCCGATATCGGCCCGATGTGGTGGCGGTTGCCTAGCAGCCTGGCTGGGACGGGGAACCTCAAGGTATGCGTCAAGGGTTGTCTGCCCCCGGCAGTGCCCCCGTGTGGAATGCTTAGTGGTGCACCGTTGCCCACACGCACCACGTGGACCTTGCCCCGTGCCTTTTTCTTCTCACAGATCCAAGACGTGTCCGGGGCTGACCGTCGTGGGCTTCGTGACCCTGTACCGTAGGCTTTTTACTTGTCTTCCGGCGCCAGAGTGCGCCCGCCTGCTTGTGCCCCACGAGGGGGCTGCCTCCATGAGGGAATGAATGAAATAAGGGGTGCCCCCCCCCCCCCCCCTTGGGACGATGTAATTCGGCGCCAGAGTGCGGAAGCTTGCTTGTGCCCCACGAGAGGGCGCCCTCCGTGACGGAATGATGAAATAAGGGGTGGCCCCCCCGGAACACTAGGTTTCCCGCGGCAAAGTGCGCCAGCCTGTTTGTGCCCCAAAAAGCGGCAACCTCCATGACGGAATGACACATGTAGCCTCTAGGGTAGCATAGAATATTGGCGTACCACGGAATTAGCATACGCTCTTTCCTCCCGATTTATTTTTTTCGGGTACGTTTTGCTGCCGCAATGGATGCCACAAGGCGGTTGGAATTTTTTTCGGTAGGTCCCATGGAGCCCGAAAATTTTCGGCTGAAAATCCACCTCCAAAGGAGCCCCCGATATCGGGTCTGATGCCCAGGCCGACTTGGCTGGCACACAGGTCCCATGGAGCGCGGAAATTTTCGGCTGAAAATCCACCTCCAAAGGAGCCCCCGATATCGGGTCCGATGCCCAGGCCGACTTGGCTGGCACACAGGGCCCGGAAAAAGCTGCTTGCCGGACCCGGTTTGTAGCCTTTGTTTTTCATTTCAATGACCAGGTGATCACACACATGCCCTGCCCTACCCTTCCCTGCCCTGACCAGCCCTGCCCACTCTCTGTACAGGTTTTTTTTTTATCGGAGAGCCCCTTAAGTGCCGGCCGTGTCCGATGAAGGTGTCTATTGGTATGGCACTGGAGGGATGGGGGACCATGGAAACAAATGATACTATGCTCAGTGACATGCATGTTGAGGTCCCCTATCTGCCCAAACCGGCCGGATGTGATTGTACAATGTGCGAATTTTTGGTAGATGCCGGCGTTGGATGTACTCCACCTTCGGTTGACTGCCTGCCATTTTGTTGCTTGCCTTTGTGCCTGTCTTGCACCGCAAACGCAACAGTAGAGGGG
Source organism: Eutreptiella sp. 'Long Island Sound 2002' (assembly GCA_964036045.1). NCBI lineage: Eukaryota > Euglenozoa > Euglenophyceae > Eutreptiales > Eutreptiaceae > Eutreptiella > Eutreptiella sp. 'Long Island Sound 2002'. The sequence goes on along the minus strand of OZ038383.1, from coordinate 89,095,031 downwards.
GTTGAGTGACTCAGTTGTAGGCGAACAAGGGGATGTCACGCAGCAAACTCACTACCCCCCCCCCCATGCCAATGGACCCCCCCAGTTTCCCCCAATTTCCTGGGTGTGACATCTTGTGTCTCATGCCTAATTCTCCGCCTTGCTTTGCTCTGACAGAATTTGACTATTGCTGTGCCCCAGAGCAGATAAAGGGGCTAGTTCGGGTCCTTTGATTCTTGCAGTCCTGAGTACTAGAATTTGCCTGGTGCTGCGCCCCAAAGCAGATAAAGGGGCTAGTTCGGATCCTTTGATTGTTGCAGTCCTGAGTATTAGAATTTGCCTGGTGTTGTGCCCCAAAGCAGATAAAGGGGGTAGTTCGGGTCCTTTGATTGTTGCAGTCCTGAGTATTAGAATTTGCCTGGTGCTGTGCCCCAAAGCAGATAAAGGGGGTAGTTCAGGTCTTTTGATTGTTGCAGTCCTGAATACACAGATACAGACACACACACAAACACAACACAAACACAACACAGACAGATAGACCGACAGACCATCGGCAGATAGACATGGAACTGTGGCCCCGCTCACTGCTGATGGTCTCACACCTCAAAACAGGTGTCCACACCCTGAAATTTCTAACGGCTGATGGTCTCACACCTCAAAACAAGTGCCCAGACCCTAAAATTTCTAACTGCTGATGTTCTCACACCTCAAAATAGGTGCCTAGACCCTGACATTTCTAACTCCTGATGGTCTCACACCTCAAAACGGGTGCCTAGACCCTGAGATTTCTAACTCCTGATGGTCTCACACCTCAAAACAGGTGCCTAGACCCTGAAATTTCTAACTCCTGATGGTCTGACACCTCAAAACAGGTGCCCAGACCCTGAAATTTCTAACTGCTGATGGTCTCACACCTCAAAATAGGTGCCCAGACCCTGAAATTTCTAACTGCTGATGGTCTCACACCTCAAAACAGGTGCCCCAACCCTGAAATTTCTAGCTGCTGATGGTCTCACACCTCAAAACACGTGCACAGACCCTAAAATTTCTAACTGCTGATGGTCTCACACCTCAAAACAGGTGCACAGACCCTGAAATTTCTAACTGCTGATGGTCTCACACCTCAAAACGGGTGCTTAGACCCTGAAATTTCTAGCTGCTGATGGTCCGACACCCCATAACAGGTGCCCAGACCCTGAAATTTCTAACTGCTGATGGTCTCACACCTCAAAATAGGTGCCCAGACCCTGAGATTTCTAACTGCTGATGGTCTCACACCTCAAAACAGGTGCCCAGACCCTAAAATTTTGAACTGCTGATGGTCTCACACCTCAAAATAGGTGCCCTGACCCTAAAATTTCGAACTGCTGATGGTCTCACACCTCAAAACAGGTGCCTAGACCCTGAAATTTCTAACTTCTGATGGTCTGACACCTCAAAACAGGTGCCTAGACCCTGAAATTTCTAACTCCTGATGGTCTGACACCTCAAAACAGGTGCCCAGACCCTGAAATTTCTAACTGCTGATGGTCTCACACCTCAAAATAGGTGCCCAGACCCTGAAATTTCTAATTGCTAATGGTCTCACACCTCAAAACAGGTGCCTAGACCCTGAAATTCCTAACTGCTGATGGTCTCACACCTCAAAACAGGTGCCCAGACCCTGAAATTTCTAGCGACTGATGGTCTCACACCTCAAAACAGGTGCCCCGACCCTGAAATTTCTAATTGCTGATGGTCTCACACCTCAAAATAGGTGCCCAGACCCTGAGATTTCTAACTGCTGATGTTCTCACACCTCAAAACAGGTGCCTAGACCCTGAAATTTCTAACTGCTGATGGTCTCACACCTCAAAACACGTGCCCAGACCCTGAAATTTCCAACTGCTGATGGTCTCACACCTCAAAACAGGTACACAGACTCTGAAATTTCCAACTGCTGATGGTCTCACACCTCAAAATAGCTGCCTAGACCCTGAAATTTCTAACTGCTGATGGTCCGACACCTCAAAACAGGTGCCCAGACCCTGAAATTTCGAACTGCTGATGGTCTCACACCTCAAAACAGGTGCCCAGACCCTGAAATTTCTAACTGCTGATGGTCTCACACCTCAAAAAAAGTGCCCGGACCCTGAAATTTCTAACTGCTGATGTTCTCACACCTCAAAACAGGTGCCTAGACCCTGAAATTTCTAACTGCTGATGGTCTCACACCTCAAAACAGGTGCCCAGACCCTGAAATTTCTAACTGCTGATGGTCTCACACCTCAAAATAGGTGCCCAGACCCTGAGATTTCTAACTGCTGATGGTCTCACACCTCAAAACAGGTGCCCAGACCCTAAAATTTTGAACTGCTGATGGTCTCACACCTCAAAATAGGTGCCCAGACCCTGAAATTTCTAATTGCTAATGGTCTCACACCTCAAAACAGGTGCCTAGACCCTGAAATTTCTAACTGCTGATGGTCTCACACCTCAAAATAGGTGCCCAGACCCTGAATTTTCTAACTGCTGATGGTCTCACACCTCAAAATAGGTGCCCAGACCCTGAAATTTCTAACTGCTGATGGTCTCACACCTCAAAATAGGTGCCCAGACCCTGAAATTTCTAATTGCTAATGGTCTCACACCTCAAAACAGGTGCCTAGACCCTGAAATTTCTAACCGCTGATGGTCTCACACCTCAAAACAGGTGCCCAGACCCTGAAATTTCTAACTGCTGATGGTCTCACACCTCAAAACAGGTGCTTAGACCCTGAAATTTCTAACTGCTGATGGTCTGACACCTCAAAACAGGTGCACAGACCCTGAAATTTCTAACTCCTGATGGTCTGACACCTCAAAACAGGTCCCCAGACCCTGAAATTTCTAACTGCTGATGGTCTCACACCTCAAAACAGGTGCCCACACCTTGAAATTTCTAACTGCTGATGGTCTCACACCTCAAAATAGGTGCCCAGACCCTGAAATTTCTAACTCCTGATGGTGTGACACCTCAAAACAGGTCCCCAGACCCTGAAATTTCTAACTGCTGATGGTCTGACACCTCAAAACAGGTGCCCACACCTTGAAATTTCTAACTGCTGATGGTCTCACACCTCAAAATAGGTGCCCAGACCCTGAAATTTCTAACTGCTGATGGTCTCACACCTCAAAACACGTGCCCAGACCCTGAAATTTCTAACTCCTGATGGTCTGACACCTCAAAACAGGTCCCCAGACCCTGAAATTTCTAACTGCTAATGGTCTCACACCTCAAAATAGGTGCACAGACCCTGAAATTTCTAACTGCTGATGGTCTCACACCTCAAAATAGGTGCCTAGACCCTGAAATTTCTAACTGCTGATGGTCTCACACCTCAAAACAGGTGCCTAGACCCTAAAACTTCTAATTGCTGATGGTCTCACACCTCAAAACACGTGCCCAGACCCTGAAATTTCTAACTGCTGATGGTCTCACACCTCAAAACAGGTGCCCAGACCCTAAAATTTCTAACTGCTGATGGTCTCACACCTAAAAACAGGTGACTTGACCCTAAAATTTCGAACCGCTAATGCTCACACCTCAAAATAGGTGCCTAGACCCGGAAATTTCTAACTGCTGATGGTCTCACACCTCAAAACGGGTGCTCAGACCCTGAAATTTCTAACTGCTGATGGTCTCACACCTCAAAACAAGTGCCCAGGGCCTAAAATTTCAAACTGCTGCTGGTCTCACACCTCAAAACAGGTGCCCAGACCCTAAAATTTTGAACTGCTGATGATCTCACACCTCAAAACAGGTGCCCAGACCCTAAAATTTCGAACTGCTGATGGTCTCACACCTCAACGCACGTGCCCAGACCCTAAAATTTCTAACTGCTGATGGTCTCACACCTCAAAAAAAGTGCCCAGACCCTAAAATTTCTAACTGCTGATGTTCTCACACCTCAAAACAGGTGCCTAGACCATGACATTTCTAACTCCTGATGGTCTCACACCTCAAAATAGGTGCCCACACCTTGAAATTTCTAACTGCTGATGGTCTCACACCTCAAAATAGGTGCCTAGACCCTGAAATTTCTAATTGCTAATGGCCTCACACCTCAAAACAGGTGCCTAGACCCTGATATTTCTAGCTGCTGATGGTCTGACACCTCAAAACAGGTGCCCAGACCCTGAAATTTCTAACTGCTGATGGTCTCACACCTCAAAATAGGTGCCTAGACCCTGAATTTTCTAACTGATGATGGTCTCACACCTCAAAACAGGTGCTTAGACCCTGATATTTCTAATTGCTGATGGTCTCACACCTCAAAACAGGTGCCCAGACCCTAAAATTTCAAACTGCTGATGGTCTCACACCTCAAAACAAGTGCCCTGACCCTAAAATTTCGAACTGCTGATGGTCTCACACCTCAACGCACGTGCCTAGACCCTGAAATTTCTAACTGCTGATGGTCTCACACCTCAAAAAAAGTGCCCAGACCCTAAAATTTCGAACTGCTGATGGTCTCACACCTCAAAACAGGTGCCTAGACCCTGACATTTCTAATTGCTGATGGTCTCACACCTCAAAATAGGTGCCCTGACCCTAAAATTTCGAACTGCTGATGGTCTCACACCTCAAAATAGGTGCCCAGACCCTGAAATTTCTAATTGCTAATGGTCTCACACCTCAAAACAGGTGCCTAGACCCTGAAATTTCTAACTGCTGATGGTCTCACACCTCAAAATAGGTGCCCAGACCCTGAATTTTCTAACTGCTGATGATCTCACACCTCAAAATAGGTGCCCAGACCCTGAAATTTCTAACTGCTGATGGTCTCACACCTCAAAATAGGTGCCCAGACCCTGAAATTTCTAATTGCTAATGGTCTCACACCTCAAAACAGATGCCTAGACCCTGAAATTTCTAACTGCTGATGGTCTCACACCTCAAAACAGGTGCCCAGACCCTGAAATTTCTAACTGCCGATGGTCTCACACCTCAAAATAGCTGCCCAGACCCTGATATTTCTAACTGCTGATGGTCTGACACCTCAAAACAGGTGCCCACACCTTGAAATTTCTAACTGCTGATGGTCTCACACCTCAAAATAGGTGCCTGGACCATGAAATTTCTAACTGCTGATGGTCTCACACCTCAAAATAGGTGCCTAGACCCTAAAACTTCTAATTGCTGATGGTCTCACACCTCAAAACACGTGCCCAGACCCTGAAATTTCTAACTGCTGATGGTCTCACACCTCAAAACAGGTGCCCAGACCCTAAAATTTCTAACTGCTGATGGTCTCACACCTGAAAACAGGTGACTTGACCCTAAAATTTCGAACCGCTAATGCTCACACCTCAAAATAGGTGCCTAGACCCGGAAATTTCTAACTGCTGATGGTCTCACACCTCAAAACGGGTGCTCAGACCCTGAAATTTCTAACTGCTGATGGTCTCACACCTCAAAACAAGTGCCCAGGGCCTAAAATTTCAAACTGCTGCTGGTCTCACACCTCAAAACAGGTGCCCAGACCCTAAAATTTTGAACTGCTGATGATCTCACACCTCAAAACAGGTGCCCAGACCCTAAAATTTCGAACTGCTGATGGTCTCACACCTCAACGCACGTGCCCAGACCCTAAAATTTTGAACTGCTGATGATCTCACACCTCAAAACAGGTGCCCAGACCCTAAAATTTCTAACTGCTGATGGTCTCACACCTCAAAAAAAGTGCCCAGACCCTAAAATTTCTAACTGCTGATGTTCTCACACCTCAAAACAGGTGCCTAGACCATGACATTTCTAACTCCTGATGGTCTCACACCTCAAAATAGGTGCCCACACCTTGAAATTTCTAACTGCTGATGGTCTCACACCTCAAAATAGGTGCCTAGACCCTGAAATTTCTAATTGCTAATGGCCTCACACCTCAAAACAGGTGCCTAGACCCTGATATTTCTAGCTGCTGATGGTCTGACACCTCAAAACAGGTGCCCAGACCCTGAAATTTCTAACTGCTGATGGTCTCACACCTCAAAATAGGTGCCTAGACCCTGAATTTTCTAACTGATGATGGTCTCACACCTCAAAACAGGTGCTTAGACCCTGATATTTCTAATTGCTGATGGTCTCACATCTCAAAACAGTTGCCCAAGACCCTAAAATTTTGAACTGCTGATGGTCTCACACCTCACAACACGTGCCCAGGCCCTAAAATTTCTAACTGCTGATGGTCTCACACCTCAAAACAGGTGCCCAGACCCTAAAATTTCAAACTGCTGATGGTCTCACACCTCAAAACAAGTGCCCTGACCCTAAAATTTCGAACTGCTGATGGTCTCACACCTCAACGCACGTGCCTAGACCCTGAAATTTCTAACTGCTGATGGTCTCACACCTCAAAAAAAGTGCCCAGACCCTAAAATTTCGAACTGCTGATGGTCTCACACCTCAAAACAGGTGCCTAGACCCTGACATTTCTAATTGCTGATGGTCTCACACCTCAAAATAGGTGCCCTGACCCTAAAATTTCGAACTGCTGATGGTCTCACACCTCAAAATAGGTGCCCAGACCCTGAAATTTCTAATTGCTAATGGTCTCACACCTCAAAACAGGTGCCTAGACCCTGAAATTTCTAACTGCTGATGGTCTCACACCTCAAAATAGGTGCCCAGACCCTGAATTTTCTAACTGCTGATGGTCTCACACCTCAAAATAGGTGCCCAGACCCTGAAATTTCTAACTGCTGATGGTCTCACACCTCAAAATAGGTGCCCAGACCCTGAAATTTCTAATTGCTAATGGTCTCACACCTCAAAACAGATGCCTAGACCCTGAAATTTCTAACTGCTGATGGTCTCACACCTCAAAACAGGTGCCCAGACCCTGAAATTTCTAACGGCCGATGGTCTCACACCTCAAAATAGCTGCCCAGACCCTGATATTTCTAACTGCTGATGGTCTGACACCTCAAAACAGGTGCCCACACCTTGAAATTTCTAACTGCTAATGGTCTCACACCTCAAAATAGGTGCACAGACCCTGAAATTTCTAACTGCTGATGGTCTCACACCTCAAAATAGGTGCCTAGACCCTGAAATTTCTAACTGCTGATGGTCTCACACCTCAAAACAGGTGCCTAGACCCTAAAACTTCTAATTGCTGATGGTCTCACACCTCAAAACACGTGCCCAGACCCTGAAATTTCTAACTGCTGATGGTCTCACACCTCAAAACAGGTGCCCAGACCCTAAAATTTCTAACTGCTGATGGTCTCACACCTGAAAACAGGTGACTTGACCCTAAAATTTCGAACCGCTAATGCTCACACCTCAAAATAGGTGCCTAGACCCGGAAATTTCTAACTGCTGATGGTCTCACACCTCAAAACAAGTGCCCAGGGCCTAAAATTTCAAACTGCTGCTGGTCTCACACCTCAAAACAGGTGCCCAGACCCTAAAATTTTGAACTGCTGATGATCTCACACCTCAAAACAGGTGCCCAGACCCTAAAATTTCGAACTGCTGATGGTCTCACACCTCAACGCACGTGCCCAGACCCTAAAATTTCTAACTGCTGATGGTCTCACACCTCAAAAAAAGTGCCCAGACCCTAAAATTTCTAACTGCTGATGTTCTCACACCTCAAAACAGGTGCCTAGACCATGACATTTCTAACTCCTGATGGTCTCACACCTCAAAATAGGTGCCCACACCTTGAAATTTCTAACTGCTGATGGTCTCACACCTCAAAATAGGTGCCTAGACCCTGAAATTTCTAATTGCTAATGGCCTCACACCTCAAAACGGGTGCCTAGACCCTGATATTTCTAGCTGCTGATGGTCTGACACCTCAAAACAGGTGCCCAGACCCTGAAATTTCTAACTGCTGATGGTCTCACACCTCAAAATAGGTGCCTAGACCCTGAAATTTCTAACTGATGATGGTCTCACACCTCAAAACAGGTGCTTAGACCCTGATATTTCTAATTGCTGATGGTCTCACATCTCAAAACAGTTGCCCAAGACCCTAAAATTTTGAACTGCTGATGGTCTCACACCTCACAACACGTGCCCAGGCCCTAAAATTTCTAACTGCTGATGGTCTCACACCTCAAAACAGGTGCCCAGACCCTAAAATTTCAAACTGCTGATGGTCTCACACCTCAAAACAAGTGCCCTGACCCTAAAATTTCGAACTGCTGATGGTCTCACACCTCAACGCACGTGCCTAGACCCTGAAATTTCTAACTGCTGATGGTCTCACACCTCAAAAAAAGTGCCCAGACCCTAAAATTTCGAACTGCTGATGGTCTCACACCTCAAAACAGGTGCCTAGACCCTGACATTTCTAATTGCTGATGGTCTCACACCTCAAAATAGGTGCCCTGACCCTAAAATTTCGAACTGCTGATGGTCTCACACCTCAAAATAGGTGCCCAGACCCTGAAATTTCTAATTGCTAATGGTCTCACACCTCAAAACAGGTGCCTAGACCCTGAAATTTCTAACTGCTGATGGTCTCACACCTCAAAATAGGTGCCCAGACCCTGAATTTTCTAACTGCTGATGGTCTCACACCTCAAAATAGGTGCCCAGACCCTGAAATTTCTAACTGCTGATGGTCTCACACCTCAAAATAGGTGCCCAGACCCTGAAATTTCTAATTGCTAATGGTCTCACACCTCAAAACAGATGCCTAGACCCTGAAATTTCTAACTGCTGATGGTCTCACACCTCAAAACAGGTGCCCAGACCCTGAAATTTCTAACTGCCGATGGTCTCACACCTCAAAATAGCTGCCCAGACCCTGATATTTCTAACTGCTGATGGTCTGACACCTCAAAACAGGTGCCCACACCTTGAAATTTCTAACTGCTGATGGTCTCACACCTCAAAATAGGTGCCTGGACCATGAAATTTCTAACTGCTGATGGTCTCACACCTCAAAACAGGTGCCTAGACCCTGAAATTTCTAACTCCTGATGGTCTGACGCCTCAAAACAGGTCCCCAGACCCTGAAATTTCTAACTGCTGATGGTCTCACACCTCAAAATAGGTGCACAGACCCTGAAATTTCTAACTGCTGATGGTCTCACACCTCAAAATAGGTGCCTAGACCCTGAAATTTCTAACTGCTGATGGTCTCACACCTCAAAACAGGTGCCTAGACCCTAAAATTTCTAATTGCTGATGGTCTCACACCTCAAAACACGTGCCCAGACCCTGAAATTTCTAACTGCTGATGGTCTCACACCTCAAAACGGGTGCCCAGACCCTAAAATTTCTAACTGCTGATGGTCTCACACCTGAAAACAGGTGCCCTGACCCTAAAATTTCTAACTGCTGATGGTCTCACACCTCAAAATAGGTGCCTAGACCCTGAATTTTCTAATTGATGATGGTCTCACACCTCAAAACAGGTGCTTAGACCCTGATATTTCTAATTGCTGATGGTCTCACACCTCAAAACAGTTGCCCAAGACCCTAAAATTTTGAACTGCTGATGGTCTCACACCTCACAACACGTGCCCAGGCCCTAAAATTTCTAACTGCTGATGGTCTCACACCTCAAAATAGGTGCCCAGACCCTAAAATTTCAAACTGCTGCTGGTCTCACACCTCAAAACAGGTGCCCTGACCCTAAAATTTCGAACTGCTGATGGTCTCACACCTCAACGCACGTGCCCAGACCCCGAAATTTCTAACTGCTAATGGTCTCACACCTCAAAAAAAGTGCCCAGACCCTAAAATTTCGAACTGCTGATGGTCTCACACCTCAAAACAGGTGCCTAGACCCTGACATTTCTAACTCTTGATGGTCTCACACTTCAAAATAGGTGCCCTGACCCTAAAATTTCGAACTGCTGATGGTCTCACACCTCAAAACACGTGCCCAGACCCTGAAATTTCTAACTGCTGATGGTCTCACACCTCAAAACAGGTGCCTAGACCCTGAAATTTCTAACTGCTGATGGTCTCACACCTCAAAATAGGTGCCCAGACCCTGAATTTTCTAACTGCTGATGGTCTCACACCTCAAAATAGGTGCCCAGACCCTGAAATTTCTAATTGCTAATGGTCTCACACCTCAAAACAGGTGCCTAGACCCTGAATTTCTAACTGCTGATGGTCTCACACCTCAAAACAGGTGCCCAGACCCTGAAATTTCTAACTGCGGATCGTCTCACACCTCAAAATAGGTGCCCAGACCCTGAGATTTCTAACTGCTGATGGTCTGACACCTCAAAACAGGTGCCCACACCTTGAAATTTCTAACTGCTGATGGTCTCACACCTCAAAATAGGTGCCTGGACCCTGAAATTTCTAACTGCTGATGGTCTCACACTTCAAAACAGGTGCCTAGACCCTGAAATTTCTAACTCGTCTGGTCTGACACCTCAAAACAGGTGCCTAGACCCTGAATTTTCTAACTGATGATGGTCTCACACCTCAAAATAGGTGCACAGACCCTGAAATTTCTAACTGCTGATGGTCTCACACCTCAAAATAGGTGCCTAGACCCTGAAAATTCTAACTGCTGATGGTCTCACACCTCAAAACAGGTGCCTAGACCCTAAAATTTCTAATTGCTGATGGTCTCACACCTCAAAACACGTGCCCAGACCCTGAAATTTCTAACTGCTGATGGTCTCACACCTCAAAACGGGTGCCCAGACCCTAAAATTTCTAACTGCTGATGGTCTCACACCTCAAAACAGGTGCCCTGACCCTAAAATTTCGAACTGCTGATGGTCTCACACCTCAAAACAGGTGCTTAGACCCTGAAATTTCTAATTGCTGATGGTCTCACACCTCAAAACAGTTGCCCAAGACCCTAAAATTTCTAACTGCTGATGGTCTCACACCTCACAACACGTGCTCAGGCCATAAAATTTCTAACTGCTGATGGTCTCACACCTCAAAATAGGTGCCCAGACCCTAAAATTTCGAACTGCTGATGGTCTCACACCTCAAAACAGGTGCCCTGACCCTAAAATTTCGACTCGCTCATGGTCTCACACCTCAAAATAGGTGCCTAGACCCGGAAATTTCTAACTGCTGATGGTCTCACACCTCAAAACAGGTGTGCAGACCCTGAAATTTCTAACTGCTGATGGTCTCACACCTCAAAACAGGTGCCCAGGGCCTAAAATTTCAAACTGCTGATGGTCTCACACCTCACAACACGTGCCCAGGCCCTAAAATTTCTAACTGCTGATGGTCTCACACCTCAAAATAGGTGCCCAGACCCTAAAATTTCAAACTGCTGCTGGTCTCACACCTCAAAACAGGTGCCCTGACCCTAAAATTTCGAACTGCTGATGGTCTCACACCTCAACGCACGTGCCCAGACCCCGAAATTTCTAACTGCTAATGGTCTCACACCTCAAAAAAAGTGCCCAGACCCTAAAATTTCGAACTGCTGATGGTCTCACACCTCAAAACAGGTGCCTAGACCCTGACATTTCTAACTCTTGATGGTCTCACACTTCAAAATAGGTGCCCGGACCCTAAAATTTCGAACTGCTGATGGTCTCACACCTCAAAATAGGTGCCCAGACCCTGAAATTTCTAATTGCTAATGGTCTCACACCTCAAAACAGGTGCCTAGACCCTGAAATTTCTAACTGCTGATGGTCTCACACCTCAAAATAGGTGCCCAGACCCTGAATTTTCTAACTGCTGATGGTCTCACACCTCAAAATAGGTGCCCAGACCCTGAAATTTCTAACTGCTGATGGTCTCACACCTCAAAATAGGTGCCCAGACCCTGAAATTTCTAATTGCTAATGGTCTCACACCTCAAAACAGGTGCCTAGACCCTGAATTTCTAACTGCTGATGGTCTCACACCTCAAAACAGGTGCCCAGACCCTGAAATTTCTAACTGCGGATCGTCTCACACCTCAAAATAGGTGCCCAGACCCTGAGATTTCTAACTGCTGATGGTCTCACACCTCAAAACAGGTGCCCACACCTTGAAATTTCTAACTGCTGATGGTCTCACACCTCAAAATAGGTGCCTGGACCCTGAAATTTCTAACTGCTGATGGTCTCACACTTCAAAACAGGTGCCTAGACCCTGAAATTTCTAACTCGTCTGGTCTGACACCTCAAAACAGGTGCCTAGACCCTGAATTTTCTAACTGATGATGGTCTCACACCTCAAAATAGGTGCACAGACCCTGAAATTTCTAACTGCTGATGGTCTCACACCTCAAAATAGGTGCCTAGACCCTGAAATTTCTAACTGCTGATGGTCTCACACCTCAAAACAGGTGCCTAGACCCTAAAATTTCTAATTGCTGATGGTCTCACACCTCAAAACACGTGCCCAGACCCTGAAATTTCTAACTGCTGATGGTCTCACACCTCAAAACGGGTGCCCAGACCCTAAAATTTCTAACTGCTGATGGTCTCACACCTCAAAACAGGTGCCCTGACCCTAAAATTTCGAACTGCTGATGGTCTCACACCTCAAAACAGGTGCTTAGACCCTGAAATTTCTAATTGCTGATGGTCTCACACCTCAAAACAGTTGCCCAAGACCCTAAAATTTCTAACTGATGATGGTCTCACACCTCACAACACGTGCTCAGGCCACAAAATTTCTAACTGCTGATGGTCTCACACCTCAAAATAGGTGCCCAGACCCTAAAATTTCGAACTGCTGATGGTCTCACACCTCAAAACAGGTGCCCTGACCCTAAAATTTCGACTCGCTCATGGTCTCACACCTCAAAATAGGTGCCTAGACCCGGAAATTTCTAACTGCTGATGGTCTCACACCTCAAAACAGGTGTGCAGACCCTGAAATTTCTAACTGCTGATGGTCTCACACCTCAAAACAGGTGCCCAGGGCCTAAAATTTCAAACTGCTGCTGGTCTCACACCTCAAAACAGGTGCCTAGACCCTGAAATTTCTAACTGCTGATGGTCTCACACCTGAAAACTGGTGCCCAGACCCTAAAATTTTGAACTGCTGATGGTCTCACACCTCAACGCACGTGCCCAGACCCTAAAATTTGTAACTGCTGATGGTCTCACACCTCAAAAAAAGTGCCCAGACCCTAAAATTTCTAACTGCTGATGTTCTCACACCTCAAAATAGGTGCCTAGACCCTAACATTTCTAACTCTTGATGGTCTCACGCCTCAAAACAGGTCCCCAGACCCTGAAATTTCTAACTGCTGATGGTCTCACACCTCAAAATAGGTGCCCAGACCCTGAAATTTCTAATTGCTAATGGTCTCACACCTCAAAACAGGTGCCTAGACCCTGAAATTTCTAACTGCTGATGGTCTCACACCTCAAAACAGGTGCCCAGACCCTGAAATTTCTAACTGCGGATCGTCTCACACCTCAAAATAGGTGCCCAGACCCTGAGATTTCTAACTGCTGATGGTCTGACACCTCAAAACAGGTGCCCACACCTTGAAATTTCTAACTGCTGATGGTCTCACACCTCAAAATAGGTGCCTGGACCCTGAAATTTCTAACTGCTGATGGTCTCACACTTCAAAACAGGTGCCTAGACCCTGAAATTTCTAACTCGTCTGGTCTGACACCTCAAAACAGGTGCCCAGACCCTGAATTTTCTAACTGATGATGGTCTCACACCTCAAAATAGGTGCACAGACCCTGAAATTTCTAACTGCTGATGGTCTCACACCTCAAAATAGGTGCATAGACCCTGAAATTTCTAACTGCTGATGGTCTCACACCTCAAAACAGGTGCCTAGACCCTAAAATTTCTAATTGCTGATGGTCTCACACCTCAAAACACGTGCCCAGACCCTGAAATTTCTAACTGCTGATGGTCTCACACCTCAAAACGGGTGCCCAGACCCTAAAATTTCTAACTGCTGATGGTCTCACACCTCAAAACAGGTGCCCTGACCCTAAAATTTCGAACTGCTGATGGTCTCACACCTCAAAACAGGTGCTTAGACCCTGAAATTTCTAATTGCTGATGGTCTCACACCTCAAAACAGTTGCCCAAGACCCTAAAATTTCTAACTGCTGATGGTCTCACACCTCACAACACGTGCTCAGGCCATAAAATTTCTAACTGCTGATGGTCTCACACCTCAAAATAGGTGCCCAGACCCTAAAATTTCGAACTGCTGATGGTCTCACACCTCAAAACAGGTGCCCTGACCCTAAAATTTCGACTCGCTCATGGTCTCACACCTCAAAATAGGTGCCTAGACCCGGAAATTTCTAACTGCTGATGGTCTCACACCTCAAAACAGGTGTGCAGACCCTGAAATTTCTAACTGCTGATGGTCTCACACCTCAAAACAGGTGCCCAGGGCCTAAAATTTCAAACTGCTGCTGGTCTCACACCTCAAAACAGGTACCTAGACCCTGAAATTTCTAACTGCTGATGGTCTCACACCTGAAAACAGGTGCCCAGACCCTAAAATTTTGAACTGCTGATGGTTTCACACCTCAACGCACGTGCCCAGACCCTAAAATTTGTAACTGCTGATGGTCTCACACCTCAAAAAAAGTGCCCAAACCCTAAAATTTCTAACTGCTGATGTTCTCACACCTCAAAATAGGTGCCTAGACCCTAACATTTCTAACTCTTGATGGTCTCACACCTCAAAATAGGTGCCCACACCTTGAAATTTCTAACTGCTGATGGTCTCACACCTCAAAATAGGTGCCTAGACCCTGAAATTTCTAATTGCTAATGGTCTCACACCTCAAAACAGGTGTCTAGACCCTGATATTTCTAGCTGCTGATGGTCTCACACCTCAAAACAGGTGTCGGGACCCTGAAATTTCTAACTGCTGATGGTCTCACACCTCAAAATAGGTGCCCAGACCCTGAGATTTCTAACTGCTGATGTTCTCACACCTCAAAACAGGTGCCTAGACCCTGAAATTTCTAACTCCTGATGGTCTGACACCTCAAAACAGGTGCCCAGACCCTGAAATTTCTAACTGCTGATGGTCTCACACCTCAAAATAGGTGTCTAGACCCTGAATTTTCTAACTGATGATGGTCTCACACCTCAAAACAGGTGCTTAGACCCTGATATTTCTAATTGATGATGGTCTCACACCTCAAAACAGTTGCCCAAGACCCTAAAATTTCTAACTGCTGATGGTCTCACACCTCAAAACAGGTGCCCAGACCCTAAAATTTCAAACTGCTGATGGTCTCACACCTCAAAACAGGTGCCATGACCCTAAAATTTCGAACTGCTGATGGTCTCACACCTCAACGCACGTGCCTAGACCCTGAAATTTCTAACTGCTGATGGTCTCACACCTCAAAAAAAGTGCCCAGACCCTAAAATTTCGAACTGCTGATGGTCTCACACCTCAAAACAGGTGCCTAGACCCTGACATTTCTAACTCCTGATGGTCTCACACCTCAAAATAGGTGCCCACACCTTGAAATTTCTAACTGCTGATGGTCTCACACCTCAAAATAGGTGCCTAGACCCTGAAATTTCTAATTGCTAATGGTCTGACACCTCAAAACAGGTGCCTAGACCCTGATATTTCTAGCTGCTGATGGTCTCACACCTCAAAACAGGTGCCCAGACCCTGAAATTTCTAACTGCCGATGGTCTCACACCTCAGAATAGGTGCACAGACCCTGAAATTTCTAACCGCTGATGTTCTCACACCTCAAAACAGGTGCCTAGACCCTGAAATTTCTAACTCCTGATGGTCTGACACCTCAAAACAGGTGCTCACACCCTGAAATTTCTAACTCCTGGTGCTCTCACACCTCAAAATAGGTGCCCAGACCCTGAAATTTTTAACTGCTGATGGTCTCACACCTCAAAACAGGTGCCTAGACCCTGAAATTTCTAACTGATGATGGTCTCACACCTCAAAATAGGTGCCCAGACCCTGAAATTTCTAACTGCTGATGGTCTCACACCTCAAAACAGGTGCCTAGACCCTGAAATTTCTAATTGCTAATGGTCTCACACCTCAAAACAGGTGCACAGACCCTGAAATTTCTAACTCCTGATGGTTTGACACCGCAAAACAGGTGCCCAGACCCTAAAATTTCGAACTGCTGATGGTCTCACACCTCAAAACAGGTGCCTAGACCCTGAAATTTCTAACTGCTGATGGTCTCACACCTCAAAATAGGTGCCCAGACCCTGAAATTTCTAACTGCTGATGTTCTCACACCTCAAAACAGGTGCCTAGACCCTGAGATTTCTAACTGCTGATGGTCTGACACCGCAAAACAGGTGCCCAGACCCTGAAATTTCTAACTGCTGATGGTCTCACACCTCAAAACAGGTGCCTAGACCCTGAATTTTCTAACTGCTGATGGTCTCACACCTCAAAATAGGTGCCCAGACCCTGAACTTTCTAACTGCTGATGGTCTCACACCTCAAAATAGGTGCCCAGACCCTGAAATTTCTAATTGCTAATGGTCTCACACCTCAAAATAGGTGCCTAGACCCTAAAATTTCTAATTGCTAATGGTCTCACACCTCAAAACAGGTGCCTAGACCCTGAAATTTCTAACTGCTGGTGGTCTGACACCTCAAAACGGGTGCCCAGACCCTGAAATTTCTAACTGCCGATGGTCTCACACCTCAAAATAGGTGCACAGACCCTGAAATTTCTAACTGCTGATGTTCTCACACCTCAAAACAGGTCCCTAGACCCTGAAATTCCTAACTGCTGATGGTCTCACACCTCAGAATAGGTGCCTAGACCCTGAAATTTCTAACTGCTGATGTTCTCACACCTCAAAACAGATGCCTAGACCCTGAAATTTCTAACTGCTGATGGTCTCACACCTCAAAATAGGTGCACAGACCCTGAAATTGCTAACTGCTGATGGTCTCACACCTCAAA
This sequence comes from Eutreptiella sp. 'Long Island Sound 2002', assembly GCA_964036045.1. Lineage (NCBI taxonomy): Eukaryota > Euglenozoa > Euglenophyceae > Eutreptiales > Eutreptiaceae > Eutreptiella > Eutreptiella sp. 'Long Island Sound 2002'. The sequence continues at coordinate 89,078,224 of OZ038383.1, read as the reverse complement.
ATAGGTGCACAGACCCTGAAATTTCTAACTGCTGATGGTCTCACACCTCAAAACAGGTGCCTAGACCCTAAAATTTCTAATTGCTGATGGTCTCACACCTCAAAACACGTGCCCAGACCCTGAAATTTCGAACTGCTGATGGTCTCACACCTCAAAACAGGTGCCCAGACCCTCAAATTTCTAATTGCTGGTGGTCTCACACCTCGAAACAGGTGCTCAGACCCTGAAATTTCTAACTGCTGATGGTCTCACACCTCAAAATAGGTGCCCAGACCCTAAAATTTCGAACTGCTGATGGTCTCACACCTCAAAACAGGTGCTTAGACCCTGATATTTCTAATTGCTGATGGTCTCACACCTCAAAACGGTTGCCCAAGACCCTAAAATTTTGAAATGCTGATGGTCTTACACCTCACAACACGTGCTCAGGCCCTGAAATTTCAAACTCCTGATGGTCTCACACCTCAAAACAGGTGCCCTGACCCTAAAATTTCGAAGCGCTCATGGTCTCACACCTCAAAACAGGTGCCCACACCTTGAAATTTCTAACTGCTGATGGTCTCACACCTCAAAACAGGTGTGCAGACCCTGAAACTTCTAACTGCTGATGGTCTCACACCTGAAAACAAGTGCCCAGGCCCTAAAATTTCGAACTGCTGATGGTCTCACACCTCAAAACAGGTGCCCAGACCCTAACATTTCGAACTGCTGATGATCTCACACCTCAAAACAGGTGCCCAGACCCTAAAATTTCGAACTGCTGATGGTCTCACACCTCAACGCACGTGCCTAGACCCTGAAATTTCTAACTGCTGATGGTCTCACACCTCAAAACAGGTGCCTAGACCCTGAATTTTCACCCTCCTGATGGTCTCACACCTCAAAATAGGTGCCCACACCTTGAAATTTCTAACTGCTGATGGTCTCACACCTCAAAATAGGTGCCCAGACCCTGAGATTTCTAACTGCTGATCGTCTCACACCTCAAAACAGGTGCCTAGACCCTGAAATTTCTAACTCCTGATGGTCTGACACCTCAAAACAGGTGCCCAAACCCAGAAATTTCTAACTGCTGATGGTCGCACACCTCAAAATAGGTGCCCAGACCCTGAAATTTCTAACTGCTGATGGTCTCACACCTCAAAACAGGTGCCTAGACCCTGAATTTTCTAACTGATGATGGTCTCACACCTCAAAACAGTTGCCCAAGACCCTAAAATTTTGAACTGCTGATGGTCTCACACCTCACAACAGGTGCCCAGACCCTAAAATTTCGAACTGCTGATGGTCTCACACCTCAAAAGAGGTGCCCTGACCCTAAAATTTCGAACTGCTGATGGTCTCACACCTCAAAACAGGTGCCCTGGCCCTAAAATTTCGAACCGCTCATGGTCTCACACCTCAAAACAGGTGTCGGGACCCTGGAATTTCTCACTGCTGATGGTCTCACACCTCAAAACAGGTGTGCAGACCCTGAGATTTCTAACTGCTGATGGTCTCACACCTCAAAACAGGTGCCTAGACCCTAAAATTTCTAATTGCTGATGGTCTCACACCTCAAAACACGTGCCCAGACCCTGAAATTTCTAACTGCTGATGGTCTCACACCTCAAAACAGGTGCCCAGACCCTCAAATTTCTAACTACTGATGGTCTCACACCTCAAAACAGTTGCCCAAGACCCTAAAATTTTGAAATGCTGATGGTCTCACACCTCACAACACGTGCTCAGGCCCTGAAATTTCAAACTCCTGATGGTCTCACACCTCAAAACAGGTTCCCTGACCCTAAAATTTCGAACCGCTCATGGTCTCACACCTCAAAACAGGTGCCCACACCTTGAAATTTCTAACTGCTGATGGTCTCACACCTCAAAACAGGTGTGCAGACCCTGAAATTTCTAACTGCTGATGGTCTCACACCTCAAAACAAGTGCCCAGGCCCTAAAATTTCGAACTGCTGCTGGTCTCACACCTCAAAACAGGTGCCCAGACCCTAACATTTCGAACTGCTGATGATCTCACACCTCAAAACAGGTGCCCAGACCCTAAAATTTCGAACTGCTGATGGTCTCACACCTCAACGCACGTGCCTAGACCCTGAAATTTCTAACTGCTGATGGTCTCACACCTCAAAACAGGTGCCTAGACCCTGAATTTTCTAACTCCTGATGGTCTCACACCTCAAAATGGGTGCCCACACCTTGAAATTTCTAACTGCTGATGGTCTCACACCTCAAAATAGGTGCCCAGACCCTGAGATTTCTAACTGCTGATCGTCTCACACCTCAAAACAGGTGCCTAGACCCTGAAATTTCTAACTCCTGATGGTCTGACACCTCAAAACAGGTGCCCAAACCCAGAAATTTCTAACTGCTGATGGTCTCACACCTCAAAATAGGTGCCCAGACCCTGAAATTTCTAACTGCTGATGGTCTCACACCTCAAAACAGGTGCCTAGACCCTGAATTTTCTAACTGATGATGGTCTCACACCTCAAAACAGTTGCCCAAGACCCTAAAATTTTGAACTGCTGATGGTCTCACACCTCACAACAGGTGCCCAGACCCTAAAATTTCGAACTGCTGATGGTCTCACACCTCAAAAGAGGTGCCCTGACCCTAAAATTTCGAACTGCTGATGGTCTCACACCTCAAAACAGGTGTCGGGACCCTGGAATTTCTCACTGCTGATGGTCTCACACCTCAAAACAGGTGTGCAGACCCTGAGATTTCTAACTGCTGATGGTCTCACACCTCAAAACAGGTGCCTAGACCCTAAAATTTCTAATTCCTGATGGTCTCACACCTCAAAACACGTGCCCAGACCCTGAAATTTCTAACTGCTGATGGTCTCACACCTCAAAACAGGTGCCCAGACCCTCAAATTTCTAACTGCTGATGGTCTCACACCTCAAAACAGGTGCCCTGACCCTAAAATTTCGAACTGCTGATGGTCTCACACCTCAAAACAGTTGCCCAAGACCCTAAATTTTTGAACTGCTGATGGTCTCACACCTCAAAACAGGTGCCTAGACCCTGAAATTTCGAACTGCTGATGGTCTCACCCCTCACAACACGTGCTCAGGCCCTAAAATTTCTAACTGCTGATGGTCTCACACCTCAAAACAGGTGCCCAGACCCTAAAATTTCGAACTGTTGATGGTCTCACACCTCAAAACAGGTGCCCTGACCCTAAAATTTCGAACCGCTCATGGTCTCACACCTCAAAACAGTTGCCCAAGACCCTAAAATTTTGAACTGCTGATGGTCTCACACCTCAAAACAGGTGCCTAGGCCCTGAAATTTCGAACTGCTGATGGTCCCACACCTCACAACACGTGCCCAGGCCCTGAAATTTCTAACTGCTGATGGTCTCACACCTCAAAACAGGTGCCCAGACCCTAAAATTTCGAACTGCTGATGGTCTCACACCTCAAAACAGGTGCCCTGACCCTAAAGTTTCGAACCGCTCATGGTCTCACACCTCAAAACGGGTGCCTAGACCCTGAAATTTCTAGCTGCTGATGGTCTCACACCTCAAAACAGGTGTGCAGACCCTGAAATTTCTAAGTGCTGATGGTCTCACACCTCAAAACAGGTGCCCAGACCCTAAAATTTCGAACTGCTGCTGGTCTCACACCTCAAAACAGGTGCCCAGACCCTAAAATGTCGAACTGCTGATGATCTCACACCTCAAAACAGCTGCCCAGACCCTAAAATTTCGAACTGCTGATGGTCTCACACCTCAACGCACGTGCCTAGACCCTGAAATTTCGAACTGCTGATGGTCTCACACCTCAAAATAGGTGCCCAAACCCTATAATTTCTAACTGCTGATGGTCTCACACCTCAAAACAGGTGCCTAGACCCTGAATTTTCTAACTGATGATGGTCTCACACCTCAAAACAGGTGCTTAGACCCTGATATTTCTAATTGCTGATGGTCTCACACCTCAAAACAGTTGCCCAAGACCCTAAAATTTTGAACTGCTGATGGTCTCACACCTCACAACACGTGCCGAGGCCTTAAAATTTCTAACTGCTGATGGTCTCACACCTCAAAACAGGTGCCCTGACCCTAAAATTTCGAACCGCTCATGGTCTCACACCTCAAAACAGGTGTCGGGACCCTGAAATTTCTCACTGCTGATGGTCTCACACCTCAAAATAGGTGTGCAGACCCTGAGATTTCTAACTGCTGATGGTCTCACACCTCAAAACAGGTGCCTAGACCCTAAAATTTCTAATTGCTGATGGTCTCACACCTCAAAACACGTGCCCAGACCCTGAAATTTCTAACTGCTGATGGTCTCACACCTCAAAACAGGTGCCCAGACCCTAAAATTTCTAACTGCTGATGGTCTCACACCTCAAAACAGGTGCCCTGACCCTAAAATTTCGAACTGCTGATGGTCTCACACCTCAAAACAGGTGCCTAGACCCTGATATTTGGAACTGCTGATGGTCTCACACCTCAAAACAGTTGCCCAAGACCCTAAAAGTTTGAACTGCTGATGGTCTCACACCTCAGAACAGGTGCCTAGACCCTGAAATTTCGAACTGCTGATGGTCCCACACCTCACAACACGTGCTCAGGCCCTAAAATTTCTAACTGCTGATGGTCACACACCTCAAAACAGGTGCCCAGACCCTAAAATTTCGAACTGCTGATGGTCTCACACCTCAAAACAGGTGCCTAGACCCTAAAATTTCTAATTGCTGATGGTCTCACACCTCAAAACGGGTGCCTAGACCCTCAAATTTCTAACTGATGATGGTCTCACACCTCAAAACAGGTGTGCAGACCCTGAAATTTCTAACTGCTGATGGTCTCACACCTCAAAACAGGTGCCCAGACCCTAAAATTTCGAACTGCTGCTGGTCTCACACCTCAAAACAGGTGCCCAGACCCTAAAATGTCGAACTGCTGATGATCTCACACCTCAACGCACGTGCCTAGACCCTGAAATTTCGAACTGCTGATGGTCTCACACCTCAAAAAAAGTGCCCAGACCCTAAAATTTCTAACTGCTGATGTTCTCACACCTCAAAACGGGTGCCTAGACCCTGACATTTCTAACTCCTGATGGTCTCACACCTCAAAATAGGTGCCCACACCTTGAAATTTCTAACTGCTCATGGTCTCACACCTCAAAACAGGTGTCGGGACCCTGGAATTTCTCACTGCTGATGGTCTCACACCTCAAAACAGGTGTGCAAACCCTGAGATTTCTAACTGCTGATGGTCTCACACCTCAAAACAGGTGCCTAGACCCTAAAATTTCTAATTGCTGATGGTCTCACACCTCAAAACACGTGCCCAGACCCTGAAATTTCTAACTGCTGATGGTCTCACACCTCAAAACAGGTGCCCAGACCCTCAAATTTCTAACTGTTGATGGTCTCACACCTCAAAACAGGTGCCCTGACCCTAAAATTTCGAACTGCTGATGGTCTCACACCTCAAAACAGTTGCCCAAGACCCTGAAATTTTGAACTGCTGATGGTCTCACACCTCAAAACAGGTGCCTAGACCCTGAAATTTCGAACTGCTGATGGTCTCACACCTCACAACACGTGCTCGGGCCCTAAAATTTCTAACTGCTGATGGTCTCACACCTCAAAACAGGTGCCCTGACCCTAAAATTTCGAACTGCTGATGGTCTCACACCTCAAAATAGGTGCCCAGACCCTATAATTTCTAACTGCTGATGGTCTCACACCTCAAAACAGGTGCCTAGACCCTGAATTTTCTAACTGATGATGGTCTCACACCTCAAAACAGGTGCTTAGACCCTGATATTTCTAATTGCTGATGGTCTCACACCTCAAAACAGTTGCCCAAGACCCTAAAATTTTGAACTGCTGATGGTCTCACACCTCACAACACGTGCCGAGGCCTTAAAATTTCTAACTGCTGATGGTCTCACACCTCAAAACAGGTGCCCAGACCCTAAAATTTCGAACTGCTGATGGTCTCACACCTCAAAACAGGTGCCCTGACCCTAAAATTTCGAACCGCTCATGGTCTCACACCTCAAAACAGGTGTCGGGACCCTGAAATTTCTCACTGCTGATGGTCTCACACCTCAAAACGGGTGTGCAGACCCTGAGATTTCTAACTGCTGATGGTCTCACACCTCAAAACAGGTGCCTAGACCCTAAAATTTCTAATTGCTGATGGTCTCACACCTCAAAACACGTGCCCAGACCCTGAAATTTCTAACTGCTGATGGTCTCACACCTCAAAACAGGTGCCCAGACCCTCAAATTTCGAACTGCTAATGGTCTCACACCTCAAAACAGGTGCCCTGACCCTAAAATTTCGAACTGCTGATGGTCTCACACCTCAAAACAGGTGCCTAGACCCTGATATTTGGAACTGCTGATGGTCTCACACCTCAAAACAGTTGCCCAAGACCCTAAAAGTTTGAACTGCTGATGGTCTCACACCTCAGAACAGGTGCTCAGACCCTGAAATTTCGAACTGCTGATGGTCCCACACCTCACAACACGTGCTCAGGCCCTAAAATTTCTAACTGCTGATGGTCACACACCTCAAAACAGGTGCCCAGACCCTAAAATTTCGAACTGCTGATGGTCTCACACCTCAAAACAGGTGCCCTGACCCTAAAGTTTCGAACCGCTCATGGTCTCACACCTCAAAACGGGTGCCTAGACCCTGAAATTTCTAACTGCTGATGGTCTCACACCTCAAAACAGGTGTGCAGACCCTGAAATTTCTAAGTGCTGATGGTCTCACACCTCAAAACAGGTGCCCAGACCCTAAAATTTCGAACTGCTGCTGGTCTCACACCTCAAAACAGGTGCCCAGACCCTAAAATGTCGAACTGCTGATGATCTCACACCTCAAAACAGGTGCCCAGACCCTAAAATTTCGAACTGCTGATGGTCTCACACCTCAACGCACGTGCCTAGACCCTGAAATTTCGAACTGCTGATGGTCTCACACCTCAAAATAGGTGCCCAGACCCTATAATTTCTAACTGCTGATGGTCTCACACCTCAAAACAGGTGCCTAGACCCTGAATTTTCTAACTGATGATGGTCTCACACCTCAAAACAGGTGCTTAGACCCTGATATTTCTAATTGCTGATGGTCTCACACCTCAAAACAGTTGCCCAAGACCCTAAAATTTTGAACTGCTGATGGTCTCACACCTCACAACACGTGCCGAGGCCTTAAAATTTCTAACTGCTGATGGTCTCACACCTCAAAACAGGTGCCCAGACCCTAAAATTTCGAACTGCTGATGGTCTCACTCCTCAAAACAGGTGCCCTGACCCTAAAATTTCGAACCGCTCATGGTCTCACACCTCAAAACAGGTGTCGGGACCCTGAAATTTCTCACTGCTGATGGTCTCACACCTCAAAACAGGTGTGCAGACCCTGAGATTTCTAACTGCTGATGGTCTCACACCTCAAAACAGGTGCCTAGACCCTAAAATTTCTAATTGCTGATGGTCTCACACCTCAAAACACGTGCCCAGACCCTGAAATTTCTAACTGCTGATGGTCTCACACCTCAAAACAGGTGCCCAGACCCTCAAATTTCGAACTGCTGATGGTCTCACACCTCAAAACAGGTGCCCTGACCCTAAAATTTCGAACTGCTGATGGTCTCACACCTCAAAACAGGTGCCTAGACCCTGATATTTGGAACTGCTGATGGTCTCACACCTCAAAACAGTTGCCCAAGACCCTAAAAGTTTGAACTGCTGATGGTCTCACACCTCAGAACAGGTGCGTAGACCCTGAAATTTCGAACTGCTGATGGTCCCACACCTCACAACACGTGCTCAGGCCCTAAAATTTCTAACTGCTGATGGTCACACACCTCAAAACAGGTGCCCAGACCCTAAAATTTCGAACTGCTGATGGTCTCACACCTCAAAACAGGTGCCTAGACCCTAAAATTTCTAATTGCTGATGGTCTCACACCTCAAAACGGGTGCCTAGACCCTGAAATTTCTAACTGATGATGGTCTCACACCTCAAAACAGGTGTGCAGACCCTGAAATTTCTAACTGCTGATGGTCTCACACCTCAAAACAGGTGCCCAGACCCTAAAATTTCGCACTGCTGCTGGTCTCACACCTCAAAACAGGTGCCCAAACCCTAAAATGTCGAACTGCTGATCATCTCACACCTCAAAACGGGTGCCCAGACCCTAAAATTTCGAACTGCTGATGGTCTCACACCTCAACGCACGTGCCTAGACCCTGAAATTTCGAACTGCTGATGGTCTCACACCTCAAAAAAAGTGCCCAGACCCTAAAATTTCTAACTCCTGATGTTCTCACACCTCAAAACGGGTGCCTAGACCCTGACATTTCTAACTCCTGATGGTCTCACACCTCAAAATAGGTGTCCACACCTTGAAATTTCTAACTGCTGATGGTCTCACACCTCAAAATAGGTGCCTAGACCCTGAAATTTCTAATTGCTAATGGTCTCACACCTCAAAACAGGTGCCCAGACTCTGAAATTTCTAACTGCTGATGGTCTGACACCTCAAAATAGGTGCCTAGACCCTGAGATTTCTAACTGCTGATGTTCTCACACCTCAAAACAGGTGCCTAGACCCTGAAATTTCTAACTCCTGATGGTCTGACACCTCAAAATAGGTGCCCAGACCCTGATATTTCTAGCTGCTGATGGTCTCACACCTCAAAACAGGTGCCCAGACTCTGAAATTTCTAACTGCTGATGGTCTCACACCTCAAAATAGGTGCCCAGACCCTGAGATTTCTAACTGCTGATGGTCTCACACCTCAAAACAGGTGCCCAGACCCTAAAATTTCGAACTGCTGATGGTCTCACACCTCAAAATAGGTGCCCAGACCCTGAAATTTCTAATTGCTAATGGTCTCACACCTCAAAACAGGTGCCTAGACCCTGAGATTTCTAACTGCTGATGGTCTCACACCTCAAAACAGGTGCCCAGACCCTGAAATTTCTAACTCCTGATGGTCTGACACCTCAAAACAGGTGCCGAGACCCTGAAATTTCGAACTGCTGATGGTCTCACACCTCAAAACAGGTGCCTAGACCCTGAATTTTCTAACTGATGATGGTCTCACACCTCAAAACAGGTGCTTAGACCCTGATATTTCTAATTGCTGATGGTCTCACACCTCAAAACAGTTGCCCAAGACCCTAAAATTTTGAACTGCTGATGGTCTCACACCTCACAACACGTGCCCACGCCCTGAAATTTCTAACTGCTGATGGTCTCACACCTCACAACAGGTGCCCAGACCCTAAAATTTCGAACCGCTCATGGTCTCACACCTCAAAACAGGTGTCGGGACCCTGAAATTTCTCACTGCTGATGGTCTCACACCTCAAAACAGGTGTGCAGACCCTGAGATTTCTAACTACTGATGGTCTCACACCTCAAAACAGGTGGCCAGACCCTAAAATTTCGAATTGCTGATGGTCTCACACCTCAAAACACGTGCCCACACCCTGAAATTTCCAACTGCTGATGGTCTCACACCTCAAAACAGGTGCCCAGACCCTCAAATTTCTAACTGCTGATGGTCTCACACCTCAAAACAGGTGCCCTGACCCTAAAATTTCGAACTGCTGATGGTCTCACACCTCAAAACAGGTGCCTAGACCCTGAAATTTCTAACTCCTGATGGTCTCACACCTCAAAACAGTTGCCCAAGACCCTAAAATTTTGAACTGCTGATGGTCTCACACCTCACAACACGTGCCCAGGCCCTAAAATTTCTAGCTGCTGACGGTCTCACACCTCACAACAGGTGCACAGACCCTGAAATTTCTAACTGCTGATGGTCTCACACCTCAAAACAGGTGCCCAGACCCTAAAATGTCGAACTGCTGATGGTCTCACACCTCAAAATAGGTGCCTAGACCCTGAAATTTCTAACTGCTGATGGTCTCACACCTCAAAAAAAGTGCCCAGACCCTAAAATTTCGAACTGCTGATGGTTTCACACCTCAAAACAGGTGCCTAGACCCTGACATTTCTAACTCGTGATGGTCTCACACCTCAAAATAGGTGCCCACACCTTGAAATTTCTAACTGCTGATGGTCTCACACCTCAAAATGGGTGCCTAGACCCTGAAATTTCTAATTGCTAATGGTCTGGCACCTCAAAACAGGTGCCTAGACCCTGATATTTCTAGCTGCTGATGGTCTCACACCTCAAAACAGGTGCCCAGACCCTGAAATTTCTAACTGCTGATGGTCTCACACCTCAGAATAGGTGCCCAGACCCTGAGATTTCTAACTGCTGATGTTCTCACACCTCAAAACAGGTGCCTAGACCCTGAAATTTCTAAATCCTGATGGTCTGACACCTCAAAACAGGTGCCCAGACCCTGAAATTTCTAACTGCTGATGGTCTCACACCTCAAAATAGGTGCCCAGACCCTGAAATTTCTAACCGCTGATGGTCTCACACCTCAAAACAGGTGCCCAGACCTTGAAATTTCTAACTGCTGATGGTCTCACACCTCAAAATAGGTGCCTGGACCCTGAAATTTCTAACTGCTGATGGTCTGACACCTCAAAGCAGGTGCCTAGACCCTGAATTTTCTAACTGCTGATGGTCTCACACCTCAAAATAGGTGCCCAGACCCTAAAATTTCGAACTGCTGATGGTTTCACACCTCAAAACAGGTGCCTAGACCCTGACATTTCTAACTCGTGATGGTCTCACACCTCAAAATAGGTGCCCACACCTTGAAATTTCTAACTGCTGATGGTCTCACACCTCAAAATGGGTGCCTAGACCCTGAAATTTCTAATTGCTAATGGTCTGGCACCTCAAAACAGGTGCCTAGACCCTGATATTTCTAGCTGCTGATGGTCTCACACCTCAAAACAGGTGCCCAGACCCTGAAATTTCTAACTGCTGATGGTCTCACACCTCAGAATAGGTGCCCAGACCCTGAGATTTCTAACTGCTGATGTTCTCACACCTCAAAACAGGTGCCTAGACCCTGAAATTTCTAAATCCTGATGGTCTGACACCTCAAAACAGGTGCCCAGACCCTGAAATTTCTAACTGCTGATGGTCTCACACCTCAAAATAGGTGCCCAGACCCTGAAATTTCTAACCGCTGATGGTCTCACACCTCAAAACAGGTGCCTAGACCCTGAAATTTCTAACTCCTGATGGTCTCACACCGCAAAACAGGTGCCCAGACCCTGAAATTTCTAACTGCTGATGGTCTCACACCTCAAAATAGGTGCCTGGACCCTGAAATTTCTAACTGCTGATGGTCTGACACCTCAAAACAGGTGCCTAGACCCTGAATTTTCTAACTGCTGATGGTCTCACACCTCAAAATAGGTGCCCAGACCCTGAAATTTCTAATTGCTAATTGTCTCACACCTCAAAACAGGTGCCTAGACCCTGAAATTTCTAACTCCTGATGGTCTGACACCTCAAAGCAGGTGCTCAGACCCTGAAATTTCTAACTGCCGATGGGCTCACACCTCAAAATAGGTGCACAGACCCTGAAATTTCTAACTGCTGATGGTCTGACACCTCAAAACAGGTGCCCACACCTTGAATCTTCTAACTGCTGATGTTCTCACACCTCAAAACAGGTCCCTGGACCCTGAAATTTCTAACTCCTGTTGGTCTCACACCTCAAAATAGGTGCCTAGACCCTGAAATTTCTAACTGCTGATGGTCTCACACCTCAAAACAGGTGCCTAGACCCTGAAATTTCTAACTCCTGATGGTCTCACACCTCAAAACAGGTGCCCACACCTTGAAATTTCTAACTGCTGATGGTCTCACACCTCAAAATAGGTGCCCAGACCCTGAAATTTCTAACTCCTGATGGTCTCACACCTCAAAATAGGTGCCTAGACCCTGAAATTTCTAACTGCTGATGGTCTCACACCTCAAAACAGGTGCCTAGACCCTAAAATTTCTAACTGCTGATGGTCTCACACCTCAAAACAGGTGCCCACACCTTGAAATTTCTAACTGCTGATGGTCTCACACCTCAAAATAGGTGCCCAGACCCTGAAATTTCTAACTCCTGTTGGTCTCACACCTCAAAATAGGTGCCTAGACCCTGAAATTTCTAACTGCTGATGGTCTCACACCTCAAAACAGGTGCCTAGACCCTAAAATTTCTAACTGCTGATGGTCTCACACCTCAAAACAGGTGCCCACACCTTGAAATTTCTAACTGCTGATGGTCTCACACCTCAAAACAGGTGCCTAGACCCTGAAATTTCTAACTGCTGATGGTCTCACACCTCAAAATAGGTGCCCAGACCCTGAAATTTCTAACTGCTGATGGTCTCACACCTCAAAACAGGTGCCCAGACCCTAGAATTTCTAACTGCTGATGGTCTCACACCTCAAAACAGGTGCCCAGACCCTAAAATTTCGAACTGCTGATGGTCTCACACCTCAAAATAGGTGCTTAGACCCTGAAATTTCTAACTGCTGATGGTCTCACACCTCAAAACAGGTGCCCAGACCCTAAAATTTCTAACTGCTGATGGTCTCACACCTCAAAACAGGTGCCCAGACCCTAAAATTTCGAACTGCTGATGGTCTCACACCTCAAAACAGGTGCTTAGACCCTGATATTTCTAATTGCTGATGGTCTCACACCTCAAAACAGTTGCCCAAGACCCTAAAATTTTGAACTGCTGATGGTCTCACACCTCACAACACGTGCCCAGGCCCTAAAATTTCTAGCTGCTGATGGTCTCACACCTCAAAATAGGTGCACATACCCTGAAATTTCTAACTGCTGATGTTCTCACACCTCAAAACAGGTCCCCAGACCCTGAAATTTCTAACTGCTGATGTTCTCACACCTCAAAATAGGTCCCTGGACCCTGAAATTTCTAACTCCTGATGGTCTCACACCTCAAAATAGGTGCCTAGACCCTGAAATTTCTAACTGCTGATGGTCTCACACCTCAAATCAGGTGCCTAGACCATAAAATTTCTAACTGCTGATGGTCTCACACCTCAAAACAGGTGCCCAGACCCTGAAATTTGTAACTGCTGATGGTCTCACACCTCAAAATAGGTGCACAGACCCTGAAATTTCTAACTGCTGATGGTCTCACACCTCAAAACAGGTGCCCAGACCCTAAAATTTCTAACTGCTGATGGTCTCACACCTCAAAACAGGTGCCCAGACCCTAAAATTTAGAACTGCTGATGGTCTCACACCTCAAAACAGGTGCTTAGACCCTGATATTTCTAATTGCTGATGGTCTCACACCTCAAAACAGTTGCCCAAGACCCTAAAATTTTGAACTGCTGATGGTCTCACACCTCACAACACGTGCCCAGGCCCTAAAATTTCTAACTGCTGATGGTCTCACACCTCAAAACAGGTGCCCACACCTTGAAATTTCTAACTGCTGATGTCCTCACACCTCAAAACAAGTGCCTAGACCCTGAAATTTCTAACTCCTGATGGTCTGACACCTCAAAACAGGTGCCCAGACCCTGAAATTTCTAACTGCTGATGGTCTCACACCTCAAAATAGGTGCCCGGACCCTGAAATTTCTAACTGCTGATGGTCTCACACCTCAAAACAGGTGCCTAGACCCTGAATTTTCTAACTGATGATGGTCTCACACCTCAAAACAGGTGCTTAGACCCCGAAATTTCTAACTGCTGATGGTCTCACACCTCAAAACAGTTGCCCAAGACCCTAAAATTTCTAACTGCTGATGGTCTCACACCTCAAAACAGGTGCCCAGACACTAAAATTGCGAATTGCTGATGGTCTCACACCTCAAAACAGGTGCCCTGACCCTAAAATTTCGAACCGCTCATGGTCTCACACCTCAAAACAGGTGTCGGGACCCTGAAATTTCTCACTGCTGATGGTCTCACACCTCAAAACAGGTGTGCAGACCCTGAAATTTCTAACTGCTGATGGTCTCACACCTCAAAACAGGTGCCCGGACCCTAAAATTTCAAACTGCTGCTGGTCTCACACCTCAAAACAGGTGCCCAGACCCTAAATTTTCCAACTGCTGATGGTCTCACACCTCAAAATAGGTGCCTAGACCCTGAAATTTCTAACTCCTGATGGTCTCACACCTCAAAAAAAGTGCCGAGACCATAAAATTTCGAACTGCTGATGGTCTCACACCTCAAAACAGGTGCCTAGACCCTGACATTTCTAACTCCTGATGGTCTCACACCTCAAAATAGGTGCCCACACCTTGAAATTTCTAACTGCTGATGGTCTCACACCTCAAAATATGTGCCTAGACCCTGAAATTTCTAATTGCTAATGGTTTGACACCTCAAAACAGGTGCCTAGACCCTGATATTTCTAGCTGCTGATGGTCTCACACCTCAAAACAGGTGCCCAGACCCTGAAATTTGTAACTGCTGATGGTCTCACACCTCAAAATAGGTGCACAGACCCTGAAATTTCTAACTGCTGATGGTCTCACACCTCAAAACAGGTGCCCAGACCCTAAAATTTCTAACTGCTGATGGTCTCACACCTCAAAACAGGTGCCCAGACCCTAAAATTTAGAACTGCTGATGGTCTCACACCTCAAAACAGGTGCTTAGACCCTGATATTTCTAATTGCTGATGGTCTCACACCTCAAAACAGTTGCCCAAGACCCTAAAATTTTGAACTGCTGATGGTCTCACACCTCACAACACGTGCCCAGGCCCTAAAATTTCTAACTGCTGATGGTCTCACACCTCAAAACAGGTGCCCACACCTTGAAATTTCTAACTGCTGATGTCCTCACACCTCAAAACAAGTGCCTAGACCCTGAAATTTCTAACTCCTGATGGTCTGACACCTCAAAACAGGTGCCCAGACCCTGAAATTTCTAACTGCTGATGGTCTCACACCTCAAAATAGGTGCCCGGACCCTGAAATTTCTAACTGCTGATGGTCTCACACCTCAAAACAGGTGCCTAGACCCTGAATTTTCTAACTGATGATGGTCTCACACCTCAAAACAGGTGCTTAGACCCCGAAATTTCTAACTGCTGATGGTCTCACACCTCAAAACAGTTGCCCAAGACCCTAAAATTTCTAACTGCTGATGGTCTCACACCTCAAAACAGGTGCCCAGACACTAAAATTGCGAATTGCTGATGGTCTCACACCTCAAAACAGGTGCCCTGACCCTAAAATTTCGAACCGCTCATGGTCTCACACCTCAAAACAGGTGTCGGGACCCTGAAATTTCTCACTGCTGATGGTCTCACACCTCAAAACAGGTGTGCAGACCCTGAAATTTCTAACTGCTGATGGTCTCACACCTCAAAACAGGTGCCCGGACCCTAAAATTTCAAACTGCTGCTGGTCTCACACCTCAAAACAGGTGCCCAGACCCTAAATTTTCCAACTGCTGATGGTCTCACACCTCAAAATAGGTGCCTAGACCCTGAAATTTCTAACTCCTGATGGTCTCACACCTCAAAAAAAGTGCCGAGACCATAAAATTTCGAACTGCTGATGGTCTCACACCTCAAAACAGGTGCCTAGACCCTGACATTTCTAACTCCTGATGGTCTCACACCTCAAAATAGGTGCCCACACCTTGAAATTTCTAACTGCTGATGGTCTCACACCTCAAAATATGTGCCTAGACCCTGAAATTTCTAATTGCTAATGGTTTGACACCTCAAAACAGGTGCCTAGACCCTGATATTTCTAGCTGCTGATGGTCTCACACCTCAAAACAGGTGCCCAGACCCTGAAATTTCTAACTGCCGATGGTCTCACACCTCAGAATAGGTGCCCAGACCCTGAAATTTCTAACTGCTGATGTTCTCACACCTCAAAACAGGTGCCTAGACCCTGAAACTTCTAACTACCGATGGTCTGACACCTCAAAACAGGTGCCCAGACCCTGAAATTTCTAACTGCTGATGGTCTCACACCTCAAAATAGGTGCCTAGACCCTGAAATTTCTAACTGCTGATGGTCTGACACCTCAAAATAGGTGCCTAGACCCTGAGATTTCTAACTGCTGATGGTCTCACACCTCAAAACAGGTGCCTAGACCCTGAATTTTCTAACTGCTGATGGTCTCACACCTCAAAATAGGTGCCCAGACACTGAAATTTCTAACTGCTGATGGTCTCACACCTCAAAATAGGTGCCCAGACCCTGAAATTTCTAATTGCTAATTGTCTCACACCTCAAAACAGGTGCCTAGACCCTGAAATTTCTAACTCCTGATGGTCTCACACCTCAAAACAGGTGCTCAGACCCTGAAATTTCTAACTGCCGATGGTCTCACACCTCAAAATAGGTGCACAGACCCTAAAATTTCTAACTGCTGATGGTCTGACACCACAAAACAGGTGCCCACACCTTGAAATTTCTAACTGCTGATGGTCTCACACCTCAAAATAGGTGCACAGACCCTGAGATTTCTAACTGCTGATGTTCTCACACCTCAAAACAGGTGCCTAGACCCTGAAATTTCTAACTCCTGATGGTCTCACACCTCAAAATAGGTGCCTAGACCCTGAAATTTCTAACTGCTGATGGTCTCACACCTCAAAACAGGTGCCTAGACCCTAAAATTTCTAGCTGCTGATGGTCTCACACCTCAAAACAGGTGCCCAGACCCTGAAATTTCTAACTGCTGATGGTCTCACACCTCAAAATAGGTGCACAGACCCTGAAATTTCTAACTGCTGATGGTCTCACACTTCAAAACAGGTGCCCAGACCCTAAAATTTCTAACTGCTGATGGTCTCACACCTCAAAACAGGTGCCCAGACCCTAAAATTTAGAACTGCTGATGGTCTCACACCTCAAAACAGGTGCTTAGACCCTGATATTTCTAATTGCTGATGGTCTCACACCTCAAAACAGTTGCCCAGGACCCTAAAATTTTGAACTGCTGATGGTCTCGCACCTCACAACAAGTGCCCAGACCCTGAAATTTCTAACTGCTGATGGTCTCACACCTCAAAACAGGTGCCCACACCTTGAAATTTCTAACTCCTGATGGTCTGACACCTCAAAACAGGTGCCCAGACCCTGAAATTTCTAACTGCTGATGGTCTCACACCTCAAAATAGGTGCCCAGACCCTGAAATTTCTAACTGCTGATGGTCTAACACCTCAAAACAGGTGCCTAGACCCTGAATTTTCTAACTGATGATGGTCTCACACCTCAAAACAGGTGCTTAGACCCTGAAATTTCTAACTGCTGATGGTCTCACACCTCAAAACAGGTGCCCTGACCCTAAAATTTCGAACCGCTCATGGTCTCACACCTCAAAACAGGTGTCGGGACCCTGAAATTTCTCACTGCTGATGGTCTCACACCTCAAAACAGGTGTGCAGACCCTGAAATTTCTAACTGCTGATGGTCTCACACCTCAAAACAGGTGCCCAGACCCTAAAATTTCAAACTGCTGCTGGTCTCACACCTCAAAACAGGTGCCCAGACCCTAAAATTTCCAACTGCTGATGGTCTCACACCTCAAAATAGGTGCCTAGACCCTGAAATTTCTAACTGCTGATGGTCTCACACCTCAAAAAAAGTGCCGAGACCATAAAATTTCGAACTGCTGATGGTCTCACACCTCAAAACAGGTGCCTAGACCCTGACATTTCTAACTCCTGATGGTCTCACACCTCAAAATAGGTGCCCACACCTTGAAATTTCTAACTGCTGATGGTCTCACACCTCAAAATAGGTGCCTAGACCCTGAAATTTCTAGCTGCTGATGGTCTCACACCTCAAAACAGGTGCCCAGACCCTGAAATTTCTAACTGCCGATGGTCTCACACCTCAGAATAGGTGCCCAGACCCTGAGTTTCTAACTGCTGATGTTCTCACACCTCAAAACAGGTGCCTAGACCCTGAAACTTCTAACTACCGATGGTCTGACACCTCAAAACAGGTGCCCAGACCCTGAAATTTCTAACTGCTGATGGTCTCACACCTCAAAATAGGTGCCCAGACCCTGAAATTTCTAACTGCTGATGGTCTCACACCTCAAAACAGGTGCACAAACCCTGAAATTTCTAACTGCTGATGGTCTCACACCTCAAAATAGGTGCCCAGACCCCGAGATTTCTAACTGCTGATGTTCTCACACCTCAAAACAGGTGCCTAGACCCTGAAATTTCTAACTCCTGATGGTCTGACACCGCAAAACAGGTGCCCAGACCCTAAAATTTCCAACTGCTGATGTTCTCACACCTCAAAACAGGTGCCCAGACCCTAAAATTTCCAACTGCTGATGGTCTCACACCTCAAAACAGGTGTGCAGACCCTGAAATTTCTAACTCCTGATGGTCTGACACCGCAAAACAGGTGCCCAGACCCTAAAATTTCCAACTGCTGATGTTCTCACACCTCAAAACAGGTGCCCAGACCCTAAAATTTCCAACTGCTGATGGTCTCACACCTCAAAATAGGTGCCTAGACCCTGAAATTTCTAACTGCTGATGGTCTCACACCTCAAAAAAAGTGCCGAGACCATAAAATTTCGAACTGCTGATGGTCTCACACCTCAAAACAGGTGCCTAGACCCTGACATTTCTAACTCCTGATGGTCTCACACCTCAAAATAGGTGCCCACACCTTGAAATTTCTAACTGCTGATGGTCTCACACCTCAAAATAGGTGCCTAGACCCTGAAATTTCTAGCTGCTGATGGTCTCACACCTCAAAACAGGTGCCCAGACCCTGAAATTTCTAACTGCCGATGGTCTCACACCTCAGAATAGGTGCCCAGACCCTGAAATTTCTAACTGCTGATGTTCTCACACCTCAAAACAGGTGCCTAGACCCTGAAACTTCTAACTACCGATGGTCTGACACCTCAAAACAGGTGCCCAGACCCTGAAATTTCTAACTGCTGATGGTCTGACACCTCAAAATAGGTGCCTAGACCCTGAGATTTCTAACTGCTGATGGTCTCACACCTCAAAACAGGTGCCTAGACCCTGAATTTTCTAACTGCTGATGGTCTCACACCTCAAAATAGGTGCCCAGACACTGAAATTTCTAACTGCTGATGGTCTCACACCTCAAAATAGGTGCCCAGACCCTGAAATTTCTAATTGCTAATTGTCTCACACCTCAAAACAGGTGCCTAGACCCTGAAATTTCTAACTCCTGATGGTCTCACACCTCAAAACAGGTGCTCAGACCCTGAAATTTCTAACTGCCGATGGTCTCACACCTCAAAATAGGTGCACAGACCCTAAAATTTCTAACTGCTGATGGTCTGACACCTCAAAACAGGTGCCCACACCTTGAAATTTCTAACTGCTGATGGTCTCACACCTCAAAATAGGTGCACAGACCCTGAGATTTCTAACTGCTGATGTTCTCACACCTCAAAACAGGTGCCTAGACCCTGAAATTTCTAACTCCTGATGGTCTCACACCTCAAAATAGGTGCCTAGACCCTGAAATTTCTAACTGCTGATGGTCTCACACCTCAAAACAGGTGCCTAGACCCTAAAATTTCTAGCTGCTGATGGTCTCACACCTCAAAACAGGTGCCCAGACCCTGAAATTTCTAACTGCTGATGGTCTCACACCTCAAAATAGGTGCACAGACCCTGAAATTTCTAACTGCTGATGGTCTCACACTTCAAAACAGGTGCCCAGACCCTAAAATTTCTAACTGCTGATGGTCTCACACCTCAAAACAGGTGCCCAGACCCTAAAATTTAGAACTGCTGATGGTCTCACACCTCAAAACAGGTGCTTAGACCCTGATATTTCTAATTGCTGATGGTCTCACACCTCAAAACAGTTGCCCAAGACCCTAAAATTTTGAACTGCTGATGGTCTCGCACCTCACAACAAGTGCCCAGACCCTGAAATTTCTAACTGCTGATGGTCTCACACCTCAAAACAGGTGCCCACACCTTGAAATTTCTAACTCCTGATGGTCTGACACCTCAAAACAGGTGCCCAGACCCTGAAATTTCTAACTGCTGATGGTCTCACACCTCAAAATAGGTGCCCAGACCCTGAAATTTCTAACTGCTGATGGTCTAACACCTCAAAACAGGTGCCTAGACCCTGAATTTTCTAACTGATGATGGTCTCACACCTCAAAACAGGTGCTTAGACCCTGAAATTTCTAACTGCTGATGGTCTCACACCTCAAAACAGGTGCCCTGACCCTAAAATTTCGAACCGCTCATGGTCTCACACCTCAAAACAGGTGTCGGGACCCTGAAATTTCTCACTGCTGATGGTCTCACACCTCAAAACAGGTGTGCAGACCCTGAAATTTCTAACTGCTGATGGTCTCACACCTCAAAACAGGTGCCCAGACCCTAAAATTTCAAACTGCTGCTGGTCTCACACCTCAAAACAGGTGCCCAGACCCTAAAATTTCCAACTGCTGATGGTCTCACACCTCAAAATAGGTGCCTAGACCCTGAAATTTCTAACTGCTGATGGTCTCACACCTCAAAAAAAGTGCCGAGACCATAAAATTTCGAACTGCTGATGGTCTCACACCTCAAAACAGGTGCCTAGACCCTGACATTTCTAACTCCTGATGGTCTCACACCTCAAAATAGGTGCCCACACCTTGAAATTTCTAACTGCTGATGGTCTCACACCTCAAAATAGGTGCCTAGACCCTGAAATTTCTAGCTGCTGATGGTCTCACACCTCAAAACAGGTGCCCAGACCCTGAAATTTCTAACTGCCGATGGTCTCACACCTCAGAATAGGTGCCCAGACCCTGAGTTTCTAACTGCTGATGTTCTCACACCTCAAAACAGGTGCCTAGACCCTGAAACTTCTAACTACCGATGGTCTGACACCTCAAAACAGGTGCCCAGACCCTGAAATTTCTAACTGCTGATGGTCTCACACCTCAAAATAGGTGCCCAGACCCTGAAATTTCTAACTGCTGATGGTCTCACACCTCAAAACAGGTGCACAAACCCTGAAATTTCTAACTGCTGATGGTCTCACACCTCAAAATAGGTGCCCAGACCCCGAGATTTCTAACTGCTGATGTTCTCACACCTCAAAACAGGTGCCTAGACCCTGAAATTTCTAACTCCTGATGGTCTGACACCGCAAAACAGGTGCCCAGACCCTAAAATTTCCAACTGCTGATGTTCTCACACCTCAAAACAGGTGCCCAGACCCTAAAATTTCCAACTGCTGATGGTCTCACACCTCAAAACAGGTGTGCAGACCCTGAAATTTCTAACTCCTGATGGTCTGACACCGCAAAACAGGTGCCCAGACCCTAAAATTTCCAACTGCTGATGTTCTCACACCTCAAAACAGGTGCCTAGACCCTAAAATTTCCAACTGCTGATGGTCTCACACCTCAAAATAGGTGCCTAGACCCTGAAATTTCTAACTGCTGATGGTCTCACACCTCAAAAAAAGTGCCGAGACCATAAAATTTCGAACTGCTGATGGTCTCACACCTCAAAACAGGTGCCTAGACCCTGACATTTCTAACTCCTGATGGTCTCACACCTCAAAATAGGTGCCCAGACCCTGAGTTTCTAACTGCTGATGTTCTCACACCTCAAAACAGGTGCCTAGACCCTGAAACTTCTAACTACCGATGGTCTGACACCTCAAAACAGGTGCCCAGACCCTGAAATTTCTGACTGCTGATGGTCTCACACCTCAAAATAGGTGCCTAGACCCTGAAATTTCTAGCTGCTGATGGTCTCACACCTCAAAACAGGTGCCCAGACCCTGAAATTTCTAACTGCCGATGGTCTCACACCTCAGAATAGGTGCCCAGACCCTGAGTTTCTAACTGCTGATGTTCTCACACCTCAAAACAGGTGCCTAGACCCTGAAACTTCTAACTACCGATGGTCTGACACCTCAAAACAGGTGCCCAGACCCTGAAATTTCTAACTGCTGATGGTCTCACACCTCAAAATAGGTGCCCAGACCCTGAAATTTCTAACTGCTGATGGTCTCACACCTCAAAACAGGTGCACAGACCCTGAAATTTCTAACTGCTGATGGTCTCACACCTCAAAATAGGTGCCCAGACCCCGAGATTTCTAACTGCTGATGTTCTCACACCTCAAAACAGGTGCCTAGACCCTGAAATTTCTAACTGCTGATGGTCTGACACCGCAAAACAGGTGCCTAGACCCTGAAATTTCTAACTGCTGATGGTCTCACACCTCAAAATAGGTGCCTAGACCCTGAAATTTCTAACTCCTGATGGTCTCACACCTCAAAACAGGTGCCTAGACCCTGAATTTTCTAACTGCTGATGGTCTCACACCTCAAAATAGGTGCCCAGACCCTGAAATTTCTAACTGCTGATGGTCTCACACCTCAAAATAGGTGCCCAGACCCTGAAATTTCTAATTGCTAATTGTCTCACACCTCAAAACAGGTGCCTAGACCCTGAAATTTCTAACTCCTGATGGTCTCACACCTCAAAACAGGTGCTCAGGCCCTGAAATTTCTAACTGCCGATGGTCTCACACCTCAAAATAGGTGCACAGACCCTGAAATTTCTAACTGCTGATGGTCTGACACCTCAAAACAGGTGCCCACACCTTGAAATTTCTAACTGCTGATGGTCTCACACCTCAAAATAGGTGCACAGACCCTGAGATTTCTAACTGCTGATGTTCTCACACCTCAAAACAGGTGCCTAGACCCTGAAATTTCTAACTCCTGATGGTCTCACACCTCAAAATAGGTGCCTAGAGCCTGAAATTTCTAACTGCTGATGGTCTCACACCTCAAAACAGGTGCCTAGACCCTAAAATTTCTAGCTGCTGATGGTCTCACACCTCAAAACAGGTGCCCAGACCCTGAAATTTCTAACTGCTGATGGTCTCACACCTCAAAATAGGTGCACAGACCCTGAAATTTCTAACTGCTGATGGTCTCACACCTCAAAACAGGTGCCCAGACCCTAAAATTTCTAACTGCTGATGGTCTCACACCTCAAAACAGGTGCCCAGACCCTAAAATTTAGAACTGCTGATGGTCTCACACCTCAAAACAGGTGCTTAGACCCTGATATTTCTAATTGCTGATGGTCTCACACCTCAAAACAGTTGCCCAAGACCCTAAAATTTTGAACTGCTGATGGTCTCGCACCTCACAACACGTGCCCAGACCCTGAAATTTCTAACTGCTGATGGTCTCACACCTCAAAACAGGTGCCCACACCTTGAAATTTCTAACTGCTGATGTTCTCACACCTCAAAACAAGTGCCTAGACCCTGAAATTTCTAACTCCTGATGGTCTGACACCTCAAAACAGGTGCCCAGACCCTGAAATTTCTAACTGCTGATGGTCTCACACCTCAAAATAGGTGCCCAGACCCTAAAATTTCTAACTGCTGATGGTCTAACACCGCAAAACAGGTGCCTAGACCCTGAATTTTCTAACTGATGATGGTCTCACACCTCAAAATAGGTGCTTAGACCCTGAAATTTCTAATTGCTGATGGTCTCACACCTCAAAACAGTTGCCCAAGACCCTAAAATTTCTAACTGCTGATGGTCTCACACCTCAAAACAGGTGCCCAGACCCTAAAATTTCGAACTGCTGATGGTCTCACACCTCAAAACAGGTGCCCACACCTTGAAATTTCTAACTGCTGATGTTCTCACACCTCAAAACAAGTGCCTAGACCCTGAAATTTCTAACTCCTGATGGTCTGACACCTCAAAACAGGTGCCCACACCCTGAAATTTCTAACTGCTGATGGTCTCACACCTCAAAATAGGTGCCCAGACCCTGAAATTTCTAAATGCTGATGGTCTCACACCTCAAAACAGGTGCCTAGACCCTGAATTTTCTAACTGATGATGGTCTCACACCTCAAAACAGGTGCTTAGACCCTGGAATTTCTAATTGCTGATGGTCTCACACCTCAAAACAGTTGCCCAAGACCCTAAAATTTCTAACTGCTGATGGTCTCACACCTCAAAACAGGTGCCCAGACCCTAAAATTTCGAACTGCTGATGGTCTAACACCTCAAAACAGGTGCCCTGACCCTAAAATTTCGAACCGCTCATGGTCTCGCACCTCAAAACAGGTGTCGGGACCCTGAAATTTCTCACTGCTGATGGTCTCACACCTCAAAACAGGTGTGCAGACCCTGAAATTTCTAACTGCTGATGGTCTCACACCTCAAAACAGGTGCCCAGACCCTAAAATTTCAAACTGCTGCTGGTCTCACACCTCAAAACAAGTCCCCAGACCCTAAAATTTCCAACTGCTAATGGTCTCACACCTCAACGCACGTGCCTAGACCCTGAAATTTCTAGCTGCTGATGGTCTCACACCTCAAAAAAAGTGCCGAGACCATAAAATTTCGAACTGCTGATGGTCTCACACCTCAAAACAGGTGCCTAGACCCTGATATTTCTAACTCCTGATGCTCTCACACCTCAAAATAGGTGCCCACACCTTGAAATTTCTAACTGCTGATGGTCTCACACCTCAAAATAGGTGCCTAGACCCTGAAATTTCTAATTGCTAATGGTCTGACACCTCAAAACAGGTGCCTAGACCCTGATATTTCTAGCTGCTGATGGTCTCACACCTCAAAACAGGTGCCCAGACCCTGAAATTTCTAACTGCCGATGGTCTCACACCTCAGAATAGGTGCCCAGACCCTGAGATTTCTAACTGCTGATGTTCTCACACCTCAAAACAGGTGCCTAGACCCTGAAATTTCTAACTCCTGATGGTGTGACACCTCAAAACAGGTGCCCAGACCCTGAAATTTCTAACTGCTGATGGTCTCACACCTCAAAACAGGTGCTTAGACCCTGGAATTTCTAATTGCTGATGGTCTCACACCTCAAAACAGTTGCCCAAGACCCTAAAATTTCTAACTGCTGATGGTCTCACACCTCAAAACAGGTGCCCAGACCCTAAAATTTCGAACTGCTGATGGTCTAACACCTCAAAACAGGTGCCCTGACCCTAAAATTTCGAACCGCTCATGGTCTCGCACCTCAAAACAGGTGTCGGGACCCTGAAATTTCTCACTGCTGATGGTCTCACACCTCAAAACAGGTGTGCAGACCCTGAAATTTCTAACTGCTGATGGTCTCACACCTCAAAACAGGTGCCCAGACCCTAAAATTTCAAACTGCTGCTGGTCTCACACCTCAAAACAGGTGCCCAGACCCTAAAATTTCCAACTGCTAATGGTCTCACACCTCAACGCACGTGCCTAGACCCTGAAATTTCTAGCTGCTGATGGTCTCACACCTCAAAAAAAGTGCCGAGACCATAAAATTTCGAACTGCTGATGGTCTCACACCTCAAAACAGGTGCCTAGACCCTGAAATTTCTAACTCTTGATGCTCTCACACCTCAAAATAGGTGCCCACACCTTGAAATTTCTAACTGCTGATGGTCTCACACCTCAAAATAGGTGCCTAGACCCTGAAATTTCTAATTGCTAATGGTCTGACACCTCAAAACAGGTGCCTAGACCCTGATATTTCTAGCTGCTGATGGTCTCACACCTCAAAACAGGTGCCCAGACCCTGAAATTTCTAACTGCCGATGGTCTCACACCTCAGAATAGGTGCCCAGACCCTGAGATTTCTAACTGCTGATGTTCTCACACCTCAAAACAGGTGCCTAGACCCTGAAATTTCTAACTCCTGATGGTGTGACACCTCAAAACAGGTGCCCAGACCCTAAAATTTCGAACTGCTGATGGTCTCACACCTCAAAACAGGTGCCCACACCTTGAAATTTCTAACTGCTGATGTTCTCACACCTCAAAACAAGTGCCTAGACCCTGAAATTTCTAACTCCTGATGGTCTGACACCTCAAAACAGGTGCCCACACCCTGAAATTTCTAACTGCTGATGGTCTCACACCTCAAAATAGGTGCCCAGACCCTGAAATTTCTAAATGCTGATGGTCTCACACCTCAAAACAGGTGCCTAGACCCTGAATTTTCTAACTGATGATGGTCTCACACCTCAAAACAGGTGCTTAGACCCTGGAATTTCTAATTGCTGATGGTCTCACACCTCAAAACAGTTGCCCAAGACCCTAAAATTTCTAACTGCTGATGGTCTCACACCTCAAAACAGGTGCCCAGACCCTAAAATTTCGAACTGCTGATGGTCTAACACCTCAAAACAGGTGCCCTGACCCTAAAATTTCGAACCGCTCATGGTCTCGCACCTCAAAACAGGTGTCGGGACCCTGAAATTTCTCACTGCTGATGGTCTCACACCTCAAAACAGGTGTGCAGACCCTGAAATTTCTAACTGCTGATGGTCTCACACCTCAAAACAGGTGCCCAGACCCTAAAATTTCAAACTGCTGCTGGTCTCACACCTCAAAACAAGTCCCCAGACCCTAAAATTTCCAACTGCTAATGGTCTCACACCTCAACGCACGTGCCTAGACCCTGAAATTTCTAGCTGCTGATGGTCTCACACCTCAAAAAAAGTGCCGAGACCATAAAATTTCGAACTGCTGATGGTCTCACACCTCAAAACAGGTGCCTAGACCCTGATATTTCTAACTCCTGATGCTCTCACACCTCAAAATAGGTGCCCACACCTTGAAATTTCTAACTGCTGATGGTCTCACACCTCAAAATAGGTGCCTAGACCCTGAAATTTCTAATTGCTAATGGTCTGACACCTCAAAACAGGTGCCTAGACCCTGATATTTCTAGCTGCTGATGGTCTCACACCTCAAAACAGGTGCCCAGACCCTGAAATTTCTAACTGCCGATGGTCTCACACCTCAGAATAGGTGCCCAGACCCTGAGATTTCTAACTGCTGATGTTCTCACACCTCAAAACAGGTGCCTAGACCCTGAAATTTCTAACTCCTGATGGTGTGACACCTCAAAACAGGTGCCCAGACCCTGAAATTTCTAACTGCTGATGGTCTCACACCTCAAAACAGGTGCTTAGACCCTGGAATTTCTAATTGCTGATGGTCTCACACCTCAAAACAGTTGCCCAAGACCCTAAAATTTCTAACTGCTGATGGTCTCACACCTCAAAACAGGTGCCCAGACCCTAAAATTTCGAACTGCTGATGGTCTAACACCTCAAAACAGGTGCCCTGACCCTAAAATTTCGAACCGCTCATGGTCTCGCACCTCAAAACAGGTGTCGGGACCCTGAAATTTCTCACTGCTGATGGTCTCACACCTCAAAACAGGTGTGCAGACCCTGAAATTTCTAACTGCTGATGGTCTCACACCTCAAAACAGGTGCCCAGACCCTAAAATTTCAAACTGCTGCTGGTCTCACACCTCAAAACAGGTGCCCAGACCCTAAAATTTCCAACTGCTAATGGTCTCACACCTCAACGCACGTGCCTAGACCCTGAAATTTCTAGCTGCTGATGGTCTCACACCTCAAAAAAAGTGCCGAGACCATAAAATTTCGAACTGCTGATGGTCTCACACCTCAAAACAGGTGCCTAGACCCTGAAATTTCTAACTCTTGATGCTCTCACACCTCAAAATAGGTGCCCACACCTTGAAATTTCTAACTGCTGATGGTCTCACACCTCAAAATAGGTGCCTAGACCCTGAAATTTCTAATTGCTAATGGTCTGACACCTCAAAACAGGTGCCTAGACCCTGATATTTCTAGCTGCTGATGGTCTCACACCTCAAAACAGGTGCCCAGACCCTGAAATTTCTAACTGCCGATGGTCTCACACCTCAGAATAGGTGCCCAGACCCTGAGATTTCTAACTGCTGATGTTCTCACACCTCAAAACAGGTGCCTAGACCCTGAAATTTCTAACTCCTGATGGTGTGACACCTCAAAACAGGTGCCCAGACCCTGAAATTTCTAACTGCTGATGGTCTCACACCTCAAAATAGGTGCCCAGACCCTGAATTTTCTAACTGATGATGGTCTCACACCTCAAAACAGGTGCACAGACCCTGAAATTTCTAACTGCTGATGGTCTCACACCTCAAAATAGGTGCCCAGACCCCGAGATTTCTAACTGCTGATGTTCTCACACCTCAAAACAGGTGCCTAGACCCTGAAATTTCTAACTCCTGATGGTCTGACACCGCAAAACAGGTGCCCTGACCCTGAAATTTCTAACTGCTGCTGGTCTCACACCTCAAAATAGGTGCCTAGACCCTGAAATTTCTAATTGCTGATGGTCTCACACCTCAAAATAGGTGCCCAGACCCTGAAATTTCTAACTGCTGATGGTCTCACACCTCAAAACAGGTGCCCAGACCCTGAAATTTCTAACTCCTGATGGTCTGACACCTCAAAACAGGTGCTCAGACCCTGAAATTTCTAACTGCTGATGGTCTCACACCTCAAAATAGGTGCACAGACCCTGAAATTTCTAACTCCTGATGGTCTGACACCTCAAAACAGGTGCCCACACCTTGAAATTTCTAACTGCTGATGGTCTCACACCTCAAAATAGGTGCACAGACCCTAAAATTTCTAACTGCTGATGTTCTCACACCTCAAAACAGGTCCCTAGACCCTGAAATTTCTAACTCCTGATGGTCTCACACCTCAAAATAGGTGCCTAGACCCTGAAATTTCTAACTGCTGATGGTCTCACACCTCAAAACAGGTGCCTAGACCCTAAAATTTCTAGCTGCTGATGGTCTCACACCTCAAAACAGGTGCCCAGACCCTGAAATTTCTAACTGCTGATGGTCTCACACCTCAAAACAGGTGCTTAGACCCTGATATTTCTAATTGCTGATGGTCTCACACCTCAAAACAGTTGCCCAAGACCCTAAAATTTTGAACTGCTGATGGTCTCACACCTCACAACACGTGCCCAGGCCCTAAAATTTCTAGCTGCTGACGGTCTCACACCTCAAAACAGGTGTGCAGACCCTGAAATTTCGAACTGCTGATGGTCTCACACCTCGAAAAAGGTGCCCAGACCCTAAAATTTCATACCGCTCATGGTCTCACACCTCAAAACAGGTGTCGGGACCCTGAAATTTCTCACTGCTGATGGTCTCACACCTCAAAACAGGTGCCCGGACCCTGAACCTTCTAACTGCTGATGGTCTCACACCTCAAAACAGGTGCCCGGACCCTGAACCTTCTAACTGCTGATGGTCTCACACCTCAAAACAGGTGCCCAGACCCTAAAATTTCTAGCTGCGGCTGGTCTCACACCTCAAAACAGGTGCCCAGGCCCTAAAATTTCTAGCTGCTGATGGTCTCACACCTCAAAACAGGTGTGCAGACCCTGAAATTTCGAACTGCTGATGGTCTCACACCTCGAAAAAGGTGCCCAGACCCTGAAATTTCGAACCGCTCATGGTCTCACACCTCAAAACAGGTGTCGGGACCCTGAAATTTCTCACTGCTGATGGTCTCACACCTCAAAACAGGTGCCCAGACCCTAAAATTTCAAACTGCTGATGGTCTCACACCTCAAAACAGGTGCCCAGACCCTAAAATTTCCAACTGCTAATGGTCTCACACCTCAACGCACGTGCCTAGACCCTGAAATTTCTAACTGCTGATGGTCTCACACCTCAAAAAAAGTGCCGAGACCATAAAATTTCGAACTGCTGATGGTCTCACACCTCAAAACAGGTGCCTAGACCCTGACATTTCTAACTCCTGATGCTCTCACACCTCAAAATAGGTGCCCACACCTTGAAATTTCTAACTGCTGATGGTCTCACACCTCAAAATAGGTGCCTAGACCCTGAAATTTCTAATTGCTAATGGTCTGACACCTCAAAACAGGTGCCTAGACCCTGATATTTCTAGCTGCTGATGGTCTCACACCTCAAAACAGGTGCCCAGACCCTGAAATTTCTAACTGCCGATGGTCTCACACCTCAGAATAGGTGCCCAGACCCTGAGATTTCTAACTGCTGATGTTCTCACACCTCAAAACAGGTGCCTAGACCCTGAAATTTCTAACTCCTGATGGTCTGACACCTCAAAACCGGTGCCCAGACCCTGAAATTTCTAACTGCTGATGGTCTCACACCTCAAAATAGGTGCCCAGACCCTGAATTTTCTAACTGCTGATGGTCTCACACCTCAAAACAGGTGCACACACCCTGAAATTTCTAACTGCTGATGGTCTCACACCTCAAAATAGGTGCCCAGACCCCGAGATTTCTAACTGCTGATGTTCTCACACCTCAAAACAGGTGCCTAGACCTTGAAATTTCTAACTCCTGATGGTCTGACACCGCAAAACAGGTGCCCAGACCCTGAAATTTCTGACTGCTGATGGTCTCACACCTCAAAATAGGTGCCTAGACCCTGAAATTTCTGACTGCTGATGGTCTCACACCTCAAAACAGGTGCCTAGACCCTGAATTTTCTAACTGCTGATGGTCTCACACCTCAAAATAGGTGCCCAGACCCTGAAATTTCTAACTGCTGATGGTCTCACACCTCAAAATAGGTGCCCAGACCCTGAAATTTCTAATTGCTAATTGTCTCACACCTCAAAACAGGTGCCCAGACCCTGAAATTTCTAACTCCTGATGGTCTGACACCTCAAAACAGGTGCTCAGACCCTGAAATTTCTAACTGCCGATGGTCTCACACCTCAAAATAGGTGCACAGACCCTGAAATTTCTAACTGCTGATGGTCTGACACCTCAAAACAGGTGCCCACACCTTGAAATTTCTAACTGCTGATGGTCTCACACCTCAAAATAGGTGCACAGACCCTAAAATTTCTAACTGCTGATGTTCTCACACCTCAAAACAGGTCCCTAGACCCTGAAATTTCTAACTCCTGATGGTCTCACACCTCAAAATAGGTGCCTAGACCCTGAAATTTCGAACTGCTGATGGTCTCACACCTCAAAACAGGTGCCTAGACCCTAAAATTTCTAGCTGCTGATGGTCTCACACCTCAAAACAGGTGCCAAGACCCTGAAATTTCTAACTGCTGATGGTCTCACACCTCAAAATAGGTGCACAGACCCTAAAATTTCTAACTGCTGATGGTCTCACACCTCAAAACAGGTGCCCAGACCCTAAAATTTCTAACTGCTGATGGTCTCACACCTCAAAACAGGTGCCCAGACCCTAAAATTTCGAACTGCTGATGGTCTCACACCTCAAAACACGTGCACAGACCCTGATATTTCTAATTGCTGATGGTCTCACACCTCAAAACAGTTGCCCAAGACCCTAAAATTTTGAACTGCTGATGGTCTCACACCTCACAACACGTGCCCAGGCCCTAAAATTTCTAGCTGCTGACGGTCTCACACCTCAAAACAGGTGTGCAGACCCTGAAATTTCGAACTGCTGATGGTCTCACACCTCGAAAAAGGTGCCCAGACCCTAAAATTTCATACCGCTCATGGTCTCACACCTCAAAACAGGTGTCGGGACCCTGAAATTTCTCACTGCTGATGGTCTCACACCTCAAAACAGGTGCCCAGACCCTGAACCTTCTAACTGCTGATGGTCTCACACCTCAAAACAGGTGCCCAGACCCTAAAATTTCAAATTGCTGCTGGTCTCACACCTCAAAACAGGTGCCCAGGCCCTAAAATTTCTAGCTGCTGATGGTCTCACACCTCAAAACAGGTGTGCAGACCCTAAAATTTCGAACTGCTGATGGTCTCACACCTCGAAAAAGGTGCCCAGACCCTAAAATTTCGAACCGCTCATGGTCTCACACCTCAAAACAGGTGTCCAGACCCTGAAATTTCTCACTGCTGATGGTCTCACACCTCAAAACAGGTGCCCAGACCCTAAAATTTCAAACTGCTGCTGGTCTCACACCTCAAAATAGGTGCCCAGACCCTAAAATTTCGAATTGCTGATGGTCTCACACCTCAAAACAGGTGCCTAGACCCTGATATTTCTAATTGCTAATGGTCGGACACCTCAAAATAGGTGCCTAGACCCTGAAATTTCTAACTGCTGATGTTCTCACACCTCAAAACAGGTGCCCAGACCCTGAAATTTCTAATTGCTGATGGTCTCACACCTCAAAACAGGTGCCCAGACCCTGAAATTTCTAACTGCTGATGGTCTCACACCTCAAAACAGGTGCCTAGACCCTGAAATTTCTAACTCCTGATGTTCTGACACCCCAAAACAGGTGCCCAGACCCTGAAATTTCTAACTGCTGATGATCTCACACCTCAAAATAGGTGCCCAAACCCTGAGATTTCTAACTGCTGATGGTCTCACACCTCAAAATAGGTGCCCAGACCCTGAAATTTCTAACTGCTAATGGTTTCACACCTCAAAACAGGTGCCTAGACCCTGAAATTTCTAACTCCTGATGGTCTTACACCTCAAAACAGGTGCCCAGACCCTGAAATTTCTAACTGCCGATGGTCTCACACCTCAAAATAGGTGCTCAGACCCTGAAATTTCTAACTGCTGATGTTCTCACACCTCAAAATAGGTGCCCAGACCCTGAAATTTCTAACTGCTGATGGTCTCACACCTCAAAACAGGTGCCTAGACCCTGAGATTTCCAACTGCTGATGTTCTCACACCTCAAAACAGGTGCCTAGACCCTGAAATTTCTAACTCCTGATGGTCTGACACTTCAAAACAGGTGCCCAGACCCTAAAATTTCTAACTGCTGATGGTCTCACACCTCAAAACAGGTGCCCAGACCCTGAAATTTCTAACTGCTGATGGTCTCACACCTCAACGCACGTGTCTAGACCCTGAAATTTCTAACTGCTGATGGTCTCACACCTCAAAACAGGTGCCCAGACCCTGAAATTTCTAACTGCTGATGGTCTCACACCTCAAAACAGGTGCACAAACCCTGAAATTTCTAACTGCTGATGGTCTCACACCTCAAAACAGGTGCCTAGACCCTGAAATTTCTAACTCCTGGTGTTCTGACACCCCAAAACAGGTGCCCAGACCCTGAAATTTCTAATTGATGATGGTCTCACACCTCAAAAAAGGTGCCCAAACCCTGAGATTTCTAACTGCTGATGGTCTCACACCTCAAAATAGGTGCCCAGACCCTGAAATTTCTAACTGCTAATGGTTTCACACCTCAAAACAGGTGCCTAGACCCTGAAATTTCTAACTCCTGATGGTCTCACACCTCAAAACAGGTGCCTAGACCCTGAAATTTCTAACTCCTGATGTTCTGACACCCCAAAACAGGTGCCCAGACCCTAAAATTTCTAACTGCTGATGGTCTCACACCTCAAAATAGGTGCTCAGACCCTGAAATTTCTAACTGCTGATGGTCTCACACCTCAAAATAATTGCCCAGACCCTAAAATTTTTAATTGCTAATGGTCTCACACCTCAAAACAGGTGCCCAGACCCTGAAATTTCTAACTGCCGATGGTCTCACACCTCAAAATAGGTGCACAGACCCCAAAATTTCTAACTGCTGATGGTCTGACACCTCAAAACAGATGCCCACACCTTGAAATTTCTAACTGCTGATGGTCTCACACCCCAAAATAGGTGCCCAGACCCTGAAATTTCTAACTGCTGATGGTCTCACACCTCAAAACAGGTGCCCAGACCCTGAAATTTCTAATTGCTAATGGTCTCACACCTCAAAATAGGTGCACAGACCCTGAAATTTCTAACTGCTGATGGTCTCACACCTCAAAATAGGTGCCTAGACCCTGAAATTTCTAACTGCTGATGTTCTCACACCTCAAAACAGGTGCCCAGACCCTGAAATTTCTAACTGCTGATGGTCCCACACCTCAAAACAGGTGCCTAGACCCTGAGATTTCTAACTGCTGATGTTCTCACACCTCAAAATAGGTGCCTAGACCCTAAATTTTCTAACTCCTGATGGTCTCACACCTCAAAATAGGTGCCCAGACCCTGAAATTTCTAACTGCTGATGGTCTCACACCTCAAAATAGGTGCCTAGACCGTGAATTTTCTAACTGCTGATGGTCTCACACCTCAAAACAGGTGCCCAGACCCTGAAATTTCTAACTGCTGATGGTCTCACACCTCAAAACAGGTGCACAAACCCTGAAATTGCTAACTGCTGATGGTCTCACACCTCAAAACAGGTGCCTAGACCCTGAAATTTCTAACTCCTGATGTTCTGACACCCCAAAACAGGTGCCCACACCCTGAGATTTCTAACTGCTGATGGTCTCACACCTCAAAATAGGTGCCCAGACCCTAAAATTTCTAATTGCTAATGGTCTCACACCTCAAAACAGGTGCCTAGACCCTGAAATTTCTAACTCCTGATGGTCTGACACCTCAAAACAGGTGCCCAGACCCTGAAATTTCTAACTGCCGATGGTCTCACACCTCAAAACAGGTGCCCAGACCCTGACATTTCTAACTCCTGATGGTCTCACACCTCAAAATAGGTGCCCAGACCCTGAAATTTCTAACTCCTGATGTTCTGACACCCCAAAACAGGTGCCCACACCCTGAAATTTCTAACTGATGATGGTCTCACACCTCAAAATAGGTGCCCAAACCCTGAGATTTCTAACTGCTGATGGTCTCACACCTCAAAATAGGTGCCCAGACCCTGAAATTTCTAACTGCTAATGGTTTCACACCTCAAAACAGGTGCCTAGACCCTGAAATTTCTAACTCCTGATGGTCTCACACCTCAAAATAGGTGCCCAGACCCTGAAATTTCTAATTGCTAATGGTCTCACACCTCAAAATAGGTGCCCAGACCCTGAAATTTCTAACTGCTGATGGTCTCACACCTCAAAATAGGTGCTCAGACCCTGAAATTTCTAACTGCTGATGGTCTCACACCTCAAAATAGGTGCCCAGACCCTAAAATTTTTAATTGCTAATGGTCTCACACCTCAAAACAGGTGCCCAGACCCTGAAATTTCTAACTGCCGATGGTCTCACACCTCAAAATAGGTGCACAGACCCCAAAATTTCTAACTGCTGATGGTCTGACACCTCAAAACAGGTGCCCACACCTTGAAATTTCTAACTGCTGATGGTCTCACACCCCAAAATAGGTGCCCAGACCCTGAAATTTCTAACTGCTGATGGTCTCACACCTCAAAACAGGTGCCCATACCCTGAAATTTCTAATTGCTGATGGTCTCACACCTCAAAATAGGTGCACAGACCCTGAAATTTCTAACTGCTGATGGTCTCACACCTCAAAATAGGTGCCTAGACCCTGAAATTTCTAATTGCTAATGGTCTGACACCTCAAAATAGGTGCCTAGACCCTGAAATTTCTAACTGCTGATGTTCTCACACCTCAAAACAGGTGCCCAGACCCTTAAATTTTTTAACTGCTGATGGTCCCACACCTCAAAACAGGTGCCTAGACCCTGAGATTTCTAACTGCTGATGTTCTCACACCTCAAAATAGGTGCCTAGACCCTAAAATTTCTAACTCCTGATGGTCTGACACCTCAAACAGGTGCCCAGACCCTGAAATTTCTAACTGCTGATGGTCTCACACCTCAAAACAGGTGCCTAGACGCTGAATTTTCTAACTGCTGATGGTCTCACACCTCAAAACAGGTGCCCAGACCCTGAAATTTCTAACTGCTGATGGTCTCACACCTCAAAACAGGTGCACAAACCCTGAAATTGCTAACTGCTGATGGTCTCACACCTCAAAACAGGTGCCTAGACCCTGAAATTTCTAACTCCTGATGTTCTGACACCCCAAAACAGGTGCCCACACCCTGAGATTTCTAACTGCTGATGGTCTCACACCTCAAAATAGGTGCCCAGACCCTGAAATTTCTAATTGCTAATGGTCTCACACCTCAAAACAAGTGCCTAGACCCTGAAATTTCTAACTCCTGATGGTCTGACACCTCAAAACAGGTGCCCAGACCCCGAAATTTGTAACTGCCGATGGTCTCACACCTCAAAATAGGTGCACAGACCCTAAAATTTCTAACTGCTGATGGTCTCACACCTCAAAATAGGTGCCCAGACCCTCAAATTTCTAACTGCTGATGGTCTCACACCTCAAAACAGGTACCTAGACCCCGAATTTTCTAACTGCCGATGGTCTCACACCTCAAAATAGGTGCCCACACCTTGAAATTTCTAACTGCTGATGGTCTCACACCTCAAAACAGGTGCCCAGACCCTGAAATTTCTAACTGCCGATGGTCTCACACCTCAAAATAGGTGCCCACACCTTGAAATTTCTAACTGCTGATGGTCTCACACCTCAAAATAGGTGCCGAGACCCTGATATTTCTAACTGCTGATGTTCTCACACCTCAAAACAGGTGCCTAGACCCTGAAATTTCTAATTGCTGATGGTGTGACACCTCAAAACAGGTGCCCAGACCCTGAAATTTCTAACTGCTAATGGTCTCACACCTCAAAATAGGTGCACAGACCCTGAAATTTCTAACTGCTGATGGTCTCACACCTCAAAATAGGTGCCGAGACCCTGAAATTTCTAACTGCTGATGGTCTCACACCTCAAAACAGGTGCCTAGACCCTGAAATTTCTAACTGCTGATGGTCTCACACCTCAAAACAGGTGCCTAGACCCTAAAATTTCTAACTGCTGATGGTCTGACACCTCAAAACAGGTGCCTAGACCCTGAAATTTCTAACTCCTGATGGTGTGACACCTCAAAACAGGTGCCCAGACCCTGAAATTTCTAATTGCTAATGGTCTCACACCTCAAAATAGGTGCACAGACCCTGAAATTTCTAACTGCTGATGGTCTCACACCTCAAAATAGGTGCCTAGACCCTGAAATTTCTAACTGCTGATGGTCTCACACCTCAAAACAGGTGCCTAGACCCTAAAATTTCTAACTGCTGATGGTCTCACACCTCAAAACAGGTGCCCACACCTTGAAATTTCTAACTGCTGATAATCTCACACCTCAAAATAGGTGCCCAGACCCTGAAATTTCTAACTGCTGATGTTCTCACACCTCAAAACAGGTGCACAGACCCTGAAATTTTTAACTCCTGATGGTGTGACACCTCAAAACAGGTGCCCAGACCCTGAAATTTCTAACTGCTAATGGTCTCACACCTCAAAATAGGTGCACAGACCCTGAAATTTCTAATTGCTAATGGTCTCACACCTCAAAATAGGTGCCTAGACCCTGAAATTTCTAACCGCTGATGGTCTCACACCTCAAAACAGGTGCCTGGACCCTAAAATTTCTAACTGCTGATGGTCTCACACCTCAAAACAGGTGCCCACACCTTGAAATTTCTAACTGCTGATGGTCTCACACCTCAAAATAGGTGTCCAGACCCTGAAATTTCTAACTGCTGATGTTCTCACACCTCAAAACAGGTCCCTAGACCCTGAAATTTCTAACTCCTGATGGTGTGACACCTCAAAACAGGTGCCCAGACCCTGAAATTTCTAATTGCTAATGGTCTCACACCTCAAAATAGGTGCACAGACCCTGAAATTTCTAACTGCTGATGGTCTCACACCTCAAAATAGGTGCCTAGACCCTGAAATTTCTAACTGCTGATGGTCTCACACCTCAAAATAGGTGCCGGGACCCTGAAATTTCTAACTGCTGATGGTCTCACACCTCAAAACAGGTGCCCACACCTTGAAATTTCTAACTGCTGATGGTCTCACACCTCAAAATAGGTGCCCAGACCCTGAAATTTCTAACTGCTGATGGTCTCACACCTCAAAACAGGTGCCTAGACCCTAAAATTTCTAACTGCTGATGGTCTCACACCTCAAAACAGGTGCCCACACCTTGAAATTTCTAACTGCTAATGGTCTCACACCTCAAAATAGGTGCACAGACCCTGAAATTTCTAATTGCTGATGGTCTCACACCTCAAAATAGGTGCCTAGACCCTGAAATTTCTAACTGCTGATGGTCTCACACCTCAAAACAGGTGCCTAGACCCTAAAATTTCTAACTGCTGATGGTCTCACACCTCAAAACAGGTGCCCACACCTTGAAATTTCCAACTGCTGATGGTCTCACACCTCAAAATAGGTGCCCAGACCCTGAAATTTCTAACTGCTGATGTTCTCACACCTCAAAACAGGTGCCTAGACCCTGAAATTTCTAACTCCTGATGGTGTGCCACCTCAAAACAGGTGCCTAGACCCTAAAATTTCTAACTGCTGATGGTCTCACACCTCAAAATAGGTGCACAGACCCTGAAATTTCTAACTGCTGATGGTCTCACACCTCAAAATAGGTGCCTAGACCCTGAAATTTCTAACTGCTGATGTTCTCACACCTCAAAACAGGTGCCCACACCTTGAAATTTCTAACTGCTGATGGTCTCACACCTCAAAATAGGTGCCCAGACCCTGAAATTTCTAACTGCTGATGTTCTCACACCTCAAAACAGGTGCCTAGACCCTGAAATTTCTAATTGCTGATGGTGTGACACCTCAAAATGGGTGCCCAGACCCTGAAATTTCTAACTGTTGATGGTCTCACACCTCAAAATAGGTGCACAGACCCTGAAATTTCTAACTGCTGATGGTCTCACACCTCAAAACAGATGCCTAGACCCCGAAATTTCTAACT
The DNA here is from genome assembly GCA_964036045.1 of Eutreptiella sp. 'Long Island Sound 2002'. Lineage (NCBI taxonomy): Eukaryota > Euglenozoa > Euglenophyceae > Eutreptiales > Eutreptiaceae > Eutreptiella > Eutreptiella sp. 'Long Island Sound 2002'. The sequence goes on along the minus strand of OZ038383.1, from coordinate 89,039,792 downwards.
GCTCATTTTCTCACACCTCAAAACAGGTAGGTGCCTAGACCCTAAAATTTCTAACTGCTGATGGTCTCACACCTCAAAACAGGTGCACAGACCCTGAAATTTCTAACTGCTGATGGTCTCACACCTCAAAACAGGTTCCCAAACCCTAAAATTTCGAACCCCTGATGGTCTCACACCTCAAAACAGGTGTCCAGACCCTAAAATTTCGAACCGCTCACGTCTCACACCTCAAAACAGGTGTCGGGAACCTGAAATTTCGAACCGCTCATGGTCTCACACCTCAAAACAGGTGTGCAGAACCTGAAATTTCTAACTGCTGATGGTCTCACATCTCAAAACAGGTGCCCAGACCCTAAAATTTCGAACTGCTGCTGGTCTCACACCTCAAAACAGGTGCCCAGACCCTCAAATTTCGAACTGCTGATGGTCTCACACCTCAAAACAGGTGCCCAGACCCTGAAATTTCTAACTGCTGATGGTCTCACACCTCAAAAAAAGTGCCCAGACCCTAAAATTTCTAACTGCTGATGTTCTCACACCTCAAAACAGATGCCTAGACCCTGACATTTCTAACTCCTCATGGTCTCACACCTCAAAATAGGTGCCTAGACCCTGAAATTTCTAATTGCTAATGGTCTGACACCTCAAAAGGGGTGCCTAGACCCTGATATTTCTAGCTGCTGATGGTCTCACACCTCAAAACAGGTTCCCAGACCCTGAAATTTCTAACTCCCGATGGTCTCACACCTCAAAATAGGTGCCCAAACCCTGAGATTTCTAACTGCTGATGTTCTCACACCTCCAAAACAGGTGCCCAGACCCTGAAATTTCTAACTGCTAATGGTCTCACACCTCAAAATAGGTGCCCAAACCCAGAGATTTCTAACTGCTGATGTTCTCACACCTCAAAACAGGTGCCCAGACCCTGAAATTTCTAACTGCTGATGGTCTCACACCTCAAAATAGGTGCACAGACCCTGAAATTTCTAACTGCTGATGGTCTGACACCTCAAAATAGGTGCCTAGACCCTGAAATTTCTAACTGCTGATGGTCTCACACCTCAAAACAGGTGCCTAGACCCTAAAATTTCTAACTGCTAATGGTCTCACACCTCAAAACAGGTGCACAGACCCTGAAATTTCTAACTGCTAATGGTCTCACACCTCAAAATAGGTGCACAGACCCTGAAATTTCTAACTGCTGATGGTCTCACACCTCAAAACAGGTGCACAGACCCTGAAATTTCTAACTGCTAATGGTCTCACACCTCAAAATAGGTGCACAGACCCTGAATTTTCTAACTGCTGATGGTCTCACACCTCAAAACAGGTGCCCGGATCCTGAAATTTCTAACTGTTGATGGTCTCACACCTCACAACAGGTGCACAGACCCTGAAATTTCTAACTGCTGATGGTCTCACACCTCAAAATAGGTGCACAGACCCTGAAATTTCTAACTGCTGATGGTCTCACACCTCAAAACAGGTTCCCAGACCCTAAAATTTCGAACCCCTGATGGTCTCACACCTCAAAACAGGTGCTTAGACCCTGATATTTCTAATTGCTGATGGTCTCACACCTCAAAACAGTTGCCCAAGACCCTAAAATTTTGAACTGCTGATGGTCTCACACCTCAAAACACGTGCCCAGGCCCTAAAATTTCGAACCGCTCATGGTCTCACACCTCAAAACAGGTGTCGGGACCCTGAAATTTCTCACTGCTGATGGTCTCACACCTCAAAACAGGTGTCGGGAACCTGAAATTTCTAACTGCTGCTGGTCTCACACCTCAAAACAGGTGCCCAGACCCTAAAATTTCGAACTGCTGATGGTCTCACACCTCAAAACGGGTGCCCAGACCCTAAAATTTCGAACTGCTGATGGTCTCACACCTCAACGCACGTGCCTAGACCCTGAAATTTCTAACTGCTGATGGTCTCACACCTCAAAAAAAGTGCCCAGACCCTAAAATTTCTAACTGCTGATGTTCTCACACCTCAAAACAGATGCCTAGACCCTGACATTTCTAACTCCTGATGGTCTCACACCTCAAAATAGGTGCCCACACCTTGAAATTTCTAACTGCTGATGGTCTCACACCTCAAAATAGGTGCCTAGACCCTGAAATTTCTAATTGCTAATGGTCTCACACCTCAAAACAGGTGCCTAGACCCTGATATTTCTAGCTGCTGATGGTCTCACACCTCAAAACAGGTGCCCAGACCCTGAAATTTCTAACTCCTGATGGTCTCACACCTCAAAATGGGTGCCCAAACCCTGAGATTTCTAACTGCTGATGTTCTCACACCTCAAAACAGGTGCCGAGACCCTGAAATTTCTAACTGCTGATGGTCTCACACCTCAAAATAGGTGCCTAGACCCTGAAATTTCTAACTGCTGATGGTCTCACACCTCAAAATAGGTGCCCAGACCCTGAAATTTCTAACTGCTGATGGTCTCACACCTCAAAATGGGTGCCCAAACCCTGAGATTTCTAACTGCTGATGTTCTCACACCTCAAAACAGGTGCCCAGACCCTGAAATTTCTAACTGCTGATGGTCTGACACCTCAAAACAGGTGCCCAGACCCTGAAATTTCTAACTGCTGATGGTCTCACACCTCAAAATAGGTGCACACACCGTGAAATTTCTAACTGCTGATGGTCTTACACCTCAAAATAGGTGCCTAGACCCTGAAATTTCTAACTGCTGATGGTCTCACACCTCAAAACAGGTGCCTAGACCCTAAAATTTCTAACTGCTGATGGTCTCACACCTCAAAATGGGTGCCTAGACCCTGAATTTTCTAACTGCTGATGGTCTCACACCTCAAAACAGGTGCCCAGACCCTGAAATTTCTAACTGCTGATGGTCTCACACCTCACAACAGGTGCACAGACCCTGAAATTTCTAACTCCTGATGGTCTCACACCTCAAAACAGGTGCCCAGACCCTGAAATTTCTAACTGCTGATGGTCTCACACCTCACAACAGGTGCACAGACCCTGAAATTTCGAACTGCCGATGGTCTCACACCTCAAAATCGGTGCCCAGACCCTGAGATTTCTAACTGCTGATGGTCTCACACCTCAAAACAGGTGCCCAGACCCTAAAATTTCGAACTGCTGATGGTCTCACACCTCAACGCACGTGCCTAGACCCTGAAATTTCTAACTGCTGATGGTCTCACACCTCAAAACAGATGCCTAGACCCTGACATTTCTAACTCCTCATGGTCTCACACCTCAAAATAGGTGCCTAGACCTCGAAATTTCTAATTGCTAATGGTCTGACACCTCAAAACAGGTGCCTAGACCCTGATATTTCTAGCTGCTGATGGTCTCACACCTCAAAACAGGTTCCCAGACCCTGAAATTTCTAACTCCCGATGGTCTCACACCTCAAAATAGGTGCCCAAACCCAGAGATTTCTAACTGCTGATGTTCTCACACCTCAAAACAGGTGCCCAGACCCTGAAATTTCTAACTGCTGATGGTCTCACACCTCAAAATAGGTGCACAGACCCTGAAATTTCTAACTGCTGATGGTCTCACACCTCAAAATAGGTGCCTAGACCCTGAAATTTCTAACTGCTGCTGGTCTCACACCTCAAAACAGGTGCCTAGACCCCAAAATTTCTAACTGCTAATGGTCTCACACCTCAAAACAGGTGCCCAGACCCTGAAATTTCTAACTGCTAATGGTCTCACACCTCAAAATAGGTGCACAGACCCTGAATTTTCTAACTGCTGATGGTCTCACACCTCAAAACAGGTGCCCGGATCCTGAAATTTCTAACTGCTGATGGTCTCACACCTCACAACAGGTGCACAGACCCTGAAATTTCTAACTGCTGATGGTCTCACACCTCAAAATAGGTGCACAGACCCTGAAATTTCTAACTGCTGATGGTCTCACACCTCAAAACAGGTTCCCATACCCTAAAATTTCGAACCCCTGATGGTCTCACACCTCAAAACAGGTGCTTAGACCCTGATATTTCTAATTGCTGATGGTCTCACACCTCAAAACAGTTGCCCAAGACCCTAAAATTTTGAACTGCTGATGGTCTCACACCTCAAAACACGTGCCCAGGCCCTAAAATTTCTAACTGCTAATGGTCTCACACCTCAAAACAGGTGCCCGGACCCTAAAATTTCGAACCACTCATGGTCTCACACCTCAAAACAGGTGTCGGGACCCTGAAATTTCTCACTGCTGATGGTCTCACACCTCAAAACAGGTGTGCAGACCCTGAAATTTCTAACTGCTGATGGTCTCACACCTCAAAACAGGTGCCTAGACCCTGAAATTTCAAACTGCTGATGGTCTCACACCTCAAAACAGGTGCCTAGACCCTAAAATTTCGAACTGCTGATGGTCTCACACCTCAAAACAGGTGTGCAGACCCTGAAATTTCTAACTGCTGATGGTCTCACACCTCAACGCACGTGCCTAGACCCTGAAATTTCTAACTGCTGATGGTCTCACACCTCAAAAAAAGTGCCCAGACCCTGAGATTTCTAACTGCTGATGTTCTCACACCTCAAAACAGATGCCTAGACCCTGACATTTCTAACTCCTGATGGTCTCACACCTCAAAACAGGTGCCCACACCTTGAAATTTCTAACTGCTGATGGTCTCACACCTCAAAATAGGTGCCTAGACCCTGAAATTTCTAATTGCTAATGGTCTCACACCTCAAAACAGGTGCCTAGACCCTGATATTTGTAGCTGCTGATGGTCTCACACCTCAAAACAGGTGCCCAGACCCTGAAATTTCTAACTCCTGATGGTCTCACACCTCAAAATAGGTGCCTAGACCCTGAAATTTCTAATTGCTAATGGTCTCACACCTCAAAACAGGTGCCTAGACCCTGATATTTGTAGCTGCTGATGGTCTCACACCTCAAAACAGGTGCCCAGACCCTGAAATTTCCAACTCCTGATGGTCTCACACCTCAAAATGGGTGCCCAAACCCTGAGATTTCTAACTGCTGATGTTCTCACACCTCAAAACAGGTGCCCAGACCCTGAAATTTCTAACTGCTGATGGTCTCGGACCTCAAAATAGGTGCCCAGACCCTGAAATTTCTAACTGCTGATGGTCTCACACCTCAAAATAGGTGCCCAGACCCTGAAATTTCTAACTGCTGATGGTCTCACACCTCAAAATGGGTGCCCAAACCCTGAGATTTCTAACTGCTGATGTTCTCACACCTCAAAACAGGTGCCCAGACCCTGAAATTTCTAACTGCTGATGGTCCCACACCTCAAAACAGGTGCCCAGACCCTAAAATTTCTAACTGCTGATGGTCTCACACCTCAAAATAGGTGCACAGACCCTGAAATTTCTAACTGCTGATGTTCTCACACCTCAAAACAGATGCCTAGACCCTGATATTTGTAGCTGCTGATGGTCTCACACCTCAAAACAGGTGCCTAGACCCTAAAATTTCTAACTGCTAATGGTCTCACACCTCAAAATAGGTGCACAGACCCTGAAATTTCTAACCGCTGATGGTCTCACACCTCAAAACAGGTGCCCAGACCCTAAAATTTCTAACTGCTGATGTTCTCACACCTCAAAACAGATGCCTAGACCCTGACATTTCTAACTCCTGATGGTCTCACACCTCAAAATAGGTGCCCACACCTTGAAATTTCTAACTGCTGATGGTCTCACACCTCAAAATAGGTGCCTAGACCCTGAAATTTCTAATTGCTAATGGTCTCACACCTCAAAACAGGTGCCTAGACCCTGATATTTCTAGCTGCTGATGGTCTCACACCTCAAAACAGGTGCCCAGACCCTGAAATTTCTAACTCCTGATGGTCTCACACCTCAAAACAGGTGCCCAAACCCTGAGATATCTAACTGCTGATGTTCTCACACCTCAAAACAGGTGCCCAGACCCTGAAATTTCTAACTGCTGATGGTCTCACACCTCAAAATAGGTGCCCAGACCCTGAAATTTCTAACTGCTGATGGTCTCACACCTCAAAATGGGTGCCCAAACCCTGAGATTTCTAACTGCTGATGTTCTCGGACCTCAAAACAGGTGCCCAGACCCTGAAATTTCTAACTGCTGATGGTCTCACACCTCAAAACAGGTGCCCAGACCGTGAAATTTCTAACTGCTGATGGTCTCACACCTCAAAATAGGTGCCCAGACCCTGAAATTTCTAACTGCTGATGGTCTTACACCTCAAAATAGGTGCCTAGACCCTGAAATTTCTAACTGCTGATGGTCTCACACCTCAAAATAGGTGCCCAGACCCTGAAATTTCTAACTGCTGATGGTCTCACACCTCAAAACAGGTGCACGGACCCTGAAATTTCTAACTGCTAATGGTCTCACACCTCAAAATAGGTGCACAGACCCTGAAATTTCTAACTGCTGATGGTCTCACACCTCAAAACAGGTGCCTAGACCCTGAATTTTCTAACTGCTGATGGTCTCACACCTCAAAACAGGTGCCCAGACCCTGAAATTTCTAACTGCTGATGGTCTCACACCTCACAACAGGTGCACAAACCCTGAAATTTCTAACTGCTGATGGTCTCACACCTCAAAACACGTGCCTAGACCCTGAAATTTCTAACTCCTGATGGTCTCACACCCCAAAACAGGTGCCCAGACCCTGAAAATTCGAACTGCTGATGGTCTCACACCTCAAAATCGGTTCCCAGACCCTAAGATTTCTAACTGCTGATGGTCTCACACCTCAAAATAGGTGCCCAGACCCTGAAATTTCTAACTGCTGATGGTCTCACAGCCTCAAAATAGGTGCCCAGACCCTGACATTTCTAACTCGTGATGGTCTCACACCTCAAAACAGGTGCCTAGACCCTGAAATTTCTAATTGCTAATGGTCTCACACCTCAAAACACGTGCCTAGACCCTGAAATTTCTAACTCCTGATGGTCTCACACCCCAAAACAGGTGCCCACACCCTGAATTTTCGAACTGCTGATGGTCTCACACCTCAAAATCGGTGCCCAGACCCTGAGATTTCTAACTGCTGATGGTCTCACACCTCAAAACAGGTGCCCAGACCCTAAAATTTCTAACTGCTGATGGTCTCACACCTCAAAATAGGTGCCCAGACCCTGAAATTTCTAACTGCTGATGGTCTCACAGCCTCAAAATAGGTGCCCAGACCCTGAAATTTCTAATTGCTAATGGTCTCACACCTCAAAATAGGTGGCCAGACCCTGAAATTTCTAACTGCCGATGCTCTCACACCTCAAAATAGGTGCACAGACCCTGAAATTTCTAACTGCTGATGGTCTGACACCTCAAAACAGGTGCCCACACCTTGAAATTTCTAACTGCTGATGGTCTCACACCTCAAAATAGGTGCCTAGACCCTGAAATTTCTAACTCCTGATGGTGTGACACCTCAAAACAGGTGCCCAGACCCTGAAATTTCCAACTGCTGATGGTCTCACACCTCAAAACAGGTGCCCAGACCTTGAAATTTCTAACTGCTGATGGTCTCACACCTCAAAATAGGTGCCTAGACCCTGAAATTTCTAACTGCTGATGTTCTCACACCTCAAAACAGGTGCCTAGACCCTGAAATTTCTAACTCCTCATGGTGTGACACCTCAAAACAAGTGCTTAGACCCTGAAATTTCTAACTGTTGATGGTCTCACACCTCAAAATAGGTGCACAGACCCTAAAATTTCTAACTGCTGATGGTCTCACACTTCAAAATAGGTGCCTAGACCCTGAAATTCCTAACTGCTGATGGTCTCACACCTCAAAACAGGTGCCTAGACCCTAAAATTTCTAACTGCTGATGGTCTCACACCTCAAAACAGGTGCCCAGACCCTAAAATTTCTAACTGCTAATGGTCTCACACCTCAAAACAGGTGCCCAGACCCTAAAATTTCTAACTGCTGATGGTCTCACACCTCAAAACAGGTGCCCAGACCCTGATATTTCGAACTCCTGATGGTCTGACACCTCAAAACAGGTGCTCAAACCCTGAAATTTCTAACTGCTGATGGTCTCACACCTCAAAACAGGTGCTTAGACCCTGATATTTCTAACTTCTCATGGTCTCACACCTCAAAACAGGTGCCCAGACCCTAAAATTTCGAACTGCTCATGTTCTCACACCTCAAAACAGGTGCCCAGACCCTGAAATTTCTAACTGCTGATGGTCTGACACCTCAAAACAGGTGCCCACACCTTGCAATTTCCAACTGCTGATGGTCTCACACCTCAAAATAGGTGACCAGACCCTGAAATTTCTCACTACTGATGTTCTCACACCTCAAAACAGGTGCCTAGACCCTGAAATTTCTAACTCCTCATGGTGTGACACCTCAAAACAGGTGCCTAGACCCTGAAATTTCTAACTGTTGATGGTCTCACACCTCAAAATAGGTGCACAGACCCTGAAATTTCTAACTGCTGATGGTCTCACACTTCAAAATAGGTGCCTAGACCCCGAAATTCCTAACTGCTGATGGTCTCACACCTCAAAACAGGTGCACAGACCCTGAAATTTCTAACAGCTGATGGTCTCACACCTCAAAACAGGTGCCCAGACCCTGAGATTTCTAACTGCTGATGGTCTCACACCTCAAAACAGGTGCCCAGACCCTAAAATTTCGAACTGCTGTTGGTCTCACACCTCAAAACATGTGCTTAGACCCTGATATTTCTAATTGCTGATGGTCTCACACCTCAAAACAGTTGCCCAAGACCCTAAAATTTTGAACTGCTGATGGTCTCACACCTCACAACACGTGCCCAGGCCCTAAAATTTCTAACTGCTCATGGTCCCACACCTCAAAACATGTGCCCAGACCCTAAAATTTCGAATTGCTGATGGTCTCACACCTCAAAACAGGTGCCCTGACCCTAAAATTTCGAACTGCTCATGGTCTCACACCTCAAAAAAGGTGTCCACAACCTGAAATTTCTCACTGCTGATGGTCTCACACCTCAGAACAGGTCTGCAGACCCTGAAATTTCTAACTGCTAATGGTCTCACACCTCAAAACAGGTGCCCAGACCCTGAAATTTCTAACTGCTGATGGTCTCACACCTCACAACAGGTGCACAAACCCTGAAATTTCTAACTGCTGATGGTCTCACACCTCAAAACAGGTGCCTAGACCCTGAAATTTCTAACTGCTGATGGTCTCACACCTCAAAACAGTTGCCCAGACCCTGAAATTTCTAACTGCTGATGGTCTCACACCTCACAACAGGTGCACAAACCCTGAAATTTCTAACTGCTGATGGTCTCACACCTCAAAACACGTGCCTAGACCCTGAAATTTCTAACTCCGGATGGTCTCACACCCCAAAACAGGTGCACAGACCCTGAAATTTCGAACTGCTGATGGTCTCACACCTCAAAATCGGTGCCCAGACCCTAAGATTTCTAACTGCTGATGGTCTCACACCTCAAAACAGGTGCCCAGACCCTAAAATTCCTAACTGCTGATGGTCTCACACCTCAAAATAGGTGCCCAGACCCTAAAATTTCTAACTGCTGATGGTCTCACAGCCTCAAAATAGGTGCCCAGACCCTGAAATTTCTAATTGCTAATGGTCTCACACCTCAAAACAGGTGCCCAGACCCTGACATTTCTAACTCCTGATGGTCTCACACCTCAAAACAGGTGCCCAGACCCTGAAATTTCTAACTGCTGATGGTCTGACACCTCAAAACAGGTGCCTAGACCCTGAAATTTCTAATTGCTAATGGTCTCACACCTCAAAACACGTGCCTAGACCCTGAAATTTCTAACTCCTGATGGTCTCACACCCCAAAACAGGTGCCCACACCCTGAAATTTCTAACTGCTGATGGTCTCACACCTCAAAATCGGTGCCCAGACCCTGAGATTTCTAACTGCTGATGGTCTCACACCTCAAAACAGGTGCCCAGACCCTAAAATTTCTAACTGCTGATGGTCTCACACCTCAAAATAGGTGCCCAGACCCTGAAATTTCTAACTGCTGATGGTCTCACAGCCTCAAAATAGGTGCCCAGACCCTGAAATTTCTAATTGCTAATGGTCTCACACCTCAAAATAGGTGCCCAGACCCTGAAATTTCTAACTGCCGATGCTCTCACACCTCAAAATAGGTGCACAGACCCTGAAATTTCTAACTGCTGATGGTCTGACACCTCAAAACAGGTGCCCACACCTTGAAATTTCTAACTGCTGATGGTCTCACACCTCAAAATAGCTGCCCAGACCCTGAAATTTCTAACTGCTGGTGTTCTCACACCTCAAAACAGGTGCCTAGACCCTGAAATTTCTAACTCCTGATGGTGTGACACCTCAAAACAGGTGCCTAGACCCTGAAATTTCTAACTGCTGATGGTCTCACACCTCAAAAAAGGTGCCCACACCTTGAAATTTCTAACTGCTGATGGTCTCACACCTCAAAATAGGTGCCTAGACCCTGAAATTTCTAACTGCTGATGTTCTCACACCTCAAAACAGGTGCCTAGACCCTGAAATTTCTAACTCCTCATGGTGTGACACCTCAAAACAAGTGCTTAGACCCTGAAATTTCTAACTGTTATGGTCTCACACCTCAAAATAGGTGCACAGACCCTGAAATTTCTAACTGCTGATGGTCTCACACTTCAAAATAGGTGCCTAGACCCTGAAATTCCTAACTGCTGATGGTCTCACACCTCAAAACAGGTGCCTAGACCCTAAAATTTCTAACTGCTGATGGTCTCACACCTCAAAATCGGTGCCCAGACCCTAAGATTTCTAACTGCTGATGGTCTCACACCTCAAAACAGGTGCCCAGACGCTAAAATTTCTAACTGCTGATGGTCTCACACCTCAAAATAGGTGCCCAGACCCTAAAATTTCTAACTGCTGATGGTCTCACAGCCTCAAAATAGGTGCCCAGACCCTGAAATTTCTAATTGCTAATGGTCTCACACCTCAAAACAGGTGCCCAGACCCTGACATTTCTAACTCCTGATGGTCTCACACCTCAAAACAGGTGCCCAGACCCTGAAATTTCTAACTGCTGATGGTCTGACACCTCAAAACACGTGCCCACACCCTGAAATTTCTAACTGCTGATGGTCTCACACCTCAAAATCGGTGCCCAGACCCTGAGATTTCTAACTGCTGATGGTCTCACACCTCAAAACAGGTGCCCAGACCCTAAAATTTCTAACTGCTGATGGTCTCACACCTCAAAATAGGTGCCCAGACCCTGAAATTTCTAACTGCTGATGGTCTCACAGCCTCAAAATAGGTGCCCAGACCCTGAAATTTCTAATTGCTAATGGTCTCACACCTCAAAATAGGTGCCCAGACCCTGAAATTTCTAACTGCCGATGCTCTCACACCTCAAAATAGGTGCACAGACCCTGAAATTTCTAACTGCTGATGGTCTGACACCTCAAAACAGGTGCCCACACCTTGAAATTTCTAACTGCTGATGGTCTCACACCTCAAAATAGCTGCCCAGACCCTGAAATTGCTAACTGCTGGTGTTCTCACACCTCAAAACAGGTGCCTAGACCCTGAAATTTCTAACTCCTGATGGTGTGACACCTCAAAACAGGTGCCCAGACCCTGAAATTTCTAACTGCTGATGGTCTCACACCTCAAAACAGGTGCCCACACCTTGAAATTTCTAACTGCTGATGGTCTCACACCTCAAAATAGGTGCCCAGACCCTGAAATTTCTAACTGCTGATGTTCTCACACCTCAAAACAGGTGCCTAGACCCTGAAATTTCTAACTCCTCATGGTGTGACACCTCAAAACAAGTGCTTAGACCCTGAAATTTCTAACTGTTGATGGTCTCACACCTCAAAATAGGTGCACAGACCCTGAAATTTCTAACTGCTGATGGTCTCACACTTCAAAATAGGTGCCTAGACCCTGAAATTCCTAACTGCTGATGGTCTCACACCTCAAAACAGGTGCCTAGACCCTAAAATTTCTAACTGCTAATGGTCTCACACCTCAAAACAGGTGCCCAGACCCTAAAATTTCTAACTGCTGATGGTCTGACACCTCAAAACAAGTGCTCAGACCCTGAAATTTCTAACTGCTGATGGTCTCACACCTCAAAACAGGTGCCCAGACCCTAAAATTTCGAACTGCTGATGGTCTCACACCTCAAAACAGGTGCTTAGACCCTGATATTTCTAACTTCTCATGGTCTCACACCTCAAAACAGGTGCCCAGACCCTAAAATTTCGAACTGCTGATGTTCTCACACCTCAAAACAGGTGCCCAGACCCTGAAATTTCTAACTGCTGATGGTCTGACACCTCAAAACAGGTGCCCACACCTTGCAATTTCCAACTGCTGATGGTCTCACACCTCAAAATAGGTGACCAGACCCTGAAATTTCTCACTACTGATGTTCTCACACCTCAAAACAGGTGCCTAGACCCTGAAATTTCTAACTCCTCATGGTGTGACACCTCAAAACAGGTGCCTAGACCCTGAAATTTCTAACTGTTGATGGTCTCACACCTCAAAATAGGTGCACAGACCCTGAAATTTCTAACTGCTGATGGTCTCACACTTCAAAATAGGTGCCTAGACCCCGAAATTCCGAACTGCTGATGGTCTCACACCTCACAACAGGTGCCCACACCCTGAAATTTCTAACAGCTGGTGGTCTCACACCTCAAAACAGGTGCCCAGACCCTGAGATTTCTAACTGCTGATGGTCTCACACCTCAAAACAGGTGCCCAGACCCTGAAATTTCGAACTGCTGATGGTCTCACACCTCAAAAAATGTGCTTAGACCCTGATATTTCTAATTGCTGATGGTCTCACACCTCAAAACAGTTGCCCAAGACCCTAAAATTTTGAACTGCTGATGGTCTCACACCTCACAACACGTGCCCAGGCCCTAAAATTTCTAACTGCTCATGGTCTCACACCTCAAAACATGTGTCCAGACCCTAAAATTTCGAACTGCTGATGGTCTCACACCTCAAAACAGGTGCCCTGACCCTAAAATTTCGAACTGCTCATGGTCTCACACCTCAAAAAAGGTGTCCACAACCTGAAATTTCTCACTGCTGATGGTCTCACACCTCAAAACAGGTCTGCAGACCCTGAAATTTCTAACTGCTAATGGTCTCACACCTCAAAACAGGTGCCCAGACCCTGAAATTTCTAACTGCTGATGGTCTCACACCTCACAACAGGTGCACAAACCCTGAAATTTCTAACTGCTGATGGTCTCACACCTCAAAACAGGTGCCTAGACCCTGAAATTTCTAACTGCTGATGGTCTCACACCTCAAAATAGGTGCACAGACCCTGAAATTTCTAACTGCTGATGGTCTCACACCTCAAAACAGGTGCCTAGACCCTGAATTTTCTAACTGCTGATGGTCTCACACCTCAAAACAGGTGCCCAAACCCTGAAATTTCTAACTGCTGATGGTCTCACACCTCACAAGAGGTGCACAAACCCTGAAATTTCTAACTGCTGATGGTCTCACACCTCAAAACACGTGCCTAGACCCTGAAATTTCTAACTCCTGATGGTCTCACACCCCAAAACAGGTGCACAGACCCTGAAATTTCGAACTGCTGATGGTCTCACACCTCAAAATCGGTGCCCAGACCCTAAGATTTCTAACTGCTGATGGTCTCACACCTCAAAACAGGTGCCCAGACCCTAAAATTTCTAACTGCTGATGGTCTCACACCTCAAAATAGGTGCCCAGACCCTGAAATTTCTAACTGCTGATGGTCTCACAGCCTCAAAATAGGTGCCCAGACCCTGAAATTTCTAATTGCTAATGGTCTCACACCTCAAAACAGGTGCCCAGACCCTGACATTTCTAACTCCTGATGGTCTCACACCTCAAAACAGGTGCCCAGACCCTGAAATTTCTAACTGCTGATGGTCTGACACCTCAAAACAGGTGCCTAGACCCTGAAATTTCTAATTGCTAATGGTCTCACACCTCAAAACACGTGCCTAGACCCTGAAATTTCTAACTCCTGATGGTCTCACACCCCAAAACAGGTGCCCACACCCTGAAATTTCGAACTGCTGATGGTCTCACACCTCAAAATCGGTGCCCAGACCCTGAGATTTCTAACTGCTGATGGTCTCACACCTCAAAACAGGTGCCCAGACCCTAAAATTTCTAACTGCTGATGGTCTCACACCTCAAAATAGGTGCCCAGACCCTGAAATTTCTAACTGCTGATGGTCTCACAGCCTCAAAATAGGTGCCCAGACCCTGAAATTTCTAATTGCTAATGGTCTCACACCTCAAAATAGGTGCCCAGACCCTGAAATTTCTAACTGCCGATGCTCTCACACCTCAAAATAGGTGCCCAGACCCTGAAATTTCTAACTGCTGATGTTCTCACACCTCAAAACAGGTGCCTAGACCCTGAAATTTCTAACTCCTCATGGGGTGACACCTCAAAACAAGTGCTTAGACCCTGAAATTTCTAACTGTTGATGGTCTCACACCTCAAAATAGGTGCACAGACCCTGAAATTTCTAACTGCTGATGGTCTCACACTTCAAAATAGGTGCCTAGACCCTGAAATTCCTAACTGCTGATGGTCTCACACCTCAAAACAGGTGCCTAGACCCTAAAATTTCTAACTGCTGATGGTCTCACACCTCAAAACAGGTGCCCAGACCCTAAAATTTCTAACTGCTAATGGTCTCACACCTCAAAACAGGTGCCCAGACCCTAAAATTTCTAACTGCTGATGGTCTCACACCTCAAAACAGGTGCCCAGACCCTGATATTTCGAACTCCTGATGGTCTGACACCTCAAAACAGGTGCTCAGACCCTGAAATTTCTAACTGCTGATGGTCTCACACCTCAAAACAGGTGCCCAGACCCTAAAATTTCGAACTGCTGATGGTCTCACACCTCAAAACAGGTGCTTAGACCCTGATATTTCTAACTTCTCATGGTCTCACACCTCAAAACAGGTGCCCAGACCCTAAAATTTCGAACTGCTGATGTTCTTACACCTCAAACCAGGTGCCCAGACCCTGAAATTTCTAACTGCTGATGGTCTGACACCTCAAAACAGGTGCCCACACCTTGCAATTTCCAACTGCTGATGGTCTCACACCTCAAAATAGGTGACCAGACCCTGAAATTTCTCACTACTGATGTTCTCACACCTCAAAACAGGTGCCTAGACCCTGAAATTTCTAACTCCTCATGGTGTGACACCTCAAAACAGGTGCCTAGACCCTGAAATTTCTAACTGTTGATGGTGTCACACCTCAAAATAGGTGCACAGACCCTGAAATTTCTAACTGCTGATGGTCTCACACTTCAAAATAGGTGCCTAGACCCTGAAATTCCTAACTGCTGATGGTCTCACACCTGAAAACAGGTGCCTAGACCCTAAAATTTCTAACTGCTGATGGTCTCACACCTCAAAACAGGTGCCCAGACCCTGAAATTTCTAACTGCTGATGGTCTCACACCTCAAAACAGGTGCCCAGACCCTAAAATTTCGAACTGCTGATGGTCTCACACCTCAAAACAGGTGCTTAGACCCTGATATTTCTAATTGCTGATGGTCTCACACCTCAAAACAGTTGCCCAAGACCCTAAAATTTTGAACTGCTGATGGTCTCACACCTCACAACACGTGCCCAGGCCCTAAATTTTCTAACTGCTCATGGTCCCACACCTCAAAACATGTGCCCAGACCCTAAAATTTCGAACTGCTGATGGTCTCACACCTCAAAACAGGTGCCCTGACCCTAAAATTGGGAACTGCTCATGGTCTCACACCTCAAAACAGGTGTCCACAACCTGAAATTTCTCACTGCTAATGGTCTCACACCTCAGAACAGGTCTGCAGACCCTGAAATTTCTAACTGCTGATGGTCTCACACCCCAAAATCGGTGCCCAGACCCTGAGATTTCTAACTGCTGATGGTCTCACACCTCAAAACAGGTGCCCAGACCCTAAAATTTCTAACTGCTGATGGTCTCACACCTCAAAATAGGTGCCCACACCCTGAAATTTCGAACTGCTGATGGTCTCACACCTCAAAATCGGTGCCCCGACCCTGAGATTTCTAACTGCTGATGGTCTCACACCTCAAAACAGGTGCCCAGACCCCAAAATT
The DNA here is from genome assembly GCA_964036045.1 of Eutreptiella sp. 'Long Island Sound 2002'. Taxonomy (NCBI): domain Eukaryota; phylum Euglenozoa; class Euglenophyceae; order Eutreptiales; family Eutreptiaceae; genus Eutreptiella; species Eutreptiella sp. 'Long Island Sound 2002'. Next base: position 89,023,663 of record OZ038383.1, on the reverse strand, counting down.
TCTAACTGCTGATGGTCTCACACCTCAAAATAGGTGCCCAGACCCTGAAATTTCTAATTGCTAATGGTCTCACACCTCAAAACAGGTGCCTAGACCCTGACATTTCTAACTCCTGATGGTCTCACACCTCAAAACAGGTGCCCAGACCCTGAAATTTCTAACTGCCGATGCTCTCACACCTCAAAATAGGTGCCCAGACCCTGAAATTTGTAACTGCTGATGGTCTCACACCTCAAAACAGGTGCCCAGACCCTGAAATTTCTAATTGCTAATGGTCTCACACCTCAAAACAGGTGCCCAGACCCTGAAATTTCTAACTGCTGATGGTCTCACACCTCAAAACAGGTGCCCACACCTTGAAATTTCTAGCTGCTGATGGTCTCACACCTCAAAATAGCTGCCCAGACCCTGAAATTTCTAACTGCTGATGTTCTCACACCTCAAAACAGGTGCCTAGACCCTGAAATTTCTAACTCCTGATGGTGTGACACCTCAAAACAGGTGCCCAGACCCTGAAATTTCTAACTGCTGATGGTCTGACACCTCAAAACAGGTGCCCACACCTTGAAATTTCTAACTGCTGATGGTCTCACACCTCAAAATGGGTGCCCAGACCCTGAAATTTCTAACTGCTGATGGTCTGACACCTCAAAACAGGTGCCTAGACCCTGAAATTTCTAACTCCTCATGGTGTGACACCTCAAAACAGGTGCTTAGACCCTGAAATTTCTAACTGTTGATGGTCTCACACCTCAAAATAGGTGCACAGACCCTGAAATTTCTAACTGCTGATGGTCTCACACTTCAAAATAGGTGCCTAGACCCTGAAATTCCTAACTGCTGATGGTCTCACACCTCAAAACAGGTGCTCACACCTTGAAATTTCTAACTGCCGATGCTCTCACACCTCAAAATAGGTGCACAGACCCTGAAATTTCTAACTGCTGATGGTCTGACACCTCAAAACAGGTGCCCACACCTTGAAATTTCTAACTGCTGATAGGCTCATACCTCAAAATAGGTGCCCAGACCCTGAAATTTCTAACTGCTGATGTTCTCACACCTCATAATAGGTGCCCAGACCCTGAAATTTCTAACTGCTGATGGTCTCACACCTCAAAACACGTGCCCACACCTTGAAATTTCTAACTGCTGATGGTCTCACACCTCAAAATAGGTGCCCAGACCCCGAAATTTCGAAGTGCTGATGGTGTGACACCTCAAAACAGGTGCCTAGACCCTGAAATTTCTGACTCCTCATGGTGTGACACGTCAAAACAGGTGCCCAGACCCTGAAATTTCTAACTGTTGATGGTCTCACACCTCAAAATAGGTGCACAGACCCTGAAATTTCTAACTGCTGATGGTCTCACACTTCAAAATAGGTGCCTAGACCCTGAAATTCCTAACTGCTGATGGTCTCACACCTGAAAAAACGTGCCTAGACCCTAAAATTTCTAAGTGCTGATGGTCTCACACCTCAAAACAGGTGCCGAGACCCTGAAATTTCGAACTGCTGATGGTCTCACACCTCAAAACAGGTGCTTAGACCCTGATATTTCTAATTGCTGATGGTCTCACACCTCAAAACAGTTGCCCAAGACCCTAAAATTTTGAACTGCTGATGGTCTCACACCTCACAACACGTGCCCAGGCCCTAAAATTTCTAACTGCCGATGGTCTCACACCTCAAAACAGGTGCCCAGACCCTAAAATTTCGAACTGCTAATGTTCTCACACCTCAAAACAGGTGCCCAGACCCTGAAATTTCTAACTGCTGATGGTCTGACACCTCAAAACAGGTGCCCACACCTTGAAATTTCTAACTGCTGATGGTCTCACACCTCAAAATAGGTGCCCAGACCCTGAAATTTCTCACTACTGATGTTCTCACACCTCAAAACAGGTGCCTAGACCCTGAAATTTCTAACTCCTCATGGTGTGACACCTCAAAACAGGTGCCCAGACCCTGAAATTTCTAACTGTTGATGGTCTCACACCTCAAAATAGGTGCACAGACCCTGAAATTTCTAACTGCTGATGGTCTCACACTTCAAAATAGGTGCCTAGACCCTGAAATTCCTAACTGCTGATGGTCTCACACCTCAAAACAGGTGCCTAGACCCTGAAATTTCTAGCTGCTGATGGTCTCACACCTCAAAACAGGTGCCCAGACCCTAAAATTTCTAACTGCTGATGGTCTTACACCTCAAAACAAGTGCCCAGACCCTAAAATTTCGAACTGCTGATGGTCTCACACCTCAAAACAGGTGCTTAGACCCTGATATTTCTAATTGCTGATGGTCTCACACCTCAAAACAGTTGCCCAAGACCCTAAAATTTTGAACTACTGATGGTCTCACACCTCACAACACGTGCCCAGGCCCTAAAATTTCTAACTGCTCATGGTCTCACACCTCAAAACCGGTGCCCAGACCCTAAAATTTCTAACTGCCGATGGTCTCACACCTCAAAACAGGTGCCCTGACCCTAAAATTTCGAACTGCTCATGGTCTCACACCTCAAAACAGGTGTCCACAACCTGAAATTTCTCACTGCTGATGGTCTCACACCTCAGAACAGGTGTGCAGACCCTGAAATTTCTAACTCCTGATGGTGTGACACCTCAAAACAGGTGCCCACACCCTGAAATTTCTAACTGCTGATGGTCTGACACCTCAAAACAGGTGCCCACACCTTGAAATTTCTAACTGCTGATGGTCTCACACCTCAAAATAGGTGCCCAGACCCTGAAATTTCTAACTGTTGATGTTCTCACACCTCAAAACAGGTGCCTAGACCCTGAAATTTCTAACTCCTAATGGTGTGACACCTCAAAACAGGTGCCCAGACCCTGAAATTTCTAACTGCTGATGGTCTCACACCTCAAAATAGGTGCCCTGACCCTGAAATTTCTAACCGCTGATGGTCTCACACCTCAAAATAGGTGCCCAGACCCTGAAATTTCTAATTGCTAATGGTCTCACACCTCAAAACAGGTGCCTAGACCCTGACATTTCTAAATCCTGATGGTCTCACACCTCAAAACAGGTGCCCACACCTTGAAATTTCTAACTGCTGATGGTCTCACACCTCAAAATAGGTGCCCAGACCCTGAAATTTCTAACTGCTGATGGTCTCACACCTCAAAATAGGTGCCCACACCCTGAAATTTCTAACTGCCGATGCTCTCACACCTCAAAATAGGTGCACAGACCCTGAAATTTCTAACTGCTCATGGTCTCACACCTCAAAACAGGTGCCCACACCTTGAAATTTCTAACTGCTGATGGTCTCACACCTCAAAATAGCTGCCCAGACCCTGAAATTTCTAACTGCTGATGTTCTCACCCCTCAAAACAGGTGCCTAGACCCTGAAATTTCTAACTCCTGATGGTGTGACACCTCAAAGCAGGTGCCCAGACCCTGAAATTTCTAACTGCTGATGGTCCGACACCTCAAAACAGGTGCCCACACCTTGAAATTTCCAACTGCTGATGGTCTCACACCTCAAAATAGGTGCCTAGACCCTGAAATTTCTAACTGCTGATGTTCTCACACCTCAAAACAGGTGCCCACACCTTGAAATTTCTATCTCCTAATGGTGTGACACCTCAAAATGGGTGCCCAGACCCTGAAATTTCTAACTGCTGATGGTCTCACACCTCAAAATAGGTGCACAGACCCTGAAATTTCTAACTGCTGATGGTCTCACACCTCAAAAGAGGTGCCTAGACCCTGAAATTCCTAACTGCTGATGGTCTCACACCTGAAAACAGGTGCCTAGACCCTAAAATTTCTAAGTGCTGATGGTCTCACACCTCAAAACAGGTGCCCAGACCCTGAAATTTTTAACTGCTGATGGTCTCACACCTCAAAACAGGTGCCCAGACCCTAAATTTTCGAACTGCTGATGGTCTCACACCTCAAAACAGGTGCTTAGACCCTGATATTTCTAATTGCTGATGGTCTCACACCTCAAAACAGTTGCCCAAGACCCTAAAATTTTGAACTGCTGATGGTCTCACACCTCACAACACGTGCCCAGGCCCTAAAATTTCTAACTGCCGATGGTCTCACACCTCAAAACAGGTGCCCAGACCCTAAAATTTCGAACTGCTAATGGTGTGACACCTCAAAATGGGTGCCCAGACCCTGAAATTTCTAACTGCTGATGGTCTCACACCTCAAAATAGGTGCACAGACCCTGAAATTTCTAACTGCTGATGGTCTCACACTTCAAAATAGGTGCCTAGACCCTGAAATTCCTAACTGCTGATGGTCTCACACCTGAAAACAGGTGCCTAGACCCTAAAATTTCTAAGTGCTGATGGTCTCACACCTCAAAACAGGTGCCCAGACCCTGAAATTTCTAACTGCTGATGGTCTCACACCTCAAAACAGGTGCCCAGACCCTAAAATTTCGAACTGCTGATGGTCTCACACCTCAAAACAGGTGCTTAGACCCTGATATTTCTAATTGCTGATGGTCTCACACCTCAAAACAGTTGCCCAAGACCCTAAAATTTTGAACTGCTGATGGTCTCACACCTCACAACACGTGCCCGGGCCCTAAAATTTCTAACTGCCGATGGTCTCACACCTCAAAACAGGTGCCCAGACCCTAAAATTTCGAACTGCTAATGTTCTCACACCTCAAGACAGGTGCCCAGACCCTGAAATTTCTAACTGCTGATGGTCTGACACCTCAAAACAGGTGCCCACACCTTGAAATTTCTAACTGCTGATGGTCTCACACCTCAAAATAGGTGTCCAGACCCTGAAATTTCTCACTACTGATGTTCTCACACCTCAAAACAGGTGCCTAGACCCTGAAATTTCTAACTCCTCATGGTGTGACACCTCAAAACAGGTGCCCAGACCCTGAAATTTCTAACTGTTGATGGTCTCACACCTCAAAATAGGTGCACAGACCCTGAAATTTCTAACTGCTGATGGTCTCACACTTCAAAATAGGTGCCTAGACCCTGAAATTCCTAACTGCTGATGGTCTCACACCTCAAAACAGGTGCCTAGACCCTGAAATTTCTAACTGCTGATGGTCTCACACCTCAAAACAGGTGCCCAGACCCTAAAATTTCTAACTGCTGATGGTCTTACACCTCAAAACAAGTGCCCAGACCCTAAAATTGCGAATTGCTGATGGTCTCACACCTCAAAACAGGTGCTTAGACCCTGATATTTCTAATTGCTGATGGTCTTACACCTCAAAACAGGTGCCCAGACCCTGAAATTTCGAACTGCTGATGGTCTCACACCTCAAAACAGGTGCTTAGACCCTGATATTTCTAATTGCTGATGGTCTCACACCTCAAAACAGTTGCCCAAGACCCTAAAATTTTGAACTACTGATGGTCTCACACCTCACAACACGTGCCCAGGCCCTAAAATTTCTAACTGCTCATGGTCTCACACCTCAAAACCGGTGCCCAGACCCTAAAATTTCGAACTGCTGATGGTCTCACACCTCAAAACAGGTGCCCTGACCCTAAAATTTCGAACTGCTCATGGTCTCACACCTCAAAACAGGTGTCCACAACCTGAAATTTCTCACTGCTGATGGTCTCACACCTCAGAACAGGTGTGCAGACCCTGAAATTTCTAACTGCTGATGGTCTCACACCTCAAAACAGGTGCCCAGACCCTGAAATTTCTAACTGCTGATGGTCTCACACCTCAAAATAGGTGCCCAGACCCTGAAATTTCTAACTGCTGATGTTCTCACACCTCAAAACAGGTGCCTAGACCCTGAAATTTCTAACTCCTAATGGTGTGACACCTCAAAACAGGTGCCCACACCCTGAAATTTCTAACTGCTGATGGTCTCACACCTCAAAATAGGTGCCCTGACCCTGAAATTTCTAACCGCTGATGGTCTCACACCTCAAAATAGGTGCCCAGACCCTGAAATTTCTAATTGCTAATGGTCTCACACCTCAAAACAGGTGCCTAGACCCTGACATTTCTAAATCCTGATGGTCTCACACCTCAAAACAGGTGCCCACACCTTGAAATTTCTAACTGCTGATGGTCTCACACCTCAAAATAGGTGCCCAGACCCTGAAATTTCTAACTGCTGATGGTCTCACACCTCAAAATAGGTGCCCACACCCTGAAATTTCTAACTGCCGATGCTCTCACACCTCAAAATAGGTGCACAGACCCTGAAATTTCTAACTGCTCATGGTCTCACACCTCAAAACAGGTGCCCACACCTTGAAATTTCTAACTGCTGATGGTCTCACACCTCAAAATAGCTGCCCAGACCCTGAAATTTCTAACTGCTGATGTTCTCACACCTCAAAACAGGTGCCTAGACCCTGAAATTTCTAACTCCTGATGGTGTGACACCTCAAAGCAGGTGCCCAGACCCTGAAATTTCTAACTGTTGATGGTCCGACACCTCAAAACAGGTGCCCACACCTTGAAATTTCCAACTGCTGATGGTCTCACACCTCAAAATAGGTGCCTAGACCCTGAAATTTCTAACTGCTGATGTTCTCACACCTCAAAACAGGTGCCCACAACTTGAAATTTCTAACTCCTAATGGTGTGACACCTCAAAATGGGTGCCCAGACCCTGAAATTTCTAACTGCTGATGGTCTCACACCTCAAAATAGGTGCACAGACCCTGAAATTTCTAACTGCTGATGGTCTCACACCTCAAAAGAGGTGCCTAGACCCTGAAATTTCTAACTGCTGATGGTCTCACACCTCAAAACGGTTGCCCAAGACCCTAAAATTCCTAACTGGTGATGGTCTCACACCTCACAACACGTGCCCTGACCCTAAAATTTCGAACTGCTCATGGTCTCACACCTCAAAACAGGTGTCCACAACCTGAAATTTCTCACTGCTGATGGTCTCACACCTCAAAACAGGTGCCCAGACCCTCAAAATTTCAAACTGCTGCTGGTCTCACACCTCACAACGGGTGCTTAGACCCTAAAATTTTGAACTGCTGATGGTCTCACACCTCAAAACAGGTGCCCAGACCCTGAAATTTCTAACTGCCGATGGTCTCACACCTCAAAACAGGTGCCCAGACCCTAAAATTTCTAACTGCTGATGTTCTCACACCTCAAAACAGGTGTCCACACCCTGAAATTTCTAACTGCTGATGGTCTCACACCTCAAAACACGTGCCCAGACCCTAAAATTTCTAACTGCTGATGGTCTCACACCTCAAAACAGGTGCCCAGACCCTGAAATTTCTAACTGCTGATGGTCTCACACCTCAAAATAGGTCCACAGACCCTGAAATTTCTGACTGCCGATGGTCTCACACGTCAAAACGGCCCAACACTAGGAATGTTGAATAGCGCGGAAGTTGTGCCGTAATAGGTGGTTGCGCGGAAAGTTGTACGGATGGGGCTGGCGGGAGCCCGGAAATTTTTGCCTGCATTTCGCCCTCCAAAGGAGCCCCCGATATCGGGTCCGATGCCCACGCCGACCTTGGTCCCCGGATGGAAAAACCGGGTGTCCGTCTTGGGGCCGCAAAGCGTGGAAGAAACGCCACCCTTGGAAAATTTTCGGGAGCGGGGAGCGTAGCACTTATGGTCAGGATAACACCATTCTATTGGTGTCCAGGCTACATGTGAATGAAATAAGGGGTGGCCCCCTTGGACATTGTATTTAGCGCATTAGAGTGTGCCAGCGTGTTTGTGCCCCGTGAGGGGGCGGCCTCCATGAACGTGGTTGGGGCCCACTACCTAGAGGAGCCGTTGTGAAAATGTTTGAGCACGCGTCCCTTGCGTGTTGCGTGCTCACTTTACCCAAACCCGTACGGTTGGGAGGTGCTGCAATTTTCAATCAAAGTCAACTAAGCCATTGGGCGCTCTCGGTGAGCTGTGGGGCGCGCTTAGTGACCGCACAGTGAGCGCTCTTTTAGGTCTCACCGAGCGCGCCAAACGGCTCCTTGGGCGCTTAGTGGGTGCTCCTAACGGCTTAGTGACCTCTTAGTCATTGGACACGGGTTGACGAGGGGTATAAGGGCGGTGAGTGGGAGGCATATGTGTCCCGTCTGCAGGGACATGGTGACTGCCCTGGCATTGGGGGGATTGGTGGGCGGGATTTCGTGCATGGAGCCCCCCGTTTGTTGAAGTGGCATAGCCTAGTGCCGCCGTAGCGTGGTGCAGCCCGACATTAGTTTGTAGGGCACAAACACCCTAGTACATCCCCGCCCAGCACACAGCCAGCGTTCATCCTGCACTAGGGGGGCCTGTGAGAAGCGGGGGGGGGGGGAAGGAGAATGTTGCATTTTTCTTGGAGAATTCTTTCAGCTTGTCATGTAGAATCCAAAAAGGTGAACACTTATTATGACACGACAAATTAGAGGTGGGGGGGCGTTTGGTATGGCAGAGAATCCGTATTGTATTCTGCCCCAATTACGGGGTTCACATGTGTTTTTGTCCCCGTGCCATAGGCATTACACAAAATGCCACAAAAGTGTCTGTTTTCCCTCTTGCGTAGCGCTGCGCAGCGCTGCTAATCGCCTTGATGACTTGGAGGTAGTAGTGGCAGGCTCCTTGTCTGAGCGATAGAGGCTGAGCTAAAACCCAATGATAGCATTTTGCTGGTCCCCAAGGACGGAAGCACAACCATGGACACTAGGCCCGACATCAAATCAAAGGACTTGCAAGTCCTATGGTGCATGCACATCTCACAAATGTCGCGCCGTGACACGGTGTACCTGCTACTTGACCTTGACAGCATCAGGAGCTGTGCCGATGTGGCCCAACGGCTGCATCACCACTCCAAACCCTTAACCGCTCCTTCCAAGACCAAATGCTCCTATGCCAACCCGAGCTAGATGTCTCGACCCATTACCACAGTGTTACCTTGGCGATTGCGGAGGCAGCCATAGTCGCGTATGGCCCGCCCACGGCCTGACGTCCCATGGTTGCCGCTATTCTTCGCCTTGAGGAGTACGTTAGTGCTCACCGGGCTGGCCCTCCCGCGCTCCCCGTCTTTCGGAGGTGTCCCGGATGAGGGAGCACATACGTGCAACATGGGACATCCTAGCGCTCATAGAGGACGTCGGGGTGGCGTTCTGGTCCCAGGAGCCACGCCAGCCTACCAAGCAAGATTACCAGGGGTAAAGTGGGGAAGCGATACGTGGCACTGTCCGACCCAATGTATGTCGTCGGCACCCCCGGCCCCCTTCACCGGCACGCAGCGGTGGCCCTGGACCAACTCCGTCAACGACATCTAGCCCCCTTGGAGTGCTTGATGCCCTACCAGGTGCGGGCGATCACAGGTTGGACAAGATCCCCTTTGGGACCCCTACCGGCCGCCGCGGTCGCCAACGTCCGTGTGATCATCTGCCGCGCTGCCGCCACGGTCCCCTACCATGACCTTGTGGAGTAAAACCCGAACAACCATTAGAAGACCTGCAGCTATCTGCCACGGTTGATCTGATCAAAGGTGTCCTCAGTGGTGCCCCAGTCCCACAAATACACTCCACTGACTTGATTAACCAGCCAAAGAAGATATCGCACCGACCAGTGGCCTTTGGCCGCCCCCAAACCAACATGCCCACCTTGTGGCAGACTAATGCGGCGGTTTTGATGGATCATTACCTGCCCAAGCTTGTGGCGCGGGGCGTACCACCGCCGCATCAATTTGGGACGTACCCCAACAGTTCGTGTGTCCAACTACTCCGTGTCTTGCACGATGTATCGTGGGACAGATGGAGACACCAATTGGAGGCATCGGTGTTGTCTGACGACGTGCGACACAGATGCTCGCACCCTACAGAAGTGAAACCAAGAGCTCAAGATCCACATGGGGGGCACCGACGGCATAACACCCTTCACCACCCACCTGGAGCACGCAAAGGGGCAGGCTGCCCGATATCCGGGATAAAATACTGTGTCTATGGAGAGGTACCTATGGGAAGTTTGCGGGCACAAGGTGTGTCGCGACGTTCCACCGCTGCGCACATGGGCTGCATGGGGTGCTAGTTATGGACCACACACCATGGCTCCCCGGAGGACGAGAAATGATTCCGCGCCTCACCAAGAGCATAGAGAGGGCCAACCGCAAGACCAACATGCAATGGGACCCCACGATGATTGTCCTCACCACCATTGCCATGCGTGACAACCACTTAGTGTTCCTACGAGAGACCGTCTACCTCAACTTGCATCCAATCCGTTTTGCGGACGCCCACAAATATATCTGAGGGCTCACGCGGCACGCCCTCCCCCACCTCTTCCACCACACGGACTCCCGACGCCTGTTTGCCGGCATCTACGTATTTCCCATTTCCTTCGGGACATTGTCGAAGAAGCGGTTGGAATCCCCCCCTCACCAGTGGTCGGGTATTTCAACATTTTGGCCGTCTACACGCGCCACCTGAACCACACCGATCCCTCGTCCGCCGCTCTACGGGGCACGGCCTGCTCACAGCGTTGTGATGGTTCCACCCACAACTGCCCTGCTTGAACCACGAGTTTGGGAGAACATGCCCGGCTACCCAAAAGACCACAACGCCTTTGTGGCCATGTGTTGCCACAACGACATCTCCATCCATCTTCCAGGCGAGGACCACCTCCCGGAGCACCAGCCGCACGTTATGGCGCTAGCACGGGTCCCAGTTTAGGTTGCCGATACGCATGCGTGGATGATTGCCGGGCTCCGGGACTCAAAGTCCGCGCAACGAGCAGGCTGGCCACGTGCCGCAATCACTCCCACTCCCCTAATGGGCGCCTTACCTGCGGTCTCAGCTTGCGTAGACGTCCGAGGCACCGTACATGTCTTCAATTGGCTCCTTGATAACTACGGCATCGTCTACGACGCATCCTGGTGCTCCAGAACCAGGAGATGTGGTAGGGCGGTTGCAGCCTTGTGCCCCCACATGCTGTAATGCATAGTCCACCTGGCTCTCATCCCGCTCCGCCTTGACAATTCCTACACAGCGGAGCTCTACACGCCCTAGGTGACCCTAAGGGCCCGGGGAGAGGTGAGTGCCCCTACCTTCACGTTCTGCGCCAACAAAATTGTAGTTCGCCGACTACAAGTCCTACAACAACGCCCAAGAAGGCCGCAGCACGCCAGATGACTCTCTCCAAGGGGAACTGGCCAAGGCTTGCCGGTTGCTCGCCGTAGGGCACAAGCCACCAACCTACCTCTACTCCCACCTCACCGGCACGTGGCTTGACTCGCTGCGCGACGAGGTGGACACTGTTGTGGCGACGACCGCGCAAGGCTACCTTGATATGTCTGCGTGGCTGGAGCCACTACAGATTGCACTTCTTGGTACATTAGTCTATAGAATGTACCATCCACGCGCATGATTATAAAGAGACGGTCTTGTCGTGTTACACTAAACCTACCATATGCCTTGCTCAATGTGGCTTGGCCTTGTGCTACTTCCACAAAATGGCATACAACGGCAAAATGACGCGGAACAACCCAAATGACGCCTCCAAGGCGGTAGCAACATTTTTCATCAGATTATTGTGCCCCGCTCATTGATTCCCTTCGAGTACATTGCCGCTCCAATTTCATCATGTTACACGTGGAGACGATATGTCCTGCGTCGTCCGCAAAAGTTGCAATGCGCATGTGACTCAATCACAATTGAGTTCCAATCGCTGCGCACTACCATATACGCATCCCCAAGCATGGCCCACAACATGGTGAAGAAGTTTATGTGCATGAACCTCAACGTCCCAATAAAGGGTCACACAACGGACATTGCCCACAAAACTGACAACCGCCTTTACTAATGTGTTGAATATGTACATAGCCGACACGCACTAACGGAGGATGTTCACGGTATGTTCCCCCCTGTCCTGCACACCCCTCCCCCTTCCTACTTGGGGAATATCCTAGGAATCCCTTCCTTGGCCCCTTCTTGCACAAGAAACCACCACCCTTGCTGTACAAGTGCCCCCTTCCTAGACCCCTTCTTGGACCACTTCTTGGCCTAGTGCAAAGTAAGGGACATCCCATGGAGTGGGGCAGTGAGGCAGTGGAGTAATGTGGGGGGGGGGGGTTGTTTTGAAGGACGTTCGGTTTGGGTTTTTGGCTCAAGGTGGAGACGGATATGGAGATGGTGTTGGGGATGGAGCTGAGGGGCTAAGCGGGGGGGGGGGGGGATGGAGGTGTCCAAGGACATTGAGCTACAGCTGTGGGTGGAGGTGGTGATGGTGATGGTGACAAAGATGGAGATGGAGATTGCATTGGTGATGGGGTTGGGGATGTCGAAGGTGATGGGAGTTGGCCACCCCTCTAAAACTACGTTTGGTGGCATGCAAGGACAACATGGTCAAGCTGGGCGTGCAAGACATGGGAAATAGTATGTGGTCGCGGAGTACATTGAGGTGCGGCCAGAAAGGATGAGACCAACAGCCCCCCCCTGTCGTAGCACATTTTTGGCACTCCACACCCCGCACCTGTGCATGTTCTTGGGGTTTTTGTGCGGCCAGGAAGGTGAAATTAGCCGGAATATACAAGTGGTTGCGTTGTGCGCTTGCGTTTTGGCCACCTTTTTTTTTCACGACAGCCCCCGTCTTTGCACAAGACAGGGGGTCTATCGGACGACAGCCCCCCTGTCTTGTGCCACCTGTCTTACGACAGACGCCTGTCTGGAAGCCTGTCTGCACCCCCTGTCTACGGACAGCCCCCTGTCTTGAAACTTGTCTACGCCACCTGTCTTGTATTAACACCTGTGTCCTCTTTGCAATGCCAAAAGTGGACAACCTTGCCAAGGGGTGGATTGGCAGTGTGGGGGCCAAGACGGGGGCAGCAGTGGTCCATGCCGCCAAAATGCCCACGCAGTACATCCTCGCAAGGGAGAGTATGCGGGTGCAATGTGATGGTGCAACAGCAGATGTCAAGATGCTGCCCGCGTTCACCGCCAAGCGATCCCTCGGGTGCTTCAGCGACGTCCTCCACGACATTCTCGAAGGGAACCCAGATCTGTAGGTGGTGGTGGTATGGCCCAGTGGGGAAGACCTGGAGCACCTATTTGAGTATGCCCAAGCTACCGTGGATGCGGATGGCCGCCAGGAGACGGTGTACCTTGAGAACGTGGATGACGACGGGTGCTTGGACCTCCGAGCAGATGCCCTCCAAGGGGTTCTCGAAAAAACACATCATGGCAAGGACCTTTGCAGCACCGCCTCTGCCTGTCCATGGAGAAGGATCCAAGTTTGTCAAGCCCTATGTACTGCCTCCGAAGCGACTCCCCTCACCAATGGAGTGAACATGGGTTAGGAACAACGTCCGCTGGGCTATGGGTGACGCACAACAACGACCCCATCACCATCCCCTCCCTACCACCACCACTCCTGATTAGCGTGTCCGACGACCGTGTCAAGGGGGCAAACTGTCCACACCGCTGGAGGCACATGGCGAGGACGGCGCTTGACGCTAGTCATACGTTCTCCCGCAAGAATCAATCCACATCATCGACGAGGTACGACAAGAGGTCAGGTCGGCCCACAACAAGTTTCAATGGGAGACCGTCGCGGTGAAGCCCCCTCATCTCGTTCCCATGGTTACACGGCTCCTTTACCACAAGTTCGCGGGTTTGCTATGAAGCAACTTGACAGGGTGTGAATGTCCTTTGCGGGTGCAGCTCCACCTTTTGTTCGTCAAGTTGGTGCGCCTTCCCAATGAGTCACCGGGGCCGGTTCATCGCGCAGTTCCAAAACGCCTTGTTCCTGACAACGGGATCTTCCTCACGTCCTACACTCTGGTTGTTGGGTCACATGCGGCGGATAGTACGACGAACGGGTACTTCGTCCCATTCAGCTCTGGGGGTTTGCCGCAGCCATGGAACACGTTGCCATTCCCCACAGTGGCCGGCGAGTCGTTGATTTGCCCATCGGACTGCATTGGTCGCCTTCCTGGGAAGCGCAGCGGTATGTATGAGCCATTGGTCCTGATTGTTATGAGCTTTGGGACACATCGTGTGACCCACCGTGCCTGATATCCAGTTTTACCGCCCTTTGATTGCACCATGGCCCCTCCACCTGACAATCTTGGTCAAGTCGGACCATGCACGGGATGCAACAAGAAGCAAAGCGCAGCAGTGCTGCGGTGCACCACTCAGCCTTGCGGAGGGCGTAAGACGCGGATCAAGGAGCCATTACTCGTGCAGGCCCCTTTGAACTACACATGGGGCCACAGCCGCTGGACCAACTTGTCGAAGTTCACAACCATTAGGGGAGAGCCAATCGCGGACCAAGTGCGCATGTCGTTCGAGAATGAGTCCCGGTCACGGGAACGGGAGGCTCGGCAAGTCAAGTTGGAGAAGTCGGAGGCCCAAGACACAAGGGATTCGGACTCGGACATACACCCCACAAAGAAGCGCAAGACCACTAGGGGCCTCTTGGAGGAGTTCGTGTTGTCGACAAGGAGCGACGCAAGGGCAGAGCAATCATCACGCCGCACAAAGGGGGCTGTTTCCACGGAGATCAAGGCGCTCAAGGGGGCGCACGCCACGGAGGTCCGTGCACTCAAGAAGGAGCATCGGCTTGCCCTCAAGGAGGCACTTTTTGAGGAGCGCCGGAAGCATCAGGACAAGCAGCAGGACGTCGTAGGCACTTTGAAGGAAGCGCTCGAGCAAGCCAAGAAGAAAGCCGCGGAGGCCCAGGTGGAGGTTTGGGACCTCACGGTGCAAGTCAACCAGGAGAAGGCTCTCCGGGTGGAGCTCGAAGGCCGGCTAGCCCAAGGACAGAGCCTGGCGGAGACCCTGAAAACGCAACTTGATGCACAGAAGGAGATGACAGCACAATGGCGGGAACTGTATCAGTCCATGGCAGCGAAGGGCAGTTCGAGCCAGTCACAGTCCCAATAAGGCCAATCCACTCTGATGCAAAGTTGTCCCTTTTGGGTTTTTCAAGCATTGGCACTATCCCCTTCCCCCCAGGAACACTTTGCCGTCAGCCCCTGTCTGGGGGTCCTGGCACGCTTTTTATGATACAAGGAGTTGACCAACCCTCTCCCTGCACCTGGGGGGGGGGGGGATGTCAATGCATCCATCGCAGTTTACATGAGTCGCACAGAGTGTGCAAGCAACAATTTTTAATGTGTGCGGCTGATTTTCATTTTAAATTGTGTCACCTGGTCGTCACGTGGCTCCCCTGTGTGAGCATGATATACGTTTTTTCCTTTTTGTTGCAGAGGTCGCCTGGCGGTCAGCCCACAGCAGAATTCGTTGCGCCACGGTGCTCAGTTTCTTTTAAAGACCATAGAAGCAATATGAATTGAACCCGAGTTGCAATGTGGTAATGAAGCACGGAATGACAATCGATACACCATGCAATGGAATGTCCGCAGCACTGATGCTTGCCGTGATCACAATGCAGGAAGGGTGTATGCCACCATAATGCAGGGGAGGGGGGATGGAAGTTTGGTTCCTCTACATGCACCGAGAATGAAGGTGATGGGATACCACGACATCACACCGAGACAGGGGTTAGGACAGGGGTATGTCGCAAGACAAGTTACCAAGACAGGTACTAAGACAAGGGGTCTGTCTCAAGACAGGTCACCAAGACAGGTACTAAGACATGGGGTCTGTCGCTGGACAGACCCCCTGTCTTAGTACCTGTCTTGGTGACCTGTCTTGAGACAGAACCGTGTCCTCAGCCCTGTCTTATTAACCTGTCTTGAACACAGTGCGTGAGACAGTTATGGGTTTCGTTGCCTGCTGCATGGTGTTACATTGTTTGTTGACAAGAAAATGGCCTCTAGCAGCCTGTCTGACATTCTTGACACCCTGTGCTCTAGTATGGCGAAGCTTCACTTGGCATCTAGTCGGACTTTGTGCAACCGATGGCGCCATGAGCGCTTGCGCATGCTGGAGAAAGCCGCCACGGCAATTCTGCGGGAACCCACCAAGATCATCACGGACACCAAAGGGCATCACACCCTGCGGCTAGAGGGGTAAACTGCGACGAGAGTGAGGAGGAGCCAATTTTGTTGGTGGGCCAGTTCCGAAGGTTTAAAATTTTTGTCCGCATTTTGGACAGAGTCCCGAGGACATGTAGGAGGGCCACCCTACGACAGGTGCGCCAAGCCCTCATCCCCTACCGGTCGAAGCCAGTGGTGTTCAAGCCCAGTGTGGGACGGGCTCGTTGCGGGGCCCTCTTCAACCTCTGGGTCGTGGTGGAGCAACGCGTGAAGTTACACTACATACAACAACCCCAAGGCCGCGTACTTCCAAAGTTTCGTATTGTCATTTGTGTGGATGCCACCCCTTTTTGGAAGGCAAGTGCCACACGTGGGGACGTACGTGTACATCGACTCAGGACACATTACACGCAGCGCGGGGAGGCCTAGTTTGTGGTCCACGTGGTTTACGTTCGGTGGATTAGATGATGCCGACCCCTTGCATCTAGCCGACAAATTGGGGCAACTAGATGCCCAGGTGGGTGAGCTACAACACAATGGGATTGCCACCCCCACCGTGACCGTTGAGGTGGAATGTTTCTTGGCGGGAGATGGGAAAGGGATGTGCGCTGGGCACACGAAACTTAAATGCCGTTGTTGGCATTGTGACCTCGCATTTGAGGACTTTGGAGGTGACAACCTCCGCCCTAGTGATTTTATAATTTCCATCCGATGGGGGGCTTTCCTCCGTTCCATACCCCCAACACGTCGTGTTGGAGACATGGTACATTGCTGTTGTAGAACAGTAAATGCAATTTTCAAAAGATTATGCTCGGATGGCCGGATTTCACAAGCCTGTGCCCCGGCCCTTTGCTGCAGAATGTAGTGCAATCCGTGATGCAAGCAGCCGCCCACATCCCGTCCGAAATCAGGGAAGCACCGCGGCCCACTAAGAACGTTAACTTTGATCTAGCGGGGGGAAGGTGGTTTGCCCGAGATCAGGCGAACCACGCAAAAGTTGTGCAGCTTATTCAACAACATGTGGGGCCTCAAGAGCGTGTGGTTGTAGGCGGAACAAGCATCCCCCTGCATGCCGTGATCCAGCGCATGCTCCTAAGTTTGTGGTATATGGAAAAGTGTTGGTCCAACAAGATTGATTTGACCAACAAGGAGGTGGAGGCGTATTGGCGGACTGTGGGGCAGTTTGCCCATGATTGGCGTGCGTTGCAATGGCAACCCACCGTGTGGGTACATTGGACGTGTGTCCATTCTGGGTGGTTTGCGGCTCAGTACCGCAATGTTTATATTTTTCCTAGCATTCCCACCCGAAGGCGGAACGTGGAGTTCAAGATGGACATCCGCCCTTCCTTTCTAGGTCATAAAATATCGCGCCCCTATTTTAGTGCACGGGCATTCACCCACGTACTGGAGCTTGATGCTCTTGACGTGGGCTTGCAAGTGTGGCATGCGTTGCATGACACAAAGGACAAGAAGCGACACATCCCCCGACGAAACGCCTAAGGAGATGAATGTAATCCAAAATGGTGCTTTGCGACAGGGCTGTGGGACAAGTGCCGAGACAGGGGGCTGTCGAAGTACAAGGGTTCGCGACAGGTGTCAAGACAGGGGGGTGTCGTAAGACAACTGAACCAAGACAGGGGGGTTGTCGTGAAGACAACGGCTGCTTTGGGGCTGTCGTGGGATTTTACGAAATGCGCACGGCGCGTGCGCACATGGCGGCACCGGTGTCCACGGGGTCCCCTTGGCATAGGGAACATGTTTTAGTACCTAAAAGTCATAGGATGTGAGGGGGTATGGTGGTGGAATACACCACTTTGGGGGAGGGGGGGGTTGTCGGCTTCATCCGGTCTGGCTGCACCTCAAGGTGCCTCCTTGCCCACGCTAAGGCGAACAATAAATGGTCTTTCATGGTGTACCGCAGCAACACCCGCTTCAAGACTCTAAAGAGGCGAGCAAGGCCTCGGGAGGATCACAACACGGTTGGCGGGTACAATTGGGGGGGCGGGCACACATCACGAAAGAGACAAGAACAGAGCAAAGTGCACAATTGACGCAACCATTTAAACCGTTAAGTGCGGGGAGCACATTGTCGCAACACACGTAGCGGCACACAACCGGAGAACCCTGACGGCCCGGATCATCAACTCACACTGCAAGCGGCGTGGACCAGACAACCAAATTCGCGCGACAGAATATAGCACGGCGTTGGTAATAGGTGCCATGGTCCGTCAATTGGCACTTGACCTGAAGGACATGGGACCCCCCTATTCATACTTGGGGGGCTAGGGTATTTTTTTCACGATTTGACCGTTTTGACCTCAAATTGGAGTGGAAAAAAATGCTATGCTAGCATCGTTCTAGCGAGTGCCGCTGGAACGTTGCTAGAATGCTTTGCCAGAACGACGCTACAACAATATCAATGAATGCTCTGCCACTCCTCAAAGAGAAGCTGCCTCAGCTACCATGGCCAGCCGTGGCCAATCACAGGGTTGTGATGCTCGACCTGACCGGCGGAGCGCTGGGTGCCCCACCCCCCGGTTGGACCGGTTAGCCCCCCACTTGGAAGATCATTTGGTGGGCCGGCGCCGGGTTACTTGTTGGTGGGTTAGCCTGATTAGCCCGGTTAGCCCGATTACCCCCTTAGCCCCCATGCCCCCCTTTCGCGGGTCGCGACACGCAGGCTACCCAGGGGCCACCACGCAGGGCCCTCCTGCGTGGTGGGGGGCAGCCGGAGTGCATCCTTGCTCGTGGCACCCCCCTTTCTCACCCCCCATGACTCACCCCCCTTGTCACCCCCTCCTCGCCCCGCTTGTCACCCCCTTTGTCAGCCCCCCCCCCCCCCGCTTGTCGTCACCCCCACCTCCCTCATCATCCTCGCCGTCCCCATCGCTCTCATCCAAGGCTTCCTACAGGTAGGCCTCCGCCTACTACTAGGTGAGGAGTTGGAGGTCCCCCGGCACCCGCAAGGTGCCCCCACCCCCTCTCTTTCTCTCCCCTTCTTCCCCTTCTTCCCCTGCCCACCCACCGACCACTGCGACACCACCCAGCACTCGGGGCGAAGCTCCTCCTCCCAATCCCCCGACACCGTCATTTGGATGACGGCCCCCCCGTTGCCCCCCTACACCCAAGGGACATACCGGGTGTCTGCAACAACCGGCATATTTCCATAGGGGTCACGGCCCCTATCTCCCAACGGGGGGGCTTGGCCTTGGCCTTGGCCTTGGCGTTGGGTTTGGGTTGGGGTTCGGGGGGGTTGTCTTCCCCGCTGCTCTCGAAGTGCCTCCGAGGTTTCTTTTTGGCGGCCTTGGGAGGGTCTTGGGGAGCTTTGGGGGGGGCTCCCACCGCCGTTAGGGCTGCTGTTGTTGCTGCTGTTGCTCCGCCTGCTACTGCGGATGCTGCTGATGCTGCTCACGTCGTGACGGAGGGCGGCGTACGCACCTCATGGGGTCACCGAGCTTGGGCGCATGTTGGGGAATGACCCCAACATGGCCCTCTCGGTGCTGTTTGGGTTGGGTCGGTGGGAGGCGGGGAGGGGCGGGGGGGGATGGACCCATAGCACAAAGGGGGGCCGCACCCCGCCGGGGTCCACTGCAGGACTGCAAGCTGACGACCTGTGAGATAGGGACAAGCAGGCACGCGTTCTAGCGACATTCTAGGCAACTGTTCTAGCGACGTTCTAGCGGCGGCGGCGGCGGCGGTTTGGCTAGGTCAGCACTCACACGGTTCGCTGGATGAATGCTAGCACACAAGCAACATACCGGTCTTTGCATGTCGAGGGCGGGGCGGATCGCCCCCAAGGCCTTGGTGATAGCGTCCCGGGGGTTGAGGGTGTGTGGTTGTTGGAGTCCTGAGGCTGCGGGCCTAGGCTGCGGCCGGGCCTTGGGGCGAGAGGCCATGCCTTGGACCATCCCAACATATGTCCCCTGGTAGGCCGCCGTTGGGTCGAACCCCCCCAGCACCCATCACCTCCGACCAGGTCGGCGACTAGTCCACCCCCTTTCAGCTACCTCTGTGCCCCCCCCCCCCCCCCACCGCCACATGGCCTACCAGCAGCAGTAGAGGAAGCAGAAATGTGGCGCCCCGGCCTTCTTGACCCCAAGGGTGGAGATTATGTAATGCGCCATCGTGAACATCTTCTGCCCCGCGTCGGAAGGCCGGACCACAGTCCCCCCCGCCCAAGGATCTGGCTGCCATTGCCATTCCCCCTGAACTCCCCCAACCCGCAGGGGTTTGTTCGCATGGACCCCTCGCTCATCCACCCACACCCACCTCCCCTGCCCCAGCACCTTGTGGTGCACGCGGTGCGCAGGTGCGGCACAAAGCGGAGAGTCCAAATTTAACTCTCCGGGAGAAGGAGAAGGGGGGTCCATCACCGGGGGGTTGGGGCCGTCAAGGACGCTGTGTCTCAGGGCAGGTCCAAGATGGCCCCCGCCGCCCCGTGACCCCAAAAATTCCCTCAACCAGTTGGACACCCCGTATTTCCCCATGCCCATGCCCTCCACCTTCTCCTCCACCACTGTCTCCTCCACCTCGCCCTTCTCCTCCTCCTCCTCCTTCTCCATCTCCACCTTTGGCTGCAATCTCCCCTTCCTCCTTAGCCTCGCTACCCAATCCTCCAACCTAGCCACCGCCCTCTCCAATTGCTCCGCCGACGACTGCTTGTCGTCCACCTTCTTGCTTTCTTTCTCCGTGGTCTTCATCGCCCAGTTTGCGGGCTCCACATCCCCCTCATTCCGCAACTCCCGCTCCTTCACCTCCCAGTACCCCAACTTTCCCTCCACCCTCGCCTGTGCCGCCCATTGCGCACCCAAAGTAGCCGAGAGCCCGTGGAGCTCGGACTCGAGGTCTGCGAGCTCCGCCTGCTCTTCGGATGACAATCCCTCTCCCTGTCCCTTCCCCTTCTCCTCCGCCCCCGGCTCTTGCACCTCCTCCGGCACCTCCTCCTTCAGCGCCGCCGCAGACTTGCGGGCGACGCGGGCCTCGCGGGGGAGATGGGCTGCAAGGCAGGAGGCGGAAGAGGGACTTCGGGTTGGGGCTCGGCAAGGGGAGCGTCGGGTGGAGGTTGCTGGACCAACTGTGCGAGCAGCTGTTGGGTTTGCAACTGTTGTTACAAAAACGGAGGCAGTGTTCTAGCGGCCTTCTAGTCAATTGTTCTAGCGACGTTCTAGCGACGTTCTAGCGACGGATCGCCCTGGCTAGATCAGTGCTACAGCGCTTGCCTAGATCACCGCTAGAATGCACGGCAAAATACCAGTTGCAGCAGCTAGTTCAGCAGATGGGGGAGCACATTGGCCATGGTGAAGAGCTAGCTGTCAAAGGGAAGCTTGCATGTGGCCCTGGCCCCTACGCACCTCCATGGCATCCCTATCCAAGCATGGAACTTGGGACTGTGGTCCCCCCATGGATAACCCAAGACACATCAAAGTAGGCAAAAAGCCAAGTCATACACTGTGCTTGCACACTGGCCTCCCTCTAGATGGCCAAACATTTACGCCCTGATGCCTCATCCCCCGGGGGGGCGGCCGGGCCCGGTCCTTGTATGCGACACCCCCCTAGCCCCCCCCCCCCCCCCCCGGGTTTTGAAAGATAGTGGTGCCAGGTCGGCCACCAACAAGTGTCCCTAGAGAAAAGTGTCCGGCGCCTTTTCTCATACTACGTGTTTATACTCAAAATACTCAAAATTTTGTAGAGAATTCATCTTTGTGTAAAAACAACAAGAAAAAATTTTGACCTGAAGGAGGGCTGCAGGAGGGCTGCAGACCCTAACAGCAACCCTAGCCCTAATCAAGACTGAATATTGGGACCGAGCTGGTGGGGGACGGAACATCAGCTATGAATGGTGAGGGACACCAATGAGTCACACATTGAAGCCCGTTGACAGAGTGGAATCAGCTTGCAAGTGATCCCCTTCACCACGAGGCCCACTTTCAAGGCTTTTGTTGGACTTGTGAGGGGCCAAAATGCCCCCAAAATGGGCTCAAAATGGGCTCATTTCACCCGTTTGTGCACCCCAAATGGTCAGGATGAGTTTTGGAAAATGTATTTTTGACCCATTTTTGACCCATTTTTGGTCCCAAAAGATCCCATTTTCAAGGCATTTTGGGATTTTCAAAGGACCAAAATGGGCCACCACAAGCTCAAAACGGTCCAAAAACACTTGTTTTAGCATCACACATGGTCTAGGATCATTTTTGAGAAAAGTTAGTTTTCTGCCCCTATTGGACCCTGTTGACCCATTAGGGCACCCACCTGTTTCGGTTTGAGCTTGCAGCTTGCCGCAATCTAGTGGGCCTAGGTACGGCGGTGTAGGCGTCCGTTTGGGCAATTCTAGGGGGTGGAAACCACAAAAAGTGGCGGATGGCGGGTGGGTTAGGTGCCCTCGGAATCGCGTTTTGAGCCATGTAGCCAAAAATATGGCCTATTCTTGGTTTGTGGCTGTCGCCAGCTATGAATGGTGAGGGACACCAATGAGTCACACATTGAAGCCCGTTGACAGATTGGAATCAGCTTGCAAGTGATCCCCTTCACCACAAAGCCCACTTTCAAGGCGTTTTTGGACTTCTGAGGGGCCAAAATGCCCACAAAATGGGCTCAAAATGGGCTCATTTCACCCGTTTGTGCACCCCAAATGGTCAGGATGAGTTTTGGAAAAATGTGTTTTTGACCCATTTTTGACCCATTTTTGGTCCCAAAACAGCCCATTTTCAGGCATTTTGGGATTTTCAAAGGACCAAAATGGGCCACCAAAAGCTCAAAACAGTCCAAAGACACTTGTTTTAGCATCACACATGGTCTAGGATCATTTTTGAGAAAGGTTAGTTTCTACCCCCATTGGACCCTGTTGACCCATTTGGGCACCCGCCTCTTGAGCTTGAAGCTTGCCGCAATCTAGTGGGCCTAGGTACGGGGGTCTAGGTGTCCGTTTAGGCAATTCTGAGGGGTGGAAACCACAAAAAGTGGGGGATTGTGGGTGGAGTAGGTGCCCTCGGAATCACGTTTTGAGCCATGTAGCCAGAGATATGGCCTATTCTTGGTTTGTGGCTGTCGCCAGCCAGTCTACACAAAATTTGGGGCTTCTGGGGGCCTTTTTGGGCCGTTTCCGGGACATATGGTGGAGTTAGAGGGCCGCAAAGGGCTCGCTGACACGGGAAAGTCAAGCCG
Source organism: Eutreptiella sp. 'Long Island Sound 2002' (assembly GCA_964036045.1). Lineage (NCBI taxonomy): Eukaryota > Euglenozoa > Euglenophyceae > Eutreptiales > Eutreptiaceae > Eutreptiella > Eutreptiella sp. 'Long Island Sound 2002'. Next base: position 89,000,607 of record OZ038383.1, on the reverse strand, counting down.
CACATAGAGTGTACCCACCCTTTCCCTTTGTTTGGCCGTTTTGAATGGGTTCTAGGGCTGTTTTGGCCCAAAAATGGTTGTTTTTGGCCCTGAATTGCAGCTTTTGAAACCGAGGTCCGCCACCTGTGACAGCTGTTCTTGGCCGCCACCGTTGAGTTTCTTGCTCAAACTTTGTGTGGTTGTCCCTCACACCCATAGGTATCATCCACCAAAATTTCAACCAAATCCGAAGCACCACGGCACAATTCTGATTTTTCCCCATTTTGCGCGTGCTGCTTGCTGCTTGCTTGCTGCTTGCTTGCTGCTTGCTTGCTTGCTGCTGCTAAACTTGGTAGGTCCACCCTAGACACTAAAAAGGGTTATAAAACCAAGACTGGTTCCACCAGCTCGGTGACCCTAACCCCTAACCTTAATCCTAACCTTAATCAAGACTAAATATTGGGACCGAGCTGGTGGGGGAGGGAACATCAGCTATGACTGGTGAGGCACATCAAGAATGATTCACACATTGATGGCTCTTGACAAAGCGAAATCAGCTTGCAAGTGATCCCCTTCACCACGAGGCCCTTTTTCAAGGCTTTTGTTGGACTTGTGAGGGGCCAAAATGCCCACAAAATGGGCTCAAAATGGGCTCATTTCACCCGTTTGTGCACCCCAAATGGTCTAGGATGAGGTTTGGAAAAATGCGTTTTTGACCCATTTTTGACCCATTTTTGGTCCCAAAACAGCCCATTTTCAAGGCATTTTGGGATTTTCGGAGGACCAAAATGGGCCACCACAAGCTCAAAACGGTCCAAAAACACTTGTTTTAGCATCACACATGGTCTAGGATCATTTTTGAGAAAAGTCGTCTTTTTGCCCCTACTGAACCCTGTTGACCCATTAGGGCACCCACCTGTTTGGGCTTGAGCTTGGAGCTTGCCGTAGCCTAGTGGGCCTACGTATTGGGGTCTAGGCGTCCGTTTGGGCAATTTTGAGGGGTGGAAACCACAAAAAGTGGGGGATTGTGGGTGGAGTAGGTGCCCTCGGAATCGCATTCTGAGCCTTGTAGCCAAAGATATGGCCTATTCTTAGTCTGTGGCTGTCAGCATTTGGAGCTTTTGGGGGCCTTTTTGGGCCGTTTCCGGGACATATTATGGAGTTAGAGGGCCGCAAAGAGCTCATTGACACGGGGAAGTCAAGCCGCACGTGGAGTGTACCAACCGTTTCCCTTCGTTTGGCCGTTTTCAATAGGTTCCACTGCTTTTTTGGCCCAAAAATGGCTGTTTTTGGCCCTAAACTGCAGTTTTTGAAACCGAGGTCTGCCACTTGCGAATTCCGTTTCCGGCCGCCAGCGTTGAGTTTCTTGCTCAAACTTTGTGTGATTGTACTTCACACCCATAGGTATCATCCACCAAAATTTTACCCGAGTCTGAAGCACCACGACGGAATTCTGATTTTTCCCCATTTCGCGCCTGTTGCTTGCTTGCTTGCTGCTTGCTTGCTGCTTGCTTGCTTGCTGCTAAACCTGTTAGGTCCATCCCAGACACTAAAAAGGGTTATAAAACCAAGACTGGTTCCACCAGCTCGGTGACCCTAACCCTAACCCCCCCCCCCCCTCACCCCTGGCTGGACGCCCCCCTGACCCCCGGCCAGACCCCCCCCCGACCCTTGGTAGGACCCCCGCTGGACCCCCCCCCAACTGCCCCCCCCCCCAAGTTTTGACAGATAGCTGGGGGGGGTGTCGCATCAGGACCAGTTGTAGTTGCCCCCCCCCCGGGCCTCATCCACCCCATCCCCCCGAAATCCCCCCCCCCTGATCGCTGTGCTCGTTGTGCCCATGTTTCAGAAAGCGGTTGATGCTCTCCGAAATGTCCCCACAAAACATGGCCAACCCAAATGGCCAAATGTTTTGCAACATGGCATCTACATTGCGCTCAAGGCTCAGTAGATACCATGATGCAGTGAGGGCGGAAATCCTCCGCCACTGCAGCACAGTTCAACGGGTTAGGGCTCTGATATGTACAATGGAGGGCCTGCAGCAGGCACATGTTCGCGATGGCCTTGTACTTGGCTTAGCCCAGCCTAATGCCAAGGCACCTAGCAAGATCCGTCCATGCCCAAAGGAAAATTAGCCGTTTCCTCCCCATCCGGGGAAGGTGCCCCGTAAACACTCCAACCTGCACGCCTCTCCGCAAGGAGGACTTGCAGGTCTTGACGGAGCGAGGCGGTGACCCCCCTAGCCTCCTGGTCAACAAACTCTCCAAACAAGCGGCCCATGGCCGTTGTCAAGTGCAAAATGCACAAGACGACCCAAGCACGCGGCAATTTCAAAATTGGTTGCATACTGCAACCGGCGGCTTGCAAAGAAGGCGTCCCAAGGAGGAAGGCCGTGTAGTGGGCCTCATCACCCTCCATGGTGAGCGGGATATTACTACTCTCCCAAGTCTTCCTTTGGGCGTTCCATATCCCCTCATTGCACATGGAGCTCACTTGGGGGCATGTGGACACCCCAATCACCCTCCTTGTCCACGGTTGGTCCCCCTTGAGGATCACCTTTGCCACCTCCTTGGAGGCCCCCCTTTGGATGAGGCCTGTGTCGACGATCTCTTGAATCACCTGAACACGAGACATTGGGGGTGGTTCATTTTGTTCTAGTCTAGTCTAGCCTAGCTTCTAGGGTGCGGTGTCCGAGGCTAACTAAAACAAAGCTAGACGAGCAAAAGGCACTAGGTGAGAGGAAGACCTCCCAATTGCTCTTCCACAACGTCCCAAGGGTGGCCATGGCCTTGTCATCACAATTGGCCATGCTCAACACCCAGAGGCCCACCGGGGAGCAGGCGAAGCGGTCGAAATTGGCCAAGGAGATGGTGAGTTGGGTCCAATTGCCCCCGGCCACGGGGTAGGCATACCCCCGGACGATGAATGTCAACGGGAAGGAGCGGTTGATTGACCGCACCAAGCCCGGCCGCGAGAGGATGTACTTGACCCATGAGGCGAAGGGCGATGAGATCCCGGTGGCCTTGGGCAACACCGTGGCAACGGGCTCATCCAATTCCACCAACTCCTTCCAACGGGCTTGGAAGTCCCGCTCGGTGCAAAGAGGCCGGGTGTAGAGCCACCGGGGACGGTGCGGGACCAAGAAAACTCTTAATGGCAACCGGCAAGCTTCGTTTTTCTGTCGATTGGAGGTATGTGCAAGATTGCACTAGCCAGTGGGGGGACCAGGTGGTCACACAACCCCCTTCCAAAGATGAGGTCCAGCCAACCGTTTTGATTCGGTGTAAGGGATATCCTCTTCTTGCCCGCTATCCCAAGACCTCGCCCACCTGAGAGATCGTACAACCACAAACACGCAATTGAACACCGGGATAGCAAGTTGACTAGTGCTCTTTGGGACCTTTGCAAGCCAAACGTCCACAATACGCAAAAAACGTGTTTCCCTCCCCCCCCAAAAAAGTGGTACGGAGGGACAAGAGTGGGCGGTGGGGGCGGGGGAAGGGGTCACAATCGAAAAATTCATTCGGGAAAAATTGTGTCTCCCCAATGATGATTTTACAAGGGGTTAGACATCCGATATCGTGTTTTGGGGTATACTATGCGAATGACCCCCCCCCCCCCAAAGGGGGGTATTTGGCAAGGTATTTGGCAACACTTAGTACCAAAACAGGGAAAACATATCTTGTAAAAGTTTTGTTTTCAGAAAAAAAAATTTCCACTAAATTTTACCACGCCTCCCCCCCGTTTTACTTTGTAACTTCACAGTTCAATTGTAGGTGGTACTTTTGCTTAAGGGCATAAAGCCCCCAGCCACTTGTGTCAGTGGTGCACCACCCACGCCAAACCACCCTACACACATGTGCTTTTAAATCATAGAAAGAGAGGGGGGGATGGAACCTCTGTTCATTGCCCCTCACAACACACACGCTTGTCGATGAGGTCCACCGTTGTGTGTGTCTTTGAGGTGGGGTTGTGCAGCCCCTGCCCCTGTATTATGCGGCAATTTATACCCAGGTCCGGAACAATTTTTTTCTTGTACATGGACCCCCTAACCAATGGCTCAGGTCCGAACTGCAAGTCCCCCCCCCCCATGCCCTACGAGCGCTTGCTGGTGAGGACTTTGCCTCAAAACTTTTTTTAAGCCGTTTTCAGGCCTGCATGCATTGGCTGAAAATTTTCAAAAATTCCACTTTTTCTGAAACCGTCTGTGGGATCGGTTTGCGTGATGGTTTGGTGACAATATGGGTACTTGAGCACCCATGGGGACCCACGTAGTGGCCTCTAGGCCCATGTAGCCTGAGCCCCCCAAAAGCCCGGAAATTGCTGAGTTTGGTTTGGTAGCCGGCTGTGTAGCTGCCACTTTGTGGCACTTCAGGCCTAGATCCCATTCCACTGTTTTCTTCTATATGGACCCTCTAACCAATGACGGGGTCCTGGGGATTATCTCCACTTTTCCAAGACCTGCCCCCCCATGGGGCCCCAGCAGTGAGGGCTCGGCCGTTTTCATGCCGGCATGGGTTGGCTGAAAAATTGCGATTCCAGGGTGACCTCCGACAACCCCCAGGAACCCTTGGGCTGTTGTTGGGTGATCAGTTGCTGACAATGGGACTACGTATAAGCTGATATAGCACCAACTAGGCCCGCCTATTGGTGCTTGTTGGCCCCCTAAGGTGCCTTTTGGGCTTGTCCCCACTCTGATGGGTGGAACTTCATCAGCCCACAGTTTACGAATTCTCCAGAATAACCCTCATCTATCTCTCAGGTACCTTGTCAAAGGGAATAGAATTATGGAGTCAACATTATTCATAACAATGTCACTGAACCCCAGACAAATGATGATTTTTCTGCAATCCCTTGTTGTGCTGTTTCCCAAAATGCTATTTTCATGTCCTTTGACATTTGAAGGTTTAGGTCACCTCCGGGCCACCTCAGACTCCGGGCCTCCTGAAACAGGGTCCAGTTAAGGCCCTTGTTGAGCGGGAAGGGGGTCCGGACCCCCTGGCACTTCAACATCCAGGATCCCCAGACAGTATTGCATGTACATTGTGCACTGCTGCACAGCAGTGTTATCCTGGGCCATCTCAACCCATGTCTGCCTTGCTGCACGCAATGGTTCGCAGGCAGCCCTCGGTCTTTCACCCTCAAGCCCCAGCAACCCCAAACAGCGCCGTGCCCCCTCGACCTGTCGACCTGGCCCCAGGCAGCCCAAGTTCCAGGCAGTGTGCTGCCCCCGTCATCCCCATCAGGCCCTGGCCCCACCCCTGGTTGTACTGCCATGCCCCCTTCCCCGCCGCAGCATCAGGCTGAAGTGCCTGCCCCGGTCCCTGCGGAGGCCCATCGGGTCACCCCACACCGGCGAGTGAGCTCCACATTCACCCAGGCACTGACCTCGTCACCAGGTGCCGCCAGCCAGCCCTCTTCCCCTTGCGGTGAAGGGGGCAAATCCCCAGCTGCTGGCAGCCCATTGCGGGTACATTCCGCACCAGGAGCGGTGCAGGCCCCGGCAGGGGTGCAGCCTGCCCAACAGCCCCAGGTTACAGCGGGGTCCCCAGCACAGCCAAGGGCGCCCATCACGGCTGGGGCTGGCCTTACGGCGGCTGAATTAAAGGACAAGCTGGTGGCGGAGATCAATCCACAGGTGTGCAGTTTTCTTAAGGCGTAGCCTGAGGCTCTTACATCCCCTGGTACCTCCACCCTTACGACTCCCATGCAGCATGACCCAGCCCAACCAGGTATGAATGGGCATGCTCGTCCGGCTCTGCTTCAGCTATGCTACCTCTACATGGTCAGTGTCACAGTCAAACGGCTACCACACCCCCACAAAGCCGATTTTAGCAGAGCAAGACAGAAAAGGCGGGGAATCCTTAAGGGGATCGCGAACAGGGAACAAAGACTAGGATGGCAGGAATGTCTGGCATGCAGTTGCCCTGTGCACTACTGAAATGACAAGTGTTTGAAAACAGGCCCCCAAAACCCACTTTTTAAGGGTTTAACAAGCCGTAGACGAAAAATGCTGCATAGTGGTGGGTACCTCTGGTCCCCACCCCTCCAGAGGTACCCACCCCTCTGGATGACACAAGAGAGATGAAAGGTGTAGATGGCCACACATAATGCAATTTGGACATGGATGAAGACATTGAACAATGTATTGTGCTTGCAAATGTGCATTCCTGGACTGAGTACGCACATAGCGGAGGTATTGTACACTGGTATGCCGGTGACGTCGTACTTGTTTGCAAATGGTCTTATAACAGAGAGCAACCAGAGCACATGAGTAATCGATGGCTGACGGTGTCACTGCAGAATTTCGCAAAGACACGGCTGACACATTGTCCATGTAGTGTTTTGATGCGAAATTTCGCAAGGACACACAGTCTTGCGGTTGTATTAGTGTCGCATATGATGCAAGAGACTTAGAGAAATCAGCATTTTGTTGCGAAATTTTGCAAACACATGTGTTTTTGTGAAATCTTTTCGCAATGACACACCGGGTTCGTAACAATGACCCTAAAATTTTACTAGTCGTGCAGGTGATAGATTTTGCAAAATCTGTGTGTGTCCCCAAAAGATAGTAACATGAAGAGCCATGCATTGTTGGGTACCGTGCAAATCCTAAAGATTTAGGAAAATAATTAATTCCTGGCACAAGGTGTTGTTGTCGGCAAAAAAAAAAAACGCAAAAAAAATTGATTATTGGCTTCATGCCTTACGCAAAAATGGGTTCCGCAAAAAAATATCGCAAAAGTAAAATAATTTTTGCCCCTGGCTCCTTTTTTGCAACAATGCCAGAATGGCGGGAGAGTTTGCCCCACTGCTTGTTGTCCCCTTTGTCCGCGTCTCATGCCCCATTCTGCACCTTGCTTTGCTTTCAGAGAATGATGCGTCCGGGATTGTCACAAGTGTTAAAATAGTGGAATGTGGCTGTTGATGTGCCCCAAAGCAGATAAAGGGGCTCGTTCAGGACATGGACGTAGACCTGAACCATGCTTGTTGGTGCTTATCTGTGCTATGGACTGCAATCCCAGAGTCCAACTGATCGACATTTGTATGCCTGTGTAGGAATGGACTGCAATCCCATGTGTAGGAATGGACTGCAATCCCAGAGTCCAAGGTACGCACGGTTTCTTGCAGTAGCAACAAAATGAATCAACCCTAATCCCCAAAACGGAAAAAAAACCGCAAAAAAAGAATGAATTTTTGGTCCAACACCCTAGGCCAAAATGTGTACCGCAATTTTTGCAAAAAAAAATTTGCCCATTTTTGCCCATTTTGGATGTTGCCGCAGAATTTGTGCTTATTATTAGTTCAAAACACCCAACGCAAAAAGTAGGATTCCGCGAAACTTTCAGATTTGCACGGTACCATATGTTGCTGATGTCGCGATGTTCCGGTACAAAGGCTAATGGTTGCGAAATCTCGCAAACACATGTCGTGAGGACAAGAATGTGGCCTTAATGCAAAAGATGAACCAATGGAGCAGACACGTACCGAAAAAAAACAGCAATTTTATGCTGATTAGACGCGTTTTTGCATGGATAGCTGTCCTCAACAGCTATCTGGATACTTCGGACAACATTTGTGGCACAACGCCCTCAAATACTCCAAGATGCTTCACTCAATGGGCCATCTTGAGTCTTTGTAAAGTTTTGGGTAGATCGGCGATACACGGGCCATAACATCCATACGTGGTGTGCGATGTGCCACGTGTTGACACTCCAACTACACCTGAGGTGGCGTAGTGTATTTGTAAACCAAGGTTTCCATATATGGTGTGCCTCGCACGCACGTGTGCATCCCACCTCTGCACGTCCTGCACGTCCTGAGATAAGCACCTTGCAAATTTCCAATCCCTTTGCGGAGCTTGCATGGTGCACTGGCACAAGACCAATCACGCTAAACAAACTACGGAAATTATTACAACTGCGCGGCAATGGATGAAAGATGACATGGTGGATTAACAGGTTCCTCGGCGCATTGGATCTTGCAAAGGCCGGCATCGCAATCGATTGTACTTTGGCTGCCGTTGTGTCAGTGAGCATACCACCACATTTACCTCCATGCAATGGCCCCGTGTCGACGTTGCTACACAAGGTGACCACAACAACAAGTGGAAGTGGTAAAGGGATTGCAACGATCCTTGCAATTCCTTGGTGTTGTCAATGCCTGATACATAGAGTGGACCATGAGATGTGTTCTCCTCAATGTAATGCAACCAAATGCAACCACTTGACGCTCGCAACCCCGGATGGTGTCTGATGAGAAACTAGGATTTGTGTTTTGCTTCGCATGATTAGAGGCACACTCGCAATCATTCAACCATTCCCTAAGACATGAAAATGCACTATGCGGTGATGCGCTTCTTGTATGGCAACAACTACGCAATGAAAGATTTCCACGTGTACGTCAAAGGAGTTCCGCAAGAGTATAGCATGTGGCATCTTTACAAATCCACCCTAAGCTTTTTGTACGGCCAATAAATGCTTATCACGGCCGCTCTCCTCTTCCCAACCACGAACACGAAAAATTGTGTTCTACTATTGTGCCCTACTTATTGTTCCTTACTGTCGTTCCTGTCCCAAGATTGTGATGAGTACAAATACATTACTGTTCGCCATATACCAAGGCAAACGTTGCAAGACATTGTAAGCCATCGCTGTTGAGCTATGAACGTCAACCAAAAATTCTCAAGTTGCCAGTGAATGGGGTTTCCTTTGTGCTTGTAGTGTGGCGATGACGCCTTGTATGGGCGGTGTAAAATCTTGTACAGCTATTGGCACGGCAGCAAGAATTTTCTCCATGTACATAACTTTGCAATGTAGGTTGATTTGGGGGTTGTAATTGATTTACTGGACCTCCCTAGGCCGGATGGAAAGGAAGTTGAGCACATGCACACCGCTTGCCTTGCTTGCCTAGCAGCAATGGCGCACATTGATCCCGGGCTAGGTACATTTAGAAGAGAGCAGCCAGGCTATACCTTAGGCGGCCTCTTGGTGGATAGACTTGAAAGTCAAAACGCGCGATTTGTGCCAATCGCAATGTCCGTTTTTCACCCCCCCAAAAAGCATACCTATTTTTCATCAAGATAGACCTGCTTTTTTAGTATGTGCCCTCAGAATGATATGTTTTCTTGCGCCATAAGATAAGGTGAACACATATACACCCCCATTGATGGACTTGAATTCTTGGTACTTGATATTTTTGTGCATTGCAGCTCCCAAAAATGTGAAATGCTCTGTTTGGGTGGGTCATGGTGTGTTCGTCTGCAGTCATGTCCTCGGGTACTGTTCTGCTATAACCATGGACATCTTACTTTGCTTCACTGTTGCGCCGTACATCATTGAACCACAAGGTCCTCATGGAAACACGTATGCAAGGTACGCCACCCAATTACTCGCAATCTTGTCAAAATATTAGGAGGCCTATAGTGCCCCATATCGTTTTAGCGAAAAAAGGAGTGATAGGTGGTGTTTTGCATATGCTATAATAGGGGTGCAAAATTGCATTTCTGCATCAGGCTAGGCTCTGCAGAGCCCACACTAGTTGTGTAACTCATTTGAGGCCCCAATATTACACATTTTAGATCTCTGGGCTCTACAGAGGCCGGCCCTACAAGTTATTCCCTTTGTGTCCACCCCCGTTACAACACTTGGCTCATGTATACAGTGGTCAAGTGGCCACGCGACATGGAGCCGGGTGAAATGGTATACTCTTCCCGACGCTCTAACATAGTCAGCCTAAACATTGTCCCCGATTCGGTCAGCAGGAACAGGAATCAAGGATACAACTCGTGCATACATGACTAGTGGGCAATGATCGACGACGCGTGCCACACCCGGCATCACATCATCTAGATGGAAGTGCCAAAATCAGGCCTATATTAGGATATTCCACTAACCTGGGCTCCGCAGAGCCCGGCATTCATATACTTGGTACTTAAGGGGTGCTTATTAGGGTTTCCCTGTTGGCTGGGCTCTGCAGAGCCCAGACCTTCACAATGTCCCATTTTGACCCCTTTTGTGTGACGTAATAGCACTATGACACTTTGAAACTTATTCTACATGTGGTGTGCTGTTACATTTTTCCATGCCTTTCTGCTGCGTTGCTCTTGTATTTTTTTTTTACAATAGTGCCATCGTGGTATTGTGTAAGTATCACATTTAGCAGCCATTAAAGAGTACTATACAACAAGCCTTAGACTGTTTGCACGCAGGTGTAGTTGGAGCTTGGTGATGTGATTTTTCTATTGTTGTGGCATGTCTGATTCTATGAGAGTTTCAGGACATATTGTTTGTTACATACCCTAATCTATTGTAGTTGATTTTTGTGCATAGTGTGCAGTGCTCTTACATTTACTATCTGGTCATATGTCCCATATATTAAGTACATGTAACATGCTATTTTCTTTTTACAATAGCCATGGCTGATTTTCCGCAAGGGAGACGTACGGAGGTGGATGTACTGGGTGCCGGCCAGGATAACGAAGGAGATGAGGTTGTAGGACCCGTACCCTTAACGGTCCCATCGACCGGTGAAACAGTAGCGCGTGCTGCAGCTACACTCGCCCTGCAAGAGGCGATTATATTTGCGGGGTCAGCACCCCCATCCCCACCGCGGCCACCGAAGTTTGTCCCAAAGGACCAGCCAACCCCACCAAAGGCCTTCCTCAATGACCCATTGACTCCAAAGACAATGGAGTTGCTGAGGGACAACAGTGGTGGCCAGGCACGATGGTTCGTGCAATACATCTGGGGGCTCCGTGCATGGTTCGGTTTCACATTGCGGAAACCCAATGCGCAACCCCCTTGTCACATGGCAGCAAGGGGATCGGATATGCCGGTCCCATTTTCTGTCACGCAGCGAGGAGGGGGGGAATGATCCTGGATACCCTTCATCCAGAATCACTTCACCCTATTGAGTTGTCTTCCCATGCCCATATCCCACCTCCTCGGCCACTTCCTCCCCCCGATGCCGACCAACCCACACTTACATAGATTGATTGGCACACCTCCGATCGCCAGCACATACGGTCCCTTCGACCACCTGTGGAAGCAGACCTCACCGGTGGGCAGTCAAAATACATCCTGTTGCCACCAGTGCCTGTACCACATAGAAGCACCCCCCCTGCCTTGAGTCGCACTTCAATCACCTTCAGTGGTAGGAGTTCGGTTAGTGCCCCGGTGCCTTTGTCTGACAATGCGATACCCCCAAGGACTTCCCTCATGCACCCCCCCCCCCCCCTCTGGCGCACTTCCCTGTTGCACACTGCCGCTGTTGCGGACAACCGATAGACCCCGAGGTACTCACTGTTGCCACATGTGCTTGTAGGATTGTTGCCGGGTGTGGCTCCATCTGCGTCCCCACAACCATCTACTGTCCTAGTAAACAGAGATGGTCAATATGGGTCACGGTGGTCATTACTACCTGATATGCCACCAGCCAAATACCGGAAAACTAGTTCCTACTTAGGGTTAACCTAGTTCCCACGTGTGAGTTATGCACCCCATGATTATCAGTTTTTGGTACCCTGGGCTCTGCAGAGCCCAGCGTGCGTGAAATGCTACTTTTCTCCCTTCTCGGTTGCTTGCTCTTGGCTCGTGGCTCCCTATGCCCGCTCTGTCTGTAACACGGCCCGCCATTACCAAATTCCGGATGCTAGGCTCTACAGAGCCCAGCTTTTTTCAACAACCTAATTTCATGCACTTTGTGCATGCTATCCGCAATGCAAGCCCGTACTTCTTTTACCTCACGTGTGAATTCAGCCCCCACTATGCACGGCATGTGCTAGCCTACGCCTAATGTTTTGGTTACCGCCTTTTCCTGTTGTGCCACCCAGACTGTCTTCTCACTATGGCACCGGTTTCTATGGCGTTGCATGTCAGCTACATGTGGTCTCTTTGTAAGAAAGAGGCCTACTAGTCGCCAAATGATATTGTCGGCTATGTGCCATGGTGTGGTGGAGGAATTCATACAATTCTGTGCAGGTCTGGGTGTCAACAAGCGGTCGCGCATTACGCTTGACCGCTTTCGCAAGGCAATGGCACGAAAACAAGGGCCGCATTGCCGAACTAATTTTTCCAAAGAGGCCTATTATTTCTGGTTGGGTATGCGTCGCATGGCCTTGCCAAAAGCGGCCGTCCCCGGTGGTTAGAGCACCATCGCTGTCATGCGGGCAGACAGCCGATAGCTGGTGCACGCAGGTCTCACCAAGCCATCCCGGTTGTCTATTGTAGACCAGGGGGTATTGCAATTCCGCAAACTGTGGCGTACCATTGCTGGCCGTGATATTGTGGTGTGTGTGGACAACTGGTGGCATGCCCAGTTTCGGGCCAATCCAGTGAAAACCATGTATGTCTAGATGTCACCGCAATAGCGGTGTTGCACACAACCCCCCTTACCCTTTTTCTTGGTCACCCGAGTCTGCATGACATAGTGGACCGGGTTAACACAGTGGCCATGGTAGTTGTTCAGCAGCACACAGAAATGTTGAAGGTGTGCACTGATATGTGCAATGCACCCATTTCTCGGAGAACCATCCGTGCCCCCCTCGATATTGCCCGGGAGGCTGGTAGATAGCAACTCTTTTGAAAGCCATTTGGCATATATGAGTCCGGTACAGGTTAGAACCAAGACCTCTTGGATCTCCTCGATATGCTACGCAGGACCCAACGCCATTGTCGGAACCCGATGGCACTGCTCGTTGATTGCAACATCCACGACCGGGTGCTCAATTTTTTGAACTCTAGAGCAACCATTGACTGGAAATTTCCGGATTGGTTGCGGTATTTCTCGTTAATTTACGGTGTGTGGCACCCCCACAAACCTGTTTGCAATATCATTTGGCGTAAATTCTTTGCTCTGTTTTCGTACATCACCGCTCCCGCGTTTGGGGCCGGTGCGCGCATATGTAGCCACCCCAAACTCATTGTCATAGAGAAAACTATCGTTGCACTCCTTCTCGCAGCCCCAGACATACGGGCACAACTACGGCAAAAAATTACCCCGTTTGAGGGACGTGCCGACCAAGCAGCCCTAAACACACAGGATGGGTTGCGCATCCTTCGGGGCCTGGAATCCCTCCTTAATTATTACCTCCCAGCCATCTTTGTAGTGGGACACTTAGTGCGTAGTTGCACTTGGGCTGGGCGCGCCAACAGGTCGGGTATAGTAGCCACGTGTGTACTTCGGCGCTGTGTGGGTCTACTTGTTGCCCTTGCCGGTCCAGCTGCAGCGAAAATGGACTACGTCCGCACCATATGCCGCGCACTTCTGTATAGCTACGTACAATACGCAATGGCACGACGACAAGCCCGGTACCGCCCATGTGGAGGAATGTTGTGAAGTCCTGCTCGCAAAATTGTGGGCACGGTGCAAGCAACACCCCGACAAGCACACGGCGGATGAGGCTGGTGACCTTTTCCGCACCATGCCCCCCCGTGAGCAGGCACACGCAACGGAGTCCCTCTCCGAAAGTGTGTGTGTAGGGGTGCGAGATAGGGTATGGGCACTCATGCGTGGTGCACGACGGGAGGAGCATCGCACTGTGCGATGGTCCTCGGGTCCAGTCAGTGTGGTTGAGGCAGAAAGAGACACAACGTACGTGTTCCCCAAAAAGGGAACCGGGGGTATGCTGACTGTTGCGTTTATGAAATCTATGCTAAAGCGCTTTCCGCGCACCCTGGTACGTGGACAAGGGCTCCGCGATGATGCCATGGATTACATATGGCAACATATCCCACTTAGGCCACCTGTCAACCGCCGCGAGGCCCGGGCAGCTGTAGAAGCAGTTGGGTTCAAACCAATTGCAATGGAGCACATTGTTCCCCCAGTGCCAAATGCAACGTTCATTGATCATGTGCGCGCCGCCCCTAAGGATGGTGTACCTGTGATCCGGGCTAGGGATGCTGTAGATGTTGACGCCCTCTCTGATGGCCGTGTACGGGTCAGACTGATCACGGGGGGGGTGGCAATGCAGACCCCCCCCCCAAGACAGCCCAATTTGATGTGTACGCCGCTGTTATTGATATACCCCAAATGTCTGGGCTCTACAGAGCCCAGCTTTGTCCGACACTGAGTTTTGAGGGGTTGTATTGCTGGTTCTTGTTGCTCTAGGCCCTGCAGAACCTGTCACCACTGCCCAACATGTACACCCATGTGGTCATTTTCTGTTGCTTTCTTAGGGCTGGGCCGGTCCTGGACCATGCCATCACCATGCTTTGATGTGTGCACCAATTTCCATGCTTTCGTATTGTAGTGTGCACCCGCTTCGTGAGCCTGTGTGACCGTTGAAGAGGTGTGTCTTGCACTGCTGCATTGATACACTGTTACGATGTCTCAAGGTAAACTGCCACAAGCAGGTTTGGCTCTGGTTTTGCAGGCCATTTGGACAAGCCAAATTTTGCGGTTGCTCTATACCTGTGTCAACAAGGGACGTTTTGGTGGGCCTATTTGATGCTCTGACCATCAGTGTGCCCTGGACATTGTATTGGAGATGCCTTTGCAGTGATTAGCTATTTTGACGACAATTTTGCCTACTTCAACCCCTGTGGGTGCCGAATTGAATGCTTTGATCCGACTATTTTGCTGTCCAATTATGCCATTTGCCATCATTGATGCTTTGAACTGTGTGATAGTTGTGATGTTTTTACTGACTTGATTTTTTGTCTTGTAAATTCCGTGTGTTTCTGAGACATCTTTGACATACCAAACGACATTGCCATGGGTGGCAACGCTGGTGAGACACCATCGATGGACACACTGCAAGCCGAGAAAGTGGATGCACTGCAGTCAGAGCCCTCCATAGAAGAAGTTGTACAAGGCAACACAGTACAGGGCAGCAATTCCCCTCGCAAGTGGGGAATCAGGGTCGTGTCGCAAGGAAGATGGGTAGCATCAAGGACTGCAAGGAAGCGTACTGGCCATTCAAAACTACGTGGAGGTGAGTAGAGCGAAGGTGCCGCGCAAGGCAATGAAGATTGACAGGTGCATGGAATATGGGCAATCCAGGCTAATCGATTGGGACCACGTGGCAGAGGTAAAGGAGGACCTATTTGCAAACCCCCCCGATGGCCGACTGCAGCTTCTGGTCTGGGACGACAAAGGTATGGGAATGTCGCGACGCCATTCGATCAACGTAACCGGCTACTTGGCCTACCCTGTGGGATGTGCCATGCTCTTGAATTCAGTGGGAGCCCTGTGGGTGATTGGAGGGCAACACGGCGTTGCGGCGTGCGATGAAATTTGCAAGGATGTGACAACAAGGATGGGTGAGGTCGAGGACTGGATGACCAACTTTGATGTGCACATCATGAAGTTTGATACATCCGTTGAGATCAGTCGAAAGCTGGCTGGACAACACAATAGGGCGTAGCACGGTGGACGTGAGAGCAGTGTACCCCAACTGAACAATTTCCTACAACTGGCGGCTGAGGACACACAATGTAAGAAGACAATTGTCACCTTGATGTGTGAGGCTTTCGTGGAGGCGGGATTGACTGCGAAATCCGGCAACACAGAGACAATCGTCAAGCAAATGAGGCCAGCTGCCCATATAGCCGTGACGTGTGGTACCACCTTCACGGACACACTCGGCAAGATGGTGGAACACAAGCAGGTGATTGCCCTTTATACCATGAGATGCTTCGTCGGAATGCAACCCGAAAACTTGTGGCGCGTATGCAACTGCATGGCCTCGCCGAAGAGTACAGTACCAGGCTTCCAGAAGTTGGCAAAGGAGCTCCGCGCTATGGAATTGTGGTGGTATCACTTTGGTCATCCCGACATGGCAGTTGAGCGCATCCACCCTTTAAGACGTATTTTGTTGCCTTGTAAACCCCCTGCCTTTTGTTGTGATTCCGATTGAGTCGGCCGCTACGACAGGGAGTGTGGATGAAGTGTACCTACCGATTTCAGTGTGACACCAAGCAGTTTGAGTGTGCTGGGATCTACAGAGCCCAGGATCCCATGGGATGCAGGTTGACTGCATCTAGGGAGACGCTGTGCTTGTTGAAACCTCCGCAACTTCACTGATGTTGACTGGTGCAACCTTGCCTGATGATGTCCAAGCAAACCCCCCCCCCCCCAACACCCAATATTTCACCATTTTGTTTGTGCTGGGCTCTAAAGAGCCCACATGCAGCACATTGACCCATTTCAGCCGTCAAGTTGCGAACTGGAGAGCATTGGGCTGTGCAGAGCCCAGGATCCCATGGGATGCCAATTGACTGGATCTACAGGGAGGCTGTGCCTGTTGGAACTTTCGCAACTCCAATGCTGATGACTGGTGCAACCTTGCCTGATGATGTTCAAGGACCCCCCCCCCCCCCCCACACACACCCTAATTCACCATTTTGGTCATGCTGGGATCTTCAGAGCCCAGATGAAGCACACCGACCAATGCCGTCGGTCATATTATCATCTTGAGAGTACTGGGCTCTGCAGAGCCCAGGATTTGCTGGGATGCCGATTGACTGGATCTACAGGGACCCTGTTCCTATTGAAACTTCCGCAACTTCACTATGTGACGCCTTCCGTTGCCATGCACCAAAATTCACCAGACGGTGACTAAACTTCGTCGAGATGCGAGCCACATCAGTCTTAGTGTCTGTGTGCACAGGAGCCATAGAGCAGGGCACGTTGCAACACGATTCGGCGATCCACCAAGTCACAGCGATCTGGCACAACGTACATTTGCATTCCTTGGGTTCCTGGGCTCTGCACAGCCCAGTACTCTCTAATTGGTAGTATGACGGCTGAAATTGCTCAATGTGCTTCATCTGGGCTCTGCAGATCCCAGCATAACCTAATTGGCAAATGAAGGGGGTGTCGGGGGGGGGGGGTCCTCAAACATCATCAGGCAAGGTTGTACCGGTCGACAGTAGTGAAGTTGCGGAAGTTTCAATACGCATAGCGTCTCTGTAGATGCAATCAATTGGCATCCGAGGGGATCCTCGGCTCTGAAGAGCCCAGTACTCTCAACTTCATAATATGACGGCTGAAATTAGTCAATGTGCTTCGTCTGGGCTCTGCAGAGCTCAGCATGAGCAATTTGGCAAATGAAGGGGGTGTCTGGGCAAGGGGGGGGGGGGTCCCTTGGACATCATCAAGCAAGGTTGTACCAGCTGGGAGTACAGCGAGAGCACGCCGTGGCCACCGCTCCAGGCAATATTGAAGGCAGGTCCGTGGGGCAGCGATCGAGAAGATGTCGAAGCACATCGCAGACTGCTTGTGAGACCAGTGTTGAACCCGGTTGTTGAGGTGTCTGGTGGCGAGGTGGCAAAGGTCAATGTCGGCAAGGGATCAGAATCTGGAGAAATTTGGGAGTACGATGGATCAGTGACCGAAGTTCCCAATGAGATCAAAATGCTGAGGTACAATCTCGTCATTGTTGAAGTCCCTCGGCGAGGAGGGTGGATTCTTGGTGCGCAGATCGTGTGTGTGCTGTCTCAAGGGGTACTTGGCGCCTTGCATGGACGCCATGGGGATTTGGTCGCTCTGGAACAACACTTACGTTCGCAATTGGTAGATTTGTACCCAAAAGCTGTGCGCATGGCTGTCTACCATCTGGGACGCAAAGAAGAGCCGTATTTGTTCGAGCAGTCAACTGTGTTGCTTGTGAAGACCCATGGGCTGGGCCCTGCCGTGCCGCACTTCTTCACACAAAAGTCGTTCATTGAAGGTCTGTGGCTGGGTTTGGCTATGTTGTGGTGGTTGGTGAATTTGCTGGAGAACCCCAACAAAGACACGGACGACACGCACATGGATGCTGATGCATCGCACTGCGTGTGCGCACTGTACTACGGCCGCCGGCCCGACCTGATCAGTCTGGGCTGTATTCACTTGCCTGTCCCGTTGAATGGCGCATGGGGGTATTATCTGATGGTCCCTACAATGCAGCTGATGTGGTGAACCAGCTGAAGACAAGCGTCCGGAAAGGGGACACAGAGGAGGATGTTGAGTGGCGGAGTATCATGCACTGGGCAAGCCCAGGCCAACCGCTGTTCCAGCAGCAGGCTCCCCTATCCAGGCAGCTGACGGGGCCAGTAGTGACGAAGAAATTGAGGAGGTGGCGGATCCGCAAACTCCCAAACCGAAGGGGAAAATCGATAAGCAAAGGCCGAAGGAGCAGGAGAAGGCTGAGTGCGAGTTGCGGAAGCAACAGGAGGCACGGGAGCAGCAACGTAAAAAGCAGGAGAAGGAGAAGGAGAAAACGGCCAAAGAGGACGAGCGATCAAATCGTAAGAGGAAAGAAGAAGAGGATAAATTGGCAACGGCAGCCGCTGCAGCATCCCTGCAACGTGGTGTCCGCGTTGGCTGATCCAAGCGCAACGGCAAGAGCAATGGCAGGTGACTGGAGGCCCCACGTCTGCTGGATCATGACTGTCGCTCCACCATACCGGACATACAACCACTGACACAAACTGTGTGACTGTTCTGGAGTTGTTAGGGCCTCATGTGACTGGGCCTGTCTTGTGCAGTCCCAAACAGCCGTGGGACAGTGAATGATGTGCCCTGCTTGTCTCTAAACGTGTTTGTTACTGAATTTTCATGTCATCTTTTCAGATTACACTGAGCTGGGCTCTGCAGAGCCCAGCCTGCTAGATTTGATTGATTTACCCCCAAAATTGCGAATTTTGTATTGCTGGCTCAGCAGAGCCCAGCATGCTGTTTTAGGCAAATTTGCATGCTGCCTGGTGGGTCACAGTGTTGCCCTCATCTCAACAATGTAGTATTGTCCATGTGAATTTGCTTGTATCAGCTCAACATTGTGCTATGGCATTTCTTTTGGTACGTCCCTCGTTGACACAGTGTGTGACCTGTCGAGTTTGTTCACAATTTTGGTGCATATACGGTGCCAGGTTTGTGTCTATGAGCCCCAGATCCTCTAGTTGTCTGCTATTTTTTCACCAGTCCGTGCACAGCAAACCCCAGATGCAATATGTACCCTTGTTTGGGTCCTGACATGTCCTGTTACCTGTTCCCGGGCTGTGGGCAGAGGTTTCCCACTATTCGCCGAGCCACATTACATTTTGCGCTGAATGCCCCAATTTCATTGATCTGTCCGGCTGGTGTTTTTTTTGATTTCTCCAGCGGTTGACAGTGCGTATGTTGGGCACTGCTTTGCCACTGCCCACTGTGCAATGATGCATTTTTTGGTGCCATTTGAGACCCATTTTCGTTGGTGTCGACCATGGATTCATAATTCCTCATTTGCTTGGGATTTAGAAGGGGGAACAGTCTTTGTGTGGCCAAGTGTTAGTGGGTGCTTCTCAACCACATCTGGGGACACGTCGGTGTGTAGTCAATACAACATCCAATTCCAGAGCTCCGGCGGACCTCCTACAGCGCACGTAAAGGTTTTTACAATTTCTCTGCTTTGTTTTGTGTGTGTTTGTGCCTTATAGTCGTCGACTAGTGTGTTTGCAGCTTCCACGCCTTGTCTATAACCGGTGCTCTGGTGCTCTGTCGCTTATGTGGGGACTGAAATTTCGCGGGGGGGGGCATACAGTGCGACTCTTATGGTATCCATTACCACACTGGTGGTCCGGCGTGTTTATCATTAGCGTAATTCATGTGTGCTTTCTGTTGTTTCTATGGAGCTGGGCTCTGCAGAGCCCAGCCAGTAGGCATTCCCTGTTTCAGGCCCTGTTACTACCTGTTTGCCTGTACATTGTTGTGTTGGTGTACAACCCTCTATTATTACCCCTGTTTTTAGTGATCTTCATGGTTCTGGGCTCTGCAAAGCGCAGCCTTTCAAAAATGCTACTTTGCACCCTCTTTTCATACACGTGCTGTGCTCTGTGGTTATGCGGTACACCTTCTTCACACGCGGTCCATGTATCTTAGGCCACGCTAACTACCCGCCCCTTACGACCCAAACATGTGCACTTTGTCGCCTTTTCTGTGTCTTTTTTTTGTGCCTATGTTTTCCATGTGTCGCCTGTACTGTAATAGGTGGTGAAGAATAATTCTACATTTGTTGCGTGTCCTATGCATACACACTTTGAAACTCAAATTCACTGTCTCTATTTGCCAATTTGCCAAGACCTGGGCGAAATTTCCCCCCGCCCCCCCGGATAGCAAAAAAGGTATACATATTTTGATGTCTTGATGACCCTGGGCGAAATTTCCCCCAGCTCCGCCTCTTCTGCAAAATGTATAGGTCAAAAGCAAAATGTATAGGTCAAAAACACCAATCAGTGATCCTGGGCGAAATTTCTTCCACCCCCCCCCCTGTTGTTTCTTTGCTTCTTCTGTGTCTGATATGTTGCCCTTTGCCTCACTGTCACTTAGGCCCACCACTAGTTGAAACTTGGCGAAATTTCTTCCAGCTTGCCTTGACACCCTTTACCCACAGGGTGCTACCTCTGTTGGATTCTGTTCACTGACTCTTAGGGGTGCTTGTGCCAATGTGGCTGTGAGACATGACTGATGTGCGCTTTCTTCAAACAGCCGTGGGGGGTACTCGCGTTCGTACCCCGAAGGCTGTCATTTGGGTGGCATTGAACAAAGGGAGGACACTCCCTGCGCTGCAACTGGCACTGGATTTGCGTCACAATAGAAAGACTAGACGTAATGTTGGGCATGTGCGGGCTGCCTGGGGTTCTAGTCGTCCACCAAGATGGTTGTTGGTCCTGCAGAAGCAAGTTTTCTCACTGAATAACATTGTGCGAGTGCTGGCATATCCCCGTGCTGAGAGAGCCACTGGAGCCTCATATCGCGGTAGAGTTGAGCTACTCCCTTTGTGGGCAGGCTGCCCTGTTCCCAGCTTTATTAGTGCACTTCCATTTGTCTGCATCCTGATTGAGGTCCCACATATGTGGACGTTGGCCCTGCACAATATTGTGGCACAATTTGTATTGAATGGTATTTTGGTGGCAGTCACTGGTGAGACTGCTGATGTTCGGGCCTGTGTTAGCAACTTGAAAGCTGCCTGTGCTGAGGTATTTTTCCATGCCGATGTATGTGTGTACAACCTGTCCAAGCCATCAGCATTGTACAGCATGGGACAGGCTGCTCTTGCACTGTGTAGTCTGCACCAGTTGTCTGCACGCCTACCCCGTTATCTTTCTTATATTCAGGGCCCCTTGACGACTGCCATTCCTGTTGAAGTGTTCTGTTATTTGCTGCATGCTTTGGATTTGATTCAGCAGAATAGTGCATGGGTAATGGTCTGCACACAGTAGCCAGATTTTTCTGCAACCCTGTGCATTCAAAGCATGTTCCCTGTGAACATTGTAGTTGCATACTTGTCTGAGGAGAAGTCTTTTCCTGGGTCATTTGTTACTGATTTGAGGGCTGCTGTGTCGAACTGCGACACTGTGGCACCAATCCAGTGGGACCGAGTGTGTGAAGACCTTGCAGATGGGTTTCCAGTAGATTGTACGGGAAGGAGGTATGTAGAGCAAGAAGAGGAGGCCACCCAACCAGAGGAAGAGGACGGTGAGTCCCAGAAACGCCCCCCCCCCCCCCCAAAGTCAACCAGCAAGCAGGGGGACGGCACCCCCGCCAAGGCCAAAAAATCAAAGGCTGGAGCAAGCCCCTCACAGCAGAGCCCCAAGCCTGGATCAAAGCCTCCACCCAACAAGGCGCTGGGCACGTTTGCAGCCCACTTCACACCATCCCAGCAGACACAGAATAGACGTGGTGCCACTGGTAGTGCTAACAGTGAGATGCCTGGTGCCTAGGCACCACAAGCAAATGGTGGGCAGCTTATTGTTAAGGGTGCCAAACCAAAGGCACCTGGCCTGAGGAAGCGGCGATAGAGTGACACTGGTGTGTGCTCTGACTGCTGTGTTGTATGTTTTCCCTGTTACACGTCAGAATGCCGTTCTGCACTGTTTCTGCAGATACTATTGACGTTTTGCGCACTGTTTTTTGTGCTTTACTAAAGCTGGAAGAAACTTCGCCCAGGTTCAGGTATTTCCCGGAATACACGGTTCGTTTTTACATTTTTGTAAAGCTGGAAGAAATTTCGCCCAAAGGTCTCATTAATGGCAAATAGAGATCTTGATTATGATGCATGAATTTGAGTAACTGTCAATTGACAGTTTTTGGGCACACACAGGGTGCATCAACCCTTGCCAAGTGTGTGCTACCCGACTTCTGGCACTGCATCGCCTCGCAGGATGATAAATTTGTGTGTAACACTGGAAAGGTTTGTTGTATTCCAGAAACCTTCTTTCTTCCCCTGCTTTTCCAGTATGCATGCATGCTTATTGTGTTTTGACAATTGGGGTGTGGTTGCATGAGAATGGCATTTTAGGTAAATAGAGATACTCATTTTTTCCTACCAGGTGCAAGGGGTCCCCTAGGTGCAGAATTCATACCCTGTTTTTTTTGGGGGGGGGGTACAGTATGGCCCCACGGAGCCCAGCCTGTGGGTAGGGGGGTGGGCAGTTAGCGTGGCCTAAGTGTATGGTCATCATTGCCATCACAATACTACGATTGCTAGAGAACAACAACACCACGTGCTGTTGACAAATACGTGCTCCTTTCGTGATATCAGACTCTGATAGGTAGTTTTATGGCAGTGCTGGTCCATTTTCCGTATTTCAGACCTCTAAAATGGGAAAAAACAGTGGCTGTGCTCGTATGCTTTGGGGGCCCAAAATGGTGCCTTTTTGCAGCTTCGCCCCCCTAGGTTGCGCTTCACTGCTCCTCCCCATACACCCTGGCTGGGAACAACCCCTCCGTTACGCTTGGCTATGCAGCAGAGAGGCTAGGCTCTGTGCACAACATGACTTTTGTTTGAAAAAACGATAGGGGGCACTCTGGGCCTCCTAAGAAAATGGAGCCTTGACACTGGACTTCTGCTAGTTATGTGCTCTGCAAAGCACAAAATTTTAAAAACTTGGTATTTCACTCATTCGGGTCATCAGCATGCCGCACGTCTTACGATGGGCAACTGGATTACACGATTGTTGCTTCCCTCGGGCCTTTGGACAATTTTAATGGTTGTTGTACACCTGGTACCTTGGACAGTTGCTAGGCTGTGGATAATGGGGATGTGAATGGTGGATACATCCAGGTGGTTACAGCATACTGGAGACAGGGACTCTACTATCAGGTCCGGATGATGCCCTCTCTGCTGTGTGGACTCGCACCTTTGCTGCTTGCCAATAGGCATCTTCTTCATGGATGTTGTACTCTTCCGGCAGTTCCTCAAATCCAAGGTATATGCTACAAAGGAGGATCTATCTGATGCCTTAGGGAAGGATAAGGGTGTTGACGAGTTCTATCAATGGGTATTAGATCTTAGGGACGACTACCGAGGTAGGAAGTACATTGGGGATCACATCCAACAGAGGGAAAGGTGTACCGTTAATACATTACCCGATTTTTGGTACCGTGCTGCTGAGCAGGAGTGTTTTGACATTTGGTCCGTCTTACACAAAAGATGTCGTCCTTGTACAAAGAGGCCAACAAATGTCCATCCGAAGAGTTGTAAGCAACATAGGTGTCTTTCGCACATGGGTCGATGTTCCTACCATGTCCCTTCGTTCGCTGTTCAAGCTCAGACCGTTTGTACTATTCTTTGCAATGCCCTGTGGGAAACACAAATTGTTCTCTGGTTGGATATTTTTTATCGACACAACTTTAGACCCGCGCGGAAATTAGAACCGGTTTGTTAACTATACAGCTGCTGTTGTCTTGCTGTTGGATGTCTTGCCTTCTTTTCCTAGTTTGCATGCATTGCGCCAAAGGATAGGCTATACTGCAACTGTGTTGGTACATTTCATTGACGGAGTGCAGTCGTTGATGGAAGATCTTGTTCACCTGAAATATGTATGTTGTCACTCGGAGATATGACACACCAATGTTACCAGCCCTGCTTGGCACCTTTTCTTCCTCACTGACTTGATAGTGTTAGCCATCCTAGACCTTGTCTCTATTATACACGGACTTCAAGAGGTGCAGCAACACACACAACACCGCCTTCCTATTTTGGTAGATGAAAATATTCACTACTGTGTTCTTAAACTGATATAGCACCAGCTATCCTCAGTACAACCTTACGCGCACCCCTGCAGTGTACGGGACATGGCACCCATATAAGTACTGCATAACTCTTTGTTACGGAAGATTTTTCCCTTTATTTACCTATCCTCCTGATGGTTCATTGAAGTTGGGAGCTACAGTGCCCAACTTTCCGAATCTCATCTATATGGAGCGTAGAATTCTTGTTCTTTTGCACTTGGCGCACAAGTGGCGTGAACCCTTGGAATAGAAATTGAACACCCTCAAAGGGTGGCATAGACCTGGTAATTCTAATCATGGTACACTACTTACACAGGTGCTGGGGTTAGTAAATCTCGTGTATGGTTGCATTCCGGCTCTGTTTATTATTCGGTCAAAAGTCAGGGATTGTCATTGGGCACCCCAGAGGGAGGAGCACGCTGCAGGTCTTTTACTCAGTCGCCGTTTGCATGTTTTGATGCGCCTCACATTGGGTTATGAGGAGAAAGTTGAGTACGTTCGGACTATTGTTGTGGCCAAGTTGCTGTGTTCGCATTGGTATGCACGCTTGCCAAGTGTTGCGCATAGTCAGGAACCGTGTGAAGCATTGTTGAGTAGAGTCCTTCACTTAATGGCACAACACCCTCATAACTGTACGTTGGAACAAGTCCATGACCTTTTCATGCTGTCTCCAGTTGCTTGGCACTCCCCAAAGGACTTGTAGAACGTTAATGTTCCGAAGTGCCACAACTTGTTGAGTGCCGCTTCAAAAGATTGATGCAACGTTTTGATGTCGGTGTTATCCCCCCCTTGTTTTGGTCCAGTCAGAAGACCAATGTTGTGCTGGCTACATGGGATCCTGCCAGGATGGATTTTCCTTGTTCGCAATAGACACGTACCGTGCTTCCTGCAGAGCATTACCGTGACTTGTACACCAAGACCTTGCAAACCCTTGTGAAGCCGGTCAGGGTTGATCCACAGGTAATGACTGAGCCAGGAAGGCATGTCCCGCACCCCCCCCCCCCCTACATGGCCAGCACCACAGCGTGGGCACAGGGGGAATGCTGTGCACGCAGTGCGCATGCAGTACACACGCACCGCGCACGCAGTACAAAGTTTTGTATGTCGGCAAATACTCGAACCCTAGTTTTGGCCCCTTGGGGAATCACCTGACGCGGCAAGCGCGCGGCGTGTGCGCGGCGCGGAGATCCAGCCTTCTGGCCCACCAAAGCCCCCACAGTTCCTACCCCGGGGGCCCCTCGTCTAGGGATTTTGGGCTTGATCCGTGATACTCTTGAGTAAGAAATGTCGTTTGTTGATGTCCATTGAACGTCCTCGCTAGATTGGGCAAGAGGCGCGTAAGAAATGTTGTTTGTTGCTCTTTGAAGATCCCGCCCTGGAAGCTCATCCCCGGCAAGAGGTAGCGGTCGGTGTGGGGCGAAACTTGTCGTTGGGCCGCGATACTTTTGGACCTAGCGCTCATTTCCGTGGTGTACATCGCTGTTAAGATCCCGTGGGTACGACAGCTATCGCAATGTTTGGAGGGGCAATTGGACTACCCTTCACAAATCTATTTGCATCTTGTTGTACCTCACCCAGCTGTGTTTTGGGCGCGAGGTTCGCTATCCTCGTATGGCCCTTGGCCCCATGTGCCCCCTCATGTGTTGGTTGTTATGTTACGGGCTTTGTTGCTTTGCTGTGCTAGCAAGCAGGTGGCAGGTGATCTTGGGTGAGTTTCCCGTCAGGTGCACGCAGTGCGCACACGGTGCCCACGCAGTGCGCATGCAATGCAACAAATTGGCAAGGACATGTTCCGTGCATGTAACACACACCAGAGGTACAACCGGCGCCGTGTGGCATGTGCCCTTGCGCATCGTGCCCCCACCCCCCCCGTGCGCCGGCTGCCCCCCAAAATAACAGTGGTGACAGTGATAGCCATCCCCCCCCCCCCCTTGTGGCTGCAATTGGAGGTGTAGGCATGCAGGGTGGTTTTGTGGGTGAGGATGGAGCTGACATTGACCCCCCCCCCCCCTGAAGCGGTGTCCGTTAACAGTGGCTATTGGGATGCCCTTGTGGGAGTACTTTCTGAGCTACAGGACTTTGACCCCCCATTTTTTGCCCGGTGCGTCAGAGGGAGATGCGAACTTTGTTGTTTGTGTACTAGCATCTAGCGCTGCAATACCTGGGAATCAGGCCTGCCTAAATCTTGTTTGTTGGGTACTACTGCCAATTGGACTGTGTTGTTTAATCCTTTGTCAGCCCCTTTGCCTAGCCATGCCTTCGGAAGAGGAATTGCCAGAACGGATTGAGCACCAAACTGCATTGCAGCCCGCCAAACAGCAGAGAGAGCGAGGTAGTAGGCGGAATAGGCTCCGGGACAGCAGTCGGCGAACTAGAAGGCGACAAAGACCAGCACCACATGGGTCAAGAAGGAGCTGGTCAAGATCCAAGTCACGAAGATGAGATTTGACCTGGAGATGACTCGGGGCCAGATAAGAGCCACGACCGAGGATGCAGTACTACAAACGCATGGCCAGTTTCAGGACCAACCCACCGTGCAGACCGATCTCCAGTATTCTCATCTGGCCAGATGAAGGTACATGCCTCCCCTTTTTCAGAGAGTCACGTCATATGGGAAATGTAGTGCCCATCTTGTTTGTCTTCCCATAATTTTTGGCCTGCTTTGTACCATTGTTATCTCAGCGGAAGTGCCATACTGCCCGGGTGGAGCCCATATCCTCACAGCCCTCCAACGCCTCTGTCGGCCGTATTGTTCCAATTCACGGGTGCTACCGGACAGGCTCAATCACGTGTACCGCGAAGAAATCAAGCATGGGTGCCCTGTTGACATCAGAGAGATTATTGGAAGGGACCACAATGCAGTTCAACACTCTGTTACAAAACTAAGCATGGGACAGGTCGCGGCGCACATATGGATTGAGATACAGAAGGGCAAGCCCAAGGAGATGCTACTGGTGGCACTGCCAAAGGCCGGCCGGCTTGGGGAGAAAACAACAATGGTGTGCAACACGCAGCAGGCCAAAAAGACCTCCGGACGTCATCGCACTTGTCCCCCAATGTCTACGTGTGTTGATTCTGTGTGTACCCTTTGCAGGACGTGTGTGGAAGAATTGGAGACCCCTGGTGACCCTGCTGCAACTGTCGGACCGGTGCGTGGCCGAGTACATTGACATCTTCAAAAAGATTTTGGGAGAAGGTACTGCCGCCTACTGGTGCATTTTTTCGGTGGATTTCGCCTGTAATGGGAAGTGCAGTGCGCAAATTCTGTGTGGACCACTGTATTGCCCTGCAACTGGACCAATGTATTGCCTTGCAACGATCAACCCCTACACTCTGAGGCCACTGACGGGTGTGCATGGCGACCAGATGGATGAAGTGCTGCTGTACATGGCTAGAGAGGATGCCAAGATTGCTCGATTGCACGCCAAGGCAAGATTATAAAAAAGAGATCGGTTATGGGAGGTGCTGTATTTACATGTGGAAAACACGCGGGTACATCCGAGCTGACGCATGCCCCTGTCTTGTCCTACTCTGTGGCTTTCGTGGTTGAACCCCCACCCCCCCTCGCGGACGTAGTACTATTTGGGTGCCTATGGTACTAGTGGCCCCCTGTCTTCCTAGTGAATGTTCACGAGATGCAAAGGGTTCGCAAATTGCTCGCCAAGTGCCCAAGGGCATCAAAACGGTCGCTCGGAAAGTGGAGTTGGACTGCTGCAAATCCTATGCCAAGCTAGGAGTGTGTCCAACGAGCCCCGCTTTGGACATATGAGGAATGGGCCAACCTGCGCATTGCACTAGCTGGACAAGTCAAAGAACCAGTGGTGAGCACCTCGGATGGGGAGAAATTGACAACTATTTGGCTCAACAAGCCTCATGATGGAGGAGAAGCACACGGAGCTCGGGCAGAGGCATTTGCAATCACTACTGGCAAGGCGATCTTGTATGCAATCGCATTGAAGGATTACAAAATGGTGTATACTCGTTAGGTTGCAAAAACGGGTGACAGGCAATGTCACGTGCAACGTTGCACGGTTTGGGCAGCTGCAGTGGCCTTTAGTGATGAAAAGTGCTTTTCACCAAGTTTGCATTGAGTGTACGAAGGACCAACTGGCGGATGTCCATCCCTTGCTGCTGAAGCTTGTTGGAAAGTCAGTCCCGGTGGCAATTGGTGGAATGTAGGCCGATGTTAAGTTCATAGTTCATCAATTGCGTGACTCACAGGAGTGTGGGGGCTGGTCCTCGGTGTGGTTCCGCGACGCGACAGGGAGACGGAGGACAAAGTGTGCCTGCTCATTCTCACCACGAGGGGTGGGGGGGGGTGGGCTCCCAAGGGATGGGTACACAACCTGCAGTTTTTCGCCCTAGGCAGCTCAAAAATCGAAGTTTTCAAAACTTATTTTTCTGATACCGTGATCACTTAAATTGACCATCCAAGCTATGTAAAGCATGTTTTAGGCCGTATTTATGTCGTTTTTTCCCTATTTTGTGTGTGCGTTGCTTGGAGTAGATTCTCTGCGAGGTGGACTTGCCGAAGGCAATAGAATATATATCATTTTGGACCTTTTTTTTTTAATACACTTTGCGAAGCAACCACAAGCATGGGTTCATGTGTGCCAAACGTTACCGCTGTCCTAGAAAGAGTTAGGGAATAGAACAGGTCCAATGCCTCCCCAGAGGGCTGGGGGCAGGGATTTCAGCACCAATCATTTAGAAAATGAAGGTTTCCCACGAAGTTATCCCTGGCTGAAGTCCCATTGTCCTTCCTAAAGGCACTCCGGCATGGCAAACAGTTGCATCCTTGTGTCAGACACAAGAACATCTGTCGCATTTCGACTCTGCTGACAAGGCCGTCGTTCAGTGCGCAATCGCCTGGGGGCCGCTACTCATCACCCGGTACTATGCAGATGGCGCATGCCAGATGCACTGTGACTACATTGTGGCAGGCCACACACAGCTCTACACTATTGAGCAAACCAGGGCCACCAAGTGTCAAGTTGGGTTAGGGGAATCCACGGCTGCGACCCAGCGGACGGTGGATGCCACAGAGGCAAGCTGCTGCGGGATATGTGTGACCAGGTTGCATCGCTTTTTACTAGACAGCCACAACCTCAAACGCAGGCAATGCCTGTCGGCTGTACGGACTCCACAGGCCCCGCTTGGGATTGGGAGGCCGGCAGCGTTGTATGCGTCCAGGAACCAGTCTGTGCCAGCCTGGGTATGGGGAGGTAGGCAAGGCTGTGGCCTCATTTCCTGAGAACTCGGAAGGCAGCTGCGAGATGCATGTGTGATGTGCATAGGAGCTGGCAGCGCCCTCCTTGGCCTCCTGTTGGCGGTTACAACTCATTGCCTGATGAATCAGATGAATCAGAATCCAAACCAGAATTAGAACCGGTATCAGAATTAAATCAAAATCAGAATAGGAAATGCTGGTCTTTTCGTGCAACTCATTGGCAGTACACAGGCAGGCCTGGGCAATGCTACTCCTCCTCTTCTGACATAGGTCCTGAAGCCTGATGCCATCACCACGTCCCTTGCCTCTCCTGCCGAGTTCCCCTACTACATCTCGGAGCCGGCCCGCCAGTTGCTGCTCCACTCTGTCTATCTCCACCTCCTCCGCCCAGAGTTCTGCCGTTTCTCCCCCTTCTCCCACTCCCATGCGGGGCTCACCCGCAATCTCCTCCTCTCAGGCCCCCCTGGCAGTGAAGTCTACCAGGAGGTCCTTGCCCGCTCCCTCGCTAAGACTTTCGGTGCTTTCTTCCTCGCCTTCGACCGCACTTCACTGAAGTCAGCCCCAAGCAGTGCGGACGATGCACCACCGCCGGGTGCACGTGGCTGTCTCACCCCGGTCTTGAACCCCAGCCCCGGCCCCGGCATTACCTCTACAAACCCTGCAGCATCTATGGCTCGCGGGTTCAAGAAGGGTGACCGTGTGATCTATGCGCCATGCTCACTGGGTCTTCCAGGAATCTCCTCAGCACCAGTGCCTTGCGCCCCGGGGGTGCACACAGCGAGCCTGGTCGTTGCACAGGGGCCCACGCTGGGTGCGCGAGGGCGGGTGGTGCTGGCATTTGAAGACAACCCGCGGAGGCAAAAGGTGGGCGTGTGCTTTGACCAGCCCGTACCTGGAGGCTCGGACTTGGGTGGGCTGTGCCCAGCAATGCACGGGTTCTTTGCCAACGTGGCCGAGCTCGTGCAGGAGGACGATGAGCATACCGCCGGGCAGGCGTGCATCATCCAGGCGCTTTTTGAGGTGTGGTGGGGAGCCACAGACGGCACAGGCAGTAGGTGGGGCCGTCCTTGTGGGGCGTTGGGGCAAAGTTGTGCAGACCACCCAGAATTGGTTGGCCCGTACCCCCTAGTACAGCCAGTACATCTGTTCAGGCCCTGCCCTTGCCTTTGCTCCTCTGGTGCCTCCTGGTCTTGGGCCCTGGGCGCAGCGTTGTGCGTGCAGCGCCACGGGTTTGACGCTTTTCAGAACTAGAACCAGAGCCCCAACCCTTCTCCCTCCTCCCTCCCACACCCCCCTCCCCTGTCCCCTGAACGGAATCAGTTCGACTTGCAGAGGGCCCACTCTGTGTTGCCCCAAACCCCAACCCCCCAACATTCAACCGTAGAGACAGGTGAGAGTGGTGTACAGTGAACAGTGTACACTGTGTGCAGTATATTGTATAGTGGCCAGTGTTGTGTACACTGTTCCGTGCACAACAGATGGTAGTCACATTTAGTCAGGGACAGTGGCATCGCAGTACAAGCCCCTTTGTCTGAAGGTTGTCTGAAGGTTGCCCCAAGGTAGGCTCAGTGTGCACACACTTCGCCAATCTCAAGGCAATGGATGGGAGGTTTACAGTCTGCTCACCATATAAACCCCTCTTGCCGATCCACTACGGTAGGCAACCGGTATCAGCACTGAGCACACTTTACCTACGGTAACGAGTTAGCCAGGGGGTTCTGGGCGTGCGCACACTTCGCCTACTGTAGCACATCGCCCAGGTGCCCACATTTTACCGACTAGAGTACATCAACAAAGGCGTTCTCTGCGCATATCATCTTCAGAGGACACAGCCCTAGTTGATGCACTCCAAGGGTGCAGGGCTCCACAGGTGCGCACATTTTGCTTACAATGGCACATCTGACCCGGGGTTGTTGTTGTTGTTGGTGGTGGTGGTGGTGGTGGTGGTGGTGGTGGTGGTGGTGGTGGTGATGCTGGCAGTGGCGGAGGCAGTGCTGGCTGGCGGCAGTGCGTGCTGGCGGCGGTGCTGGTGGCGTGGCTGGTGGCGGTGGCTGGTGGCGGTGGGTGGTGTCGTTGGGTTGTTGTTGTTGTTGTTGTTGTTGTTGTTGTTGTTGTTGTTGTTGTTGTTGTTGTTGTTGTTGTTGTTGTTGTCTACCTTCGGGCTTCCGCATCAATTCAGCAGGCGGCGCTCAGTGCGGCAACTGCAAGGTGCATTTGAACACCAAACGTCAGCCAGTGTTGTGAAAGTCATTTGAGAGTGTTTCATTGTCAACCAAATACGGCAACTGAAGCTGAAAAGCCCCAGGGGGGGGGGGGGGCTCTGCGGGTCCAAGGACGCCCCCCCCCCCCCCTGGGGCCCTCCGGCCAACAGTTAGTTGTCAAAGGTACTGGCCTAAGGAGTCGATGGGCGCCAAAGGCGCCCAAACGTCCACAAGCACTGGAACCACTACCCTCAGCGCTTCAGTTGGGGTATTAGACTCCCACACTTTGGTGTGGCCCCTTGAACTGGGGTGATGGACTTCCAAGCATCAGTGTGGTTGAAAAGTGAAGATCCTGCATCCAGAGGTGTTCCCCTCCTCAAGTGCAGGGCCAAGAATTTCAGGGTTCAGCAAGGTTTACACAATGTGTTCTCTTTTTCCATTTTTTTTAACACTTCCACACTCCCACGCTTTTGCGCAGCCCCTTGAGTTGGGGATACAGACTCCCACTCTTTTGGTGTGGCCCCTTGAGTTGGGGATACGGATTCCCACACCTCGGTGTGGCCCCTTGAGTTGGGGATACGGACTCCTAGCTCTTGTGTGGCCCCTTGAGTTGGGGATACGGACTCCCACGCTTTTGCGTGGCCCCTTAAGTTGGGGATATGGACTCCTACGCTTCGGTCTGGCCCCTTGAGGTGGGATCATGGGCTCCCCAGTGTTTACATGGCCCCTTGAGTTGGGGATACAGACTCCCACAATTTCCCGTGGCCCCTTAAGTTGTGGATGCGTACTGTCGCGCGTTTGTGTGGCTCCTAGAGTTTGGGATATGGGCTCTCACACTTCCCCCTAGAAACCCATGTTAAACCCAATATTTTAAAATTTTGGTCGAAAATCAATTCCTTTTTCGTTAACCGAAAGGTGACCCCTTTTTAGGGGGGTTGACGTGCTTAGACAGGGAAAACTGCACCCCCATGGGGTGCATTGCGGGCTCGGGTGCCATTTTCACCTGGGGGTTTGGCGGGGGGTCTCACCGGTTTCCTTGCGAAAAAATATTAAACCGGTTGTCGGGTTTAATTTTTGATTTTGACTTTTCAATTAATTTTTGAAATATTGAAATCTAATGTGTCGCTGACGTTAATATTAACCTTGCACAAATTCGCTGTTTTCTGCAAAAAAAAATTAACCCTCCCTAAAAAACCCTGCAAATACACAACAAGACAACGAATACCTTTTTCATCCATTCGTGTACCATTTCTCGCCATCATGGGTAGTTTTTGTACTGTTCCACAGGTGGTGTCACTTGTCAGAGTGTGAAGTGTTCTCACACTTCTTGGGACCCATCTTTGGGGTCTCACAATTGCTGGGTTGGGTTAGAGGTTGGGTTAGATTGGGGCTGTTTTTTGCTTTGGGGTCAGTCGGGGGGTTAGTCTTGACGTCCGTCTGGGGTAAGTTTTGGGGCTAGTTAGGGGGTTAGTCTTCGGGTCAGGCTGGCCCGAAGATGGGGGGGGGCAGGGGTGGCCTTCTTGGGCTTGCGAACATGCTCAATGTGTTCATGGGCGGCCTCCGGGGAGGGGAAGAGGAGGCTGCACAACCTCACAAAGCGTGGTGCTGCCTGAGTACTCCACCCAGACAACGCCCGCCTTTTTTTGGTGGACACCGCTCACGGTGCCCACCTCCACGCCCCGTGAGTACGTGACATGGACCTTGGTGCCGACGATGGGGTCGTCGGCACGATCCCCCGCCCCCCCCCCCCGTTTGTGTCAATATCTGGTAGGTTAATTTTTACCCCGCTTCATACATTAAAAATTAAAACTAAGCATATTGGTTTTAACGTTGATCTTTAGGGCCGTGTGGCTTCTTAAGTTGGGGTTGCGGACTCCCATGCTTTTGTGTGGCCCCTTGAGTTGGGGATACGGACTCCAAGCCTTTTGCGTGGCCCCTTAAGTTGGGTGGTCCGTATCCCCCATTTCAGGTATCGCGCCAAAGTGTGGGAGTGCGTATCCCCAACTCAAGGAGCCACACAAAGGCGTGGGAGTCCGTGTCCCCAACTCATGGGGACACACAACAGCGTGGGAGTCCGCATCCTCAACTCAAGACGCCACACCAAAGCGTGGGAGTCCGTATCCCCCACTCAAGACGCCACACGAAAGTGTGGGAGTCCGTATTCCCAACTCAAAGGGGATGCGCAAAAGCTTGGGAGTCGGTATCACCCATTCAAACTCAAGGGGCCACACAAAAGCGTGGCAGTCCGTATCCCCCCCCACCTTCCCCACGCCCTAATCCCTCCCCACAACGGCAATAGGGTGCCCTTCGGTGCGTGACGCAGCATGTAGACCCTTAAAGTCGGCCGCCCAAGGCCCCCACGGGAGCGCCGAGGTGACTGTTGCCCCCTGTATGCTGCATTCCAGCTATGGGTATAGTAACCAAATGGGCTATCAGACTTCAGACTTCAGACTTTTATGGACCATCACCCCCCCCCCCCCCCAACACCCTTTCTAACCCCCCCCCCCCGTGTCCCCCCCAATATCAGACTTGTCCCATTGTCACCACACCCTTGAGGTGTAGAAGTGGGTTGTGGTCTCGACCCCAGCGTCTGAAACCCAACCAGTGCTTGCAACCCCTTCAATGATGGTACGTGCCCCCCCCACCCCCACCCCACCCCACCCCACCCCATCTCTCTGACTCAAACCGATCGGGGGGCTCATATGTGACTGAAGACAAGTGGGAACAGAATCCTGATGTCTGGCCCAAGCAACCTCACTTGAGCTAATCGGGTCAGTTTTGCTGGTGGGGTGGGTGGGTGGGTGGGGGTTCATCGGGTTGGGCCGGAACTGTGGAGAGGGGGGGTAGTAGGTTTCGAGCACGGCACAGCACAGCACGGCACAGCACGGCACATCACAGCACATCACAGCACACCACAGCACAGCACAACATACAGCATAGCACAGCATATTACAGCACA
Organism: Eutreptiella sp. 'Long Island Sound 2002'; assembly: GCA_964036045.1. Classification (NCBI taxonomy): domain Eukaryota; phylum Euglenozoa; class Euglenophyceae; order Eutreptiales; family Eutreptiaceae; genus Eutreptiella; species Eutreptiella sp. 'Long Island Sound 2002'. The sequence goes on along the minus strand of OZ038383.1, from coordinate 88,966,262 downwards.
ACACAGCACAACACAGCCCCTACGGCCGCCCAAGAGAGCCCCCCTCCCTCCCCCCCTCCCCCCCTCCCCTCCCTCCCTCCCTCCCACCCTGTCATTTCCCTGCTTGTGTGGTTGAGGTTAGGGAGGGTATGCCTGTTTTTCTTTTTCAGGTTTTCTTTTCTAGTAGAGTGCTTTCCCGCCAGCTTACCAAGGTCCGAACCCCAAAAAAAAAAACAGGAGGTATGTTACTCCGTTCCTTAGTTAGTTCCGGTGGAGGGGGAGCGGTCCACCTAAGGGTGGATCGGGCACCGCTCCCCCAGGCGCCCCCTTGACACCTGTTTACCCCCCTCCGTGGAACATTAAATGCATTACACACCTGTATACCCCCCTCAGTGGAACATCAGACAGATTAGACACCTGTATACCCCCCTCAGTGGAACATTAAACACATTAGACACCTGTATACCCCCCTCAGTGGAACATTAGACACATTAGACACCTGTATACCACCCTCAGTGGAACATTAGACACATTAGACACCTGTGTACCCCCCTCAGTGGAACATTAGACACATTCAACACCTGTATACCCCCCTCAGTGGAACATTAGACACATTAGACACCTGTATACCCCTCTCAGTGGAACATTAGACACATTAGACAGCTGTATACCACCCTCAGTGGAACATTAGACACATTAGACACCTGTATACCCCCCTTAGTGGAACATTAGACACATTAGACACCTGTATACCACCCTCAGTGGAACATTAGACACATTAGACACCTGTATACCCCCCTCAGTGGAACATTAGACACATTCAACACCTGTATACCCCCCTCAGTGGAACATTGGACACATTAGACACCTGTATACCACCCTCAGTGGAACATTAGACACATTAGACACCTGTATACAGGTGTCTAATGTGTCTAATGTTCCACTGAGAGGGGTATACAGGTGTGTAATGTGTCTAATGTTCCACTAAGGGGGGTATACAGGTGTTGAATGTGTCTAATGTTCCACTGAGAGGGGTATACAGGTGTCCAATGTGTCTAATGTTCCACTGAGGGGGGTATACAGGTGTTGAATGTGTCTAATGTTCCACTGAGGGGGGTATACCCCCCTCAGTGGAGCATTAGACACATTAGACACCTGTATACCCCCCTCAGTGGAACATTAGACACATTAGACACCTGTATACCCCCCTCAGTGGAACATTAGACACATTACACAACTGTGTACCCCCCTCAGTGGAACATTAGACAAACTAGACACCTGTGTACCCCCCTTAGTGGAACATTAGACACATTCAACACCTGTGCACCCGTCTCAGTGGAACATTAGACACATCACACACCTGTATACACCCCTCAGTGGAACATCAGACGCATTTGACACCTGTATACCCCCCTCAGTGGAACATTAGACACATTAGACACCTGTATACCCCCCTCAGTGGAACATTGGACACATTGACACCTGTATACCCCCCTCAGTGGAACAGTGGACACATTCGACACCTGTATACCCCCCTCAGTGGAACATTGGACACATTCGACACCTGTATACCCCCGTCAGTGGAACATTAGACACATTCAACACCTGTATACCCCCCTCAGTGGAACATTAGACACGTTAGACACCTGTATACCCCCCTCAGTGGAACATTAGACACATTAGACACCTGTGTACCCCCCTCAGTGGAACATTAGACACATTCAACACCTGTATACCCCTCTCAGTGGAACATTGGACACATTACACACCTGTATACCCCCCTTAGTGGAACATTAGACACATTAGACACCTGTATACCCCTCTCAGTGGAACATTAAACACATTAGACACCTGTATACCCCCCTCAGTGGAACATTAGACACATTAGACAACTTATACCCCCCACCTGGGAGGGGTGTACACCCCCTCCGTGAATTATTTATCCACTTGGCAGGGGTGTACACTCCCTCCGTGGAATATTTGTCCACTGGGGAGGGGTGTACAATCCCTCCGTGAATTATTTCGCCACTTGGGAGGGGTGTACAGTCCCTCCGTGAATTATTTAGCCACTTGGGAGGGGTGTACAATCCCTCCGTGAATTATTTAGCCACTTGGGAGGGGCGTACACTTCCTCCGTGAATTATTTAGCCACTTGGGAGGGGTGTACAGTCCCTCCGTGAAGTATTTAGCCACTTGGGAGGGGTGTACAGTCCCTCTGTGAATTATTTATCCACTTGGGAGGGGTGTACAGTCCCTCCGTGAATTATTTAGCCACTTGGGAGGGGTGTACAGTCCCTCCGTGAATTATTTAGCCACTTGGGAGGGGTCTACAATCCCTCCGTGAATTATTTAGCCACTTGGGAGGGTGTACAATCCCTCCGTGAATTGTTTAGCCACTTGAGAATGGTGTACAACCCCTCCGTGAATTATTTAGCCACTTGGGAGGGGTGTACAATCCCTCGGTGAATTATTTAGCCACTTGTGAGGGGTGTACAATCCCTCCGTGAATTATTTATGCACTTGGGAGGGGTGTACAGTCCCTCCGTGAATTTTTTAGCCACTTGGGAGCGGTGTACAGTCCCTCCGTGAATTATTTAGCCACTTGGGAGGGGTGTACAGTCCCTCCGTGAATTATTTAGCCACTTGGGAGGGGTGTACACTCCCTCCGTGAATTATTTAGCCACTTGGGAGGGGTGTACAATCCCTCCGTGAAATATTCAGCCAACTTGGGAGGGGTCTACAATCCCTCCGTGAATTATTTAGCCACTTGGGAGGGGTGTACAATCCCTCCGTGAATTATTTAGCCACTTGGGAGGGTTGTACAGTCCCTCCGTGAATTATTTAGCCACTTGGGAGGGGTGTACAATCCCTCCGTGAATTATTCATCCACTTGGGAGGGGTGTACAATCCCTCCGTGAATTATTTAGCCACTTGGGAGGGCTGTACAGTCCCTCCGTGAATTATTTAGCCACTTGGGAGGGGTGTACAGTCCCTCCGTGAATTATTTACCCTTTCGGGAGGGGTGTACAATCCCTCCGTGAATTATTTAGCCACTTGGGAGGGGTGTACAGTCCCTCGGTGAATCTTTTAGCCACTTGGGAGGGGTGTACAATCCCTCCGTGAATTATTTAGCCATTTGGGAGGGGTGTACAGTCCCTCCGTGAATTTTATTAGCCACTTGGGAGGGGTGTGCAATCCCTCCGTGAATTTTTTCACCACTTGGGAGGGACGTACAATCCCTCCGTGGATTATTTAGCCACTTGGGAGGGTTGTACAATCCCTCCTTGAATTATTTAGCCACTTGGGAGGGTTGTACAATCCCTCCGTGAATTGTTTAGCCACTTGGGAGGGTGTACAATCCCTCCGTGAATTGTTTAGCCACTTGGGAGGGGTGTACAACCCCTCCGTCAATTATTTAGCCACTTGGGAGGGGTGTACAGTCCCTCCGTGAATTATTTAGCCACTTGGGAGGGGTGTACAATCCCTCCGTGAATTATTTGGCCACTTGGGAGGGGTGTACAATCCCTCCGTGAATCTTTTCGCCACTTGGGAGGGGTGTACAGTCCCTCCGTGAATTATTTAGCCACTTGGGAGGGGTGTACAATCCCTCCGTGAATTATTTAGCCACTTGGGAGGGGTGTACAATCCCTCCGTGAAGTATTTAGCCACTTGGGAGGGGTGTACAGTCCCTCCGTGAATTATTTATCCACTTGGGAGGGGTGTACAATCCCTCCGTGAATTATTTAGCCACTTGGGAGGGGTGTACAATCCCTCCGTGAAGTATTTAGCCACTTGGGAGGGGTGTACAGTCCCTCCGTGAATTATTTAGCCACTTGGGAGGGGTGTACAGTCCCTCCGTGAATTATTTAGCCACTTGGGAGGGGTCTACAATCCCTCCGTGAATTATTTAGCCACTTGGGAGGGGTCTACAATCCCTCCGTGAATTATTTGGGCACTTGGGAGGGTGTACAATCCCTCCGTGAAATATTTAGCCACTTGGGAGGGGTGTACAGTCCCTCCGTGAATTATTTAGCCACTTGTGAGGGGTGTACAATCCCTCCGTAAATTATTTAGCCACTTGGGAGGGATGTACAGTCCCTCCGTGAATTATTTGGCCACTTGGGAGGGGTCTACAGTCCCTCCGTGACTTATTTAGCCACTTGGGAGGGTCGTACAATCTCTCCGTGATCTATTTAGCCACTTGGGAGGGTGTACAATCCCTCCGTGAATTGTTTAGCCACTTGGGAGGGGTGTACAACCCCTCCGTGAATTATTTAGCCACTTGGGAGGGGTGTACAGTCCCTCCGTGAATTCTTTAGCCACTTGGGAGGGGTGTACAATTCCTCCGTGAATTATTTAGCCACTTGGGAGCGGTGTACGGTCCCTCCGCGAATTTTTTAGCCACTTGGGAGGGGTGTACAGTCCCTCCGTGAATTATTTAGCCACTTTGGAGGGATGTATAGTCCTTCCGTGAATCATTTGGCCTTTTGGGAGGGGTGCACACTTCCTCCGTGAATTATTTAGCCACATGGGAGGGGTGTACACTCCCTCCGTGAATTATTTAGCCAGTTGGGAGGGGTGTCTAATCCCTCCGTGAATTATTTAGCCACTTGGGAGGGGTCTACAATCCCTCCCTGAATCATTTAGCCACTTGGGAGGGGTGTGCAATCCCTCCGTGAATTATTTATCCACTTGGGAGGGGTGTACAATCCCTCCGTGAGTTATTTACCCTTTTGGGAGGGGTGTACAATCCCTCCATGAATTATTTAGCCACTTGGGAGGGGTGTACAGTCCCTCCGTGAGTTATTTAGCCACTTGGGAGGGTTGTACAGTCCCTCCGTGAATTATTTAGCCACTTGGGAGCGGTGCACAATCCCTCCGCTAATTATTTAGCCACTTGGGAGGGGTGTGCAATCCCTCCGTGAATTATTTATCCACTTGGGAGGGGTGTACAATCCCTCCGTGAGTTATTTACCCTTTTGGGAGGGGTGTACAATCCCTCCGTGAATTATTTAGCCACTTGGGAGGGGTGTACAGTCCCTCCGTGAATTATTTAGCCACTTGGGAGGGGTCTACAATCCTTCCGTGAAGTATTTGGCCACTTGGGAGGGGTGTACAGCCCCACCGTGAAATATTTAGCCACTTGGCAGGGGTGTACAGTCCCTCCGTGAATTATTTAGCCAATTGGGAGGGGTGTACAGTCCCTCCGTGAATTATTTAGCCACTTGGGAGGGGTGTACATTCCCTCCGTGAATTATTGAGCCTCTTGGCAGGGCTGTACAATCCCTCCGTGAATGATTTATGCACTTGGGAGGGGTGTACAATCCCTCCGTGAATTATTTAGCCACTTGGGAGGGGTGTACAATCCCTCCGTGAATTATTTAGCCACTTGAGAGGGGTCTACAATCCCTCCGTGAATTATTTATCCACTTGGGAGGGATGTGCAGTCCCTCCGTGAATCTTTTAGCCACTTGGGAGGGGTGTACAGTCCCTCCGTGAATTATTTATCCACTTGGGAGGGGTGTACAGTCCCTCCGTGAATCTTTTAGCCACTCGGGAGGGGTGTACGGTCCCTCGGTGAATTATTTAGCCACTAGGGAGGGGTGTACAGTCCCTCCGTGAATCTTTTAGCCACTTGGGAGTGGTGTACCATCCCTCCGTGAATTATTTATCCACTTCGGAGGGGTGTACAGTCCCTCCTGGAATTATTTCGCCACTTGGGAGGGATGTACAGTCCCTCCGTGAATTATTTCACCATTTGGGAGGGGTGTACAATCCCTCCGTGGATCATTTAGCCACTTGGGAGGGTTGTACAGTCCCTCCTTGAATTATTTAGCCACTTGGGAGGGTTGTACAATCCCTCCGTGAATTATTTAGCCACTTGGGAGGGGTCTACAATCCCTCCGTGAATTATTTAGCCACTAGGGAGGGGTGTACAGTCCCTCCGTGAATTATTTAGCCACTTGGGAGGGGTGTACAGTCCCTTCGTGAATTACTTAGCCACTTGGGAGGGATGTACAGTCCCTCCGTGAATTATTTAGCCACTTGGGAGGGGTGCACACTTCCTCCGTGAATTATTTAGCCACATGGGAGGGGTGTACACTCCCTCCGTGAATTATTTAGCCACTTGGGAGGGGTGTACAGTCCCTCCTTGAATTATTTAGCCACTTGGGAGGGGTGTACAATCCCTCCGTGAATTATTGAGCCATTTGGGAGGGGTGTACAGTCCCTTCGTGAATTATTTAGCCACTTGGGAGGGGTGTACAGTCCCTCTGTGAATTATTGAGCCATTTGGGAGGGGTGTACAGTCCCTCCGTGAATCTTTTAGCCATTTGGGAGGGGCGTACAATCCCTCCGTGAATTATTTAGCCACTTGGGAGGGGTGTACAGTCCCTCCGTGAATCTTTTAGCCACTTGGGAGGGGTGTACAATCCCTCCGTGAATTATTCAGCCACTTGGGAGGGACGTACAGTCCCTCCGTGAATTATTTAGCCACTTGGGAGGGGTGTGCAATCCCTCCGTGAATTATTTCACCACTTCGGAGGGATGTACAATCCCTTCGTGGATTATTTAGCCACGTGGGAGGGGTGTACAGTCCCTCCTTGAATTATTTAGCCACTTGGGAGCGTTGTACAATCCCTCCGTGAATTACTTAGCCACTTGGGAGGGGTCTACAATCCCTCCGTGAATTATTTAGCCACTTGGGAGGGTTGTACAGTCCCTCCGTGAATTATTTAGCCACTTGGGAGGGGTCTACAGTCCCTCTGTGAATTATTTAGCCACTTGGGAGGGTTGTACAGTCCCTCCGTGAATTATTGATCCTCGTGGCAGGGCTGTACAATCCCTCCGTGAATTATTTATGCATTTGGGAGGGGTGTACAATCCCTCGGTGAATTATTTAGCCACTTGGGAGGGGTGTACAATCCCTCCGTGAATTATTTAGCCACTTGCGAGGGGTGTACAACCCCTCCGTGAATTATTTATCCACTTGGGAGGGGTGTGCAGTCCCTCCGTGAATCTTTTAGCCACTTGGGAGGGGTGTACAGTCCCTCCGTGAATTATTTACCCACTTGGGAGGGGTGTACAGCCCCTCCGTGAATCTTTTACCCACTTGGGAGGGGTGTACGGTCCCTCAGTGAATTATTTAGCCACTAGGGAGTGGTGTACAGTCCCTCCGTGAATTATTTAGCCACTTGGGAGGGGTGTACAGTCCCCCCGTGAATTATTTCACCACTTGGGAGGGGTGTACAATCCCTCCGTGGATCATTTAGCCACTTGGGAGGGGTGTACAGTCCCTCCGTGAATTATTTAGCCACTTGGGAGGGTTGTACAATCCCTCCGTGAATTATTTAGCCACTTGGGAGGGGTCTACAATCCCTCCGTGAATTATTTAGCCACTTGGGAGGGGTGTACAATCCCTCCGTGAATTATTTAGCCACTTGGGAGGGGTGTACAGTCCCTCCGTGAATTACTTAGCCACTTGGGAGGGATGTACAGTCCCTCCGTGAATTATTTACCCACTTGGGAGGGGTGCACACTTCCTCCGTGAATTATTTAGCCACATGGGAGGGGTGTACAATCCCTCCGTGAATTATTTAGCCACTTGGGAGGGGTGTACAGTCCCCCCGTGAATTATTTACCCACTTGGGAGGGGTGTACAGTCCCTCCGTGAATTATTGAGCCATTTGGGAGAGGTGTACAGTCCCTCCGTGAATTATTTAGCCACTAGGGAGGGGTGTACCATCCCTCCGTGAATTATTTAGCCACTTGGGAGGGGTGTACAGTCCCTCCGTGAATTATTTAGCCACTTGGGAGGGGTGTACAGTCCCTCCGTGAATCTTTTAGCCATTTGGGAGGGGTGTACAATCCCTCCGTGAATTATTTAGCCACTTGGGAGGGGTGTACAGTCCCTCCGTGAATCTTTTAGCCACTTCGGAGGGGTGTACAGTCCCTCCGTGAATTATTTCACCACTTGGGAGGGGTGTACAGTCCCTCCGTGAATTATTTAGCCACTTGGCAGGGGTGTGCAATCCCTCCGTGAATTATTTCACCACTTCGGAGGGATGTACAATCCCTCCGTGGATTATTTAGCCACGTGGGAGGGGTGTACAGTCCCTCCTTGAATTATTAAGCCACTTGGGAGGGGTGTACAGTCCCTCCGTGAATTATTTAGCCACTTGGGAGGGGTGTACAGTCCCTCCGTGAATTATTGATCCCCGTGGCAGGGCTGTACAATCCCTCCGTGAATTATTTATGCCTTTGGGAGGGGTGTACAATCCCTCCGTGACTTATTTAGCCACTTGGGAGGGGTCTACAGTCCCTCCGTGAATTATTTAGCCACTTGGGAGGGATGTACAGTCCCTCCGTGAATTATTTAGCCACTTGGGAGTGGTGCACACTTCCTCCGTGAATTATTTCGCCACTTGGGAGGGATGTACAGTCCCTCCGTGAATTATTTCACCACTTGGGAGGGGTGTACAATCCCTCCGTGGATCATTTAGCCACTTGGGAGGGGTCTACAATCCCTCCGTGAATTATTTAGCCACTAGGGAGGGGTGTACAGTCCCTCCGTGAATTATTTAGCCACTTGGGAGGGGTGCACACTTCCTCCGTGAATTATTTAGCCACATGGGAGGGGTGTACACTCCCTCCGTGAATTATTTAGCCACTTGGGAGGGGTGTACAGTCCCTCCGTGAATTATTTAGCCACTTGGGAGGGGTGTACAATCCCTCCGTGAATTATTGAGCCATTTGGGAGGGGTGTACAGTCCCTCCGTGAATTATTTCACCACTTGGGAGGGGTGTACAGTCCCTCCGTGAATTACTTAGCCACTTGGGAGGGATGTACAGTCCCTCCGTGAATTATTTAGCCACTTGGGAGGGGTGCACACTTCCTCCGTGAATTATTTAGCCACATGGGAGGGGTGTACACTCCCTCCGTGAATTATTTAGCCACTTGGGAGGGGTGTACAGTCCCTCCGTGAATTATTTAGCCACTTGGGAGGGGTGTACAATCCCTCCGTGAATTATTGAGCCATTTGGGAGGGGTGTACAGTCCCTCCGTGAATTATTTAGCCACTTGGGAGGGGTGTACAGTCCCTCCGTGAATTTTTGAGACATTTGGGAGGGGTGTACAGTCCCTCCGTGAATCTTTTAGCCATTTGGGAGGGGCGTACAATCCCTCCGTGAATTATTTAGCCACTTGGGAGGGGTGTACGGTCCCTCCGTGAATCTTTTAGCCACTTGGGAGGGGTGTACAATCCCTCCGTGAATTATTCAGCCACTTGGGAGGGGTGTACAGTCCCTCCATGAATTATTTAGCCACTTGGGAGGGGTGTGCAATCCCTCCGTGAATTATTTCACCACTTCGGAGGGATGTACAATCCCTTCGTGGATTATTTAGCCACGTGGGTGGGGTGTACAGTCCCTCCTTGAATTATTTAGCCACTTGGGAGCGTTGTACAATCCCTCCGTGAATTATTTAGCCACTTGGGAGGGGTTTACAATCCCTCCGTGAATTATTTAGCCACTTGGGAGGGTTGTACAGTCCCTCCGTGAATTATTTAGCCACTTGGGAGGGGTCTACAGTCCCTCCGTGACTTTTTTAGCCACTTGGGAGGGTTGTACAGTCCCTCCGTGAATTATTGATCCTCGTGGCAGGGCTGTACAATCCCTCCGTGAATTATTTATGCACTTGGGAGGGGTGTACTATCTATCCGTGAATTATTTAGCCACTTGGGAGGGGTGTGCAGTCCCTCCGTGAATCTTTTAGCCACTTGGGAGGGGTGTACAGTCCCTCCGTGAATTATTTACCCACTTGGGAGGGGTGTACAGCCCCTCCGTGAATCTTTTACCCACTTGGGAGGGGTGTACGGTCCCTCAGTGAATTATTTAGCCACTAGGGAGTGGTGTACAGTCCCTCCGTGAATTATTTAGCCACTTGGGAGGGGTGTACAGTCCCCCCGTGAATTATTTCACCACTTGGGAGGGGTGTACAATCCCTCCGTGGATCATTTAGCCACTTGGGAGGGGTGTACAGTCCCTCCGTGAATTATTTAGCCACTTGGGAGGGTTGTACAATCCCTCCGTGAATTATTTAGCCACTTGGGAGGGGTCTACAATCCCTCCGTGAATTATTTAGCCACTAGGGAGGGGTGTACAATCCCTCCGTGAATTATTTAGCCACTTGGGAGGGGTGTACAATCCCTCCGTGAATTACTTAGCCACTTGGGAGGGATGTACAGTCCCTCCGTGAATTATTTACCCACTTGGGAGGGGTGCACACTTCCTCCGTGAATTATTTAGCCACATGGGAGGGGTGTACAATCCCTCCGTGAATTATTTAGCCACTAGGGAGTGGTGTACAGTCCCCCCGTGAATTATTTACCCACTTGGGAGGGGTGTACAGTCCCTCCGTGAATTATTGAGCCATTTGGGAGAGGTGTACAGTCCCTCCGTGAATTATTTAGCCACTAGGGAGGGGTGTACCATCCCTCCGTGAATTATTTAGCCACTTGGGAGGGGTGTACAGTCCCTCCGTGAATTATTTAGCCACTTGGGAGGGGTGTACAGTCCCTCCGTGAATCTTTTAGCCACTTGGGAGGGTGTACAATCCCTCCGTGAATTATTTAGCCACTTGGGAGGGGTGTACAGTCCCTCCGTGAATCTTTTAGCCACTTCGGAGGGGTGTACAGTCCCTCCGTGAATTATTTCACCACTTGGGAGGGGTGTACAGTCCCTCCGTGAATTATTTAGCCACTTGGCAGGGGTGTGCAATCCCTCCGTGAATTATTTCACCACTTCGGAGGGATGTACAATCCCTCCGTGGATTATTTAGCCACGTGGGAGGGGTGTACAGTCCCTCCTTGAATTATTAAGCCACTTGGGAGGGGTGTACAGTCCCTCCGTGAATTATTTAGCCACTTGGGAGGGGTGTACAGTCCCTCCGTGAATTATTGATCCCCGTGGCAGGGCTGTACAATCCCTCCGTGAATTATTTATGCCTTTGGGAGGGGTGTACAATCCCTCCGTGAATTATTTAGCCACTTGGGAGGGGTCTACAGTCCCTCCGTGAATTATTTAGCCACTTGGGAGGGATGTACAGTCCCTCCGTGAATTATTTAGCCACTTGGGAGTGGTGCACACTTCCTCCGTGAATTATTTCGCCACTTGGGAGGGATGTACAGTCCCTCCGTGAATTATTTCACCACTTGGGAGGGGTGTACAATCCCTCCGTGGATCATTTAGCCACTTGGGAGGGGTCTACAATCCCTCCGTGAATTATTTAGCCACTAGGGAGGGGTGTACAGCCCCTCCGTGAATTATTTAGCCACTTGGGAGGGGTGTACAGTCCCTCCGTGAATTACTTAGCCACTTGGGAGGGATGTACAGTCCCTCCGTGAATTATTTAGCCACTTGGGAGGGGTGCACACTTCCTCCGTGAATTATTTAGCCACATGGGAGGGGTGTACACTCCCTCCGTGAATTATTTAGCCACTTGGGAGGGGTGTACAGTCCCTCCGTGAATTATTTAGCCACTTGGGAGGGGTGTACAATCCCTCCGTGAATTATTGAGCCATTTGGGAGGGGTGTACAGTCCCTCCGTGAATTATTTAGCCACTTGGGAGGGGTGTACAGTCCCTCCGTGAATTTTTGAGACATTTGGGAGGGGTGTACAGTCCCTCCGTGAATCTTTTAGCCATTTGGGAGGGGCGTACAATCCCTCCGTGAATTATTTAGCCACTTGGGAGGGGTGTACGGTCCCTCCGTGAATCTTTTAGCCACTTGGGAGGGGTGTACAATCCCTCCGTGAATTATTCAGCCACTTGGGAGGGGTGTACAGTCCCTCCATGAATTATTTAGCCACTTGGGAGGGGTGTGCAATCCCTCCGTGAATTATTTCACCACTTCGGAGGGATGTACAATCCCTTCGTGGATTATTTAGCCACGTGGGTGGGGTGTACCATCCCTTCGTGAATTATTTAGCCACTTGGGAGGGTTGTACAGTCCCTCCGTGAATTATTTAGCCACTTGGGAGGGGTCTACAGTCCCTCCGTGACTTTTTTAGCCACTTGGGAGGGTTGTACAGTCCCTCCGTGAATTATTGATCCTCGTGGCAGGGCTGTACAATCCCTCCGTGAATTATTTATGCACTTGGGAGGGGTGTACTATCTATCCGTGAAGTATTTAGCCACTTGGGAGGGGTGTACAATCCCTCCGTGAATTATTTAGCCACTTGGGAGGGGTGTACAATCCCTCCGTTAATTATTTATCCACTTGGGAGGGGTGTGCAGTCCCTCCGTGAATCTTTTAGCCACTTGGGAGGGGTGTACAGTCCCTCCGTGAATTATTTACCCACTTGGGAGGGGTGTACAGTCCCTCCGTCAATCTTTCACCCACTTGTGAGGGGTGTACGGTCCCTCAGTGAATTATTTAGCCACTAGGGAGTGGTGTACAGTCCCTCCGTGAATTATTTAGCCACTTGGGAGGGGTGTACAGTCCCCCAGTGAATTATTTCACCACTTGGGAGGGGTGTACAATCCCTCCGTGGATCATTTAGCCACTTGGGAGGGGTGTACAGTCCCTCCGTGAATTATTTAGCCACTTGGGAGGGGTCTACAATCCCTCCGTGAATTATTTAGCCACTAGGGAGGGGTGTACAATCCCTCCGTGAATTATTTAGCCACTTGGGAGGGGTGTACAGTCCCTCCGTGAATTACTTAGCCACTTGGGAGGGATGTACAGTCCCTCCGTGAATTATTTACCCACTTGGGAGGGGTGCACACTTCCTCCGTGAATTATTTAGCCACATGGGAGGGGTGTACAATCCCTCCGTGAATTATTTAGCCACGTGGGAGGGGTGTACAGTCCCTCCGTGAATTATTTACCCACTTGGGAGGGCTGTACAGTCCCTCCGTGAATTATTGAGCCATTTGGGAGGGGTGTACAGTCCCTCCGTGAATCTTTTAGCCACTTGGGAGGGGTGTACGATCCCTCCGTGAATTATTTATGCCTTTGGGAGGGGTGTACAGTCCCTCCGTGAATTATTTAGCCACTAGGGAGGGGTGTACCATCCCTCCGTGAATTATTTAGCCACTTGGGAGGGGTGTACGGTCCCTCCGTGAATTATTTATCCACTTGGGAGGGGTGTACAGTCCCTCCGTGAATCTTTTAGCCACTTGGGAGGGGTGTACGGTCCCTCCGTGAATTATTTATCCACTTGGGAGGGGTGTACAGTCCCTCCGTGAATCTTTTAGCCATTTGGGAGGGGTGTACAATCCCTCCGTGAATTATTTAGCCACTTGGGAGGGGTGTACAGTCCCTCCGTGAATCTTTTAGCCACTTCGGAGGGGTGTACAATCCCTCCGTGAATTATTTCACCACTAGGGAGGGGTGTACAGTCCCTCCGTGAATTATTTAGCCACTTGGGAGGGGTGTGCAATCCCTCCGTGAATTATTTCACCACTTCGGAGGGATGTACAATCCCTCCGTGGATTATTTAGCCACGTGGGAGGGGTGTACAGTCCCTCTTTGAATTATTAAGCCACTTGGGAGGGGTGTACAGTCCCTCCGTGAATTATTTAGCCACTTGGGAGGGGTGTACAGTCCCTCCGTGAATTATTGATCCTCGTGGCAGGACTGTACAATCCCTCCGTGAATTATTTATGCCTTTGGGAGGGGTGTACAATCCCTCCGTGAATTATTTAGCCACTTGGGAGGGGTGTACAGTCCCTCCGTGAATTACTTAGCCACTTGGGAGGGATGTACAGTCCCTCCGTGAATTATTTAGCCACTTGGGAGGGGTGCACACTTCCTCCGTGAATTATTTAGCCACATGGGAGGGGTGTACACTCCCTCCGTGAATTACTTAGCCACCTGGGAGGGATGTACAGTCCCTCCGTGAATTATTTAGCCACTTGGGAGGGGTGCACACTTCCTCCGTGAATTATTTAGCCACATGGGAGGGGTGTACACTCCCTCCGTGAATTATTTAGCCACTTGGGAGGGGTGTACAATCCCTACGTGAATTTTTTAGCCACTTGGGAGGGGTGTACAGTCCCTCCGTGAATTATTGAGCCATTTGGGAGGGGTGTACAGTCCCTCCGTGAATTATTTAGCCACTTGGGAGGGGTGTACGATCCCTCCGTGAATTATTTAGCCACTTGGGAGGGGTGTACCATCCCTCCGTGAATTATTTATCCACTTGGGAGGGGTGTACAATCCCTCCGTGAATCTTTTAGCCACTTGGGAGTGGTGTACGGTCCCTCCGTGAATTATCTATCCACTTGGGAGGGGTGTACCGTCCCTCCGTGAATCTTTTAGCCATTTGGGAGGGGTGTACAGTCCCTCCGTGAATTATTTAGCCACTTGGGAGGGGTGTACAGTCCCTCCGTGAATTATTTAGCCACTTGGGAGGGGTGTACAATCCCTCCGTGAATTATTTCACCACTTCGGAGGGATGTACAATCCCTCCGTCGATTATTTAGCCACGTGGGAGGGGTGTACAGTCCCTCCTTGAACTATTTAGCCACTTGGGAGGGTTGTACAATCCCTCCGTGAATTATTTAGCCACTTGGGAGGGGTGTACAATCCCTCCGTGAATTATTTATGCCTTTGGGAGGGGTGTGCAATCCCTCCGTGAATTATTTAGCCACTTGGGAGGGTTGTACAGTCCCTCCGTGAATTATTTAGCCACTTGGAAGGGGTGTACCATCCCTCCGTGAATTATTCAGCCACTTGGGAGGGGTGTACCATCCCTTCGTGAATTATTTAGCCACTTGGGAGGGATGTACAGTCCCTCCGTGAATTATTTAGCCACTTGGGAGGGGTGCACACTTCCTCCGTGAATTATTTAGCCACATGGGAGGGGTGTACACTCCCTCCGTGAATTATTTAGCCACTTGAGAGGGGTGTACAGTCCCTCCGTGAATTATTTGTCCACTTGGGAGGGGTGTACAGTCCCTACGTGAACTATTGAGCCATTTGGGAGGGATGTACGGTCCCTCCGTGGATTATTTAGCCACTTGGGAGGGGTGTACCATCCCTCCGTGAATTATTTAGCCACTTGGGAGGGGTGTACCATCCCTCCGTGAATTATTTAGCCACTTGGGAGGGGTGTACAGTCCCTCCGTGAATCTTTTAGCCACTTGGGAGGGGTGTACGGTCCCTCCGTGAATTATTTATCCACTTGGGAGGGGTGTACCGTCCCTCCGTGAATCTTTTAGCCATTTGGGAGGGGTGTACAATCCCTCCGTGAATTATTTAGCCACTTGGGAGGGGTGTACAGTCCCTCCGTGAATCTTTTAGCCACTTGGGAGGGGTGTACAATCCCTCCGTGAATTATTTAGCCACTTGGGAGGGGTGTAAAGTCCCTCCGTGAATTATTTAGCCACTTGGGAGGGGTGTACAATCCCTCCGTGGATTATTTAGCCACCTGGGAGGGGTGTACAGTCCCTCCTTGAATTATTCAGCCACTTGGGAGGGTTGTACAATCCCTCCGTGAATCATTTAGCCACTTGGGAGGGGTCTATAATCCCTCCGTGAATTATTTAGCCACTTGGGAGGGGTGTACAGTCCCTCCGTGAATTATTTAGCCACTTGGGAGGGGTGTACAATCCCTGCGTGAATTATTTATCCACTTGGGAGGGGTGTGCAGTCCCTCCGTGAATCCTTTAGCCACTGGGGAGGGGTGTACAGTCCCTCCGTGAATCCTTTAGCCACTTGGGAGGGTTGTACAGTCCCTCCGTGAATTATTGATCCTCGTGGCAGGGCTGTACAATCCCTCCGTGAAATTTTTATGCACTTGGGAGCGGTGTACAATCCCTCCGTGAATTTTTTAGCCACTTGGGAGGGGTGTACAATCCCTCCGTGAATTATTTATCCACTTGGGAGGGGTGTGCAGTCCCTCCGCGAATCCTTTAGCCACTTGGGAGGGGTGTACAGTCCCTCCGTGAATTATTTACCCACTTGGGAGGGGTGTACAGTCCCTCCGTGAATCTTTTAGCCACTTGGGAGGGGTGTACAGTCCCTCGGTGAATTATTTAGCCACTAGGGAGTGGTGTACAGTCCCTCTGTGAATTATTTAGCCACTTGGGAGGGGTGTACAGTCCCTCAGTGAATTATTTAGCCACTTGGGAGGGATGTACAGTCCCTCCGTGAATTATTGAGCCATTTGGGAGGGGTGTACAGTCCCTCCGTGAATTATTTAGCCACTAGGGAGGGGTGTACCATCCCTCCGTGGATTATTTAGCCACATGGGAGGGGTGTACCATCCCTCCGTGAATTATTTAGCCACTTGGGAGGGGTGTACAGTCCCTCCGTGAATCTTTTAGCCACTTGGGAGGGGTGTACGGTCCCTCCGTGAATTATTTATCCACTTCGGAGGGGTGTACAGTCCCTCGGTGAATCTTTTAGCCATTTGGGAGGGGTGTACCATCCCTCCGTGAATTATTTAGCCACTTGGGAGGGGTGTACAGTCCCTCCGTGAATCTTTTAGCCACTTGGGAGGGTGTACAATCCCTCCGTGAATTATTTAGCCACTTGGGAGGGGTGTACAGTCCCTCCGTGAATTATTTAGCCACTTGGGAGGGGTGTACAGTCCCTCCGTGAATGGCATGGCATGGCCATAAGCTATCAAGCGTTGAGGTTGTTGGCACCACAACCGCGTCAGCAGAGGACACCGCGGCGCCCGGTGTAAAGGTACGCGTCCACGATGTACCCCGTACCGGCATTAGCCAAGCAGTAGAGCTTGATGCCGGTGATGTGCGGTTTCTGCACGATGTACATTTTGAGGGGACCTACCGTAAGGCCCGTATGCCGCATCCCCCGTGGCCGCGCCACCCATGGTCCATGCTGCAGCCCAATGGGCACTAACCACCTCAATAAGGTCCACCACGTCGGGGCGACAATGTTTGTGTAGATCATCGTATTGCCCTCGCGATAGCAAGCGTGCTAGATAGGCATTGTACACCTACCCATTGCGGTCCCATACACCATCTACCTGCATGGGCCGCACCATGTTCAGCAATAGCAAGAAGGTGTTGTACTGTGGTACCAGGGGGATAAGGTTGTCCCTTTCCCGGGCTCGGAGGATGGCCTCTTGGGCGTCCACGATGGGCTTCATCATGTAATCCCATATACCATCCGTGTCCAGCTCATCAAGGTTGGACTCCCAAGGTCGTAAACTGTACTCAATTGAAGTGGCACAATCCTCCTTGCGAAGGCGAGCGGCTTAGACCGGCTGAGAGACTAAGGGGCATTTCAAAGTGTACTAAAATGATGTAGATAAAAATGATGAGAGACACAAAACATAGGGAATACGCGGAACAGGGGTCCTACAACCTCTAGAGGCACCCGGAACGTGGATAACGTGGAAAACGCGCAGAACACACCCATAAGCATGCGAGGGGCGCACAAAACAGAGCACAGAGAACGCACATAGCGCAGAAAGCGGTGGGTCACAATTTTTTTCCAAACAAAACGTGTATCTGTCAATGTTACCTCTCCGCCTTCCCGCCATGCGGGTTGGATGGGACCCATGGTGGTATAATAATCAACCGAAAGCGCTGTGGCGCTATTTGTGGCCGATCCAAGGGACAGGCCACGAAGCACCACCCCTGCGTTGCCACCAGTGGGGGGGCTGTTGGGTGAGGGGGGCTAGCTTTGGACTGCCCCATGCGGGCGCCACGGGGTGGGGCTAGGACGCCTTACGGCCGACGGCCTCGTCAGCATCCGGCCAGGAGGCCGCGGACTCTGTTGAACCCGACGTCGGCCACGTCCTTGGACTATCGAAGTCCGTTGACGGTCGTCATCGTCTTCTCGGGCGTTACTTCAGAATGTGGACAGCAAAAAGAACGCGCAGAACGCCGAGAACGAGCATAACGATTCCAGAAGCATGGCGAACATGACGCGGGATGCGGGAAAAACGCGGCAAACACTCCCAGAAGCATGGTCGGAGGCACAGTAACAGAACGCGCGCAACGGGAACGCCGACAGAACGCGAACTCACACCTACCTCGGGCATAGCATTCTCTTCTCCGGATTGTGCCTCAGTCTCTTTAGTCTACACGCCAACCGGCGACCTCCTCTGCTCCAGCGGTGTGACGCTCCGGTCCCTGCCGGCGCGAGGCCTTGCAGAAGCGACACCAAAAGCGTGCAGGATGGTGAGACCGCTCCCAGAGCGCTGAGGGGAAGCACAAAAACGGAACGCGGATGACGCGGAAAACGCGGCAATGGGCGCTCGTACTGCTCCCACCAGTCGGCCTGCTCACCCGGCTCCATGTGCGACTCTTCCTTGCCCCTCCACTCCCACTCTCACTCCTCCTCCATCTTCACGTACGGGTCCGGCTCCGGGTCCGACAACGGCTCTTGAGGGTGATCGTGGAGTTGGTAGGGGTGGTGGGGGTGGTGGTGGTGGTGGTGGTGGTGCTGGTGGTGGTGGTGGTGGTGCGAGAACGGGCACGGGAGATGGGGGTACCCCAACGGAGGAGCATTCAAGGGGGCTGGCGGACGCAACTGGGTCGTGCTCCCAGCGTCCCTAAAATCCACCGCCATGTGCAAAGGAATCACACGGAACAACGATTTTGCCCCTAGAGGCACATCCGGAAGCACAACTTTGGGAACGAGGATGACGCGGCGAACGCGCAGATCAACCGGAAGCAACTGCAGAGGCGCGTCGGGAGGCACAAAAAGCGAACGTACAGAACACAGCATAGCCGCAGCGACACCAACTCCCTTTTTTTGATCATTGTCCACGCGCCCGTCGGCGGCAGCTCCTCCTCGCGCCATCTTCCCGGCCATTGTGACCGTTCTGTTGTATCTCTCTTTGAGGTCGTCGGTCGACATGTCCACCAGATCTTCGGCGGCCATGCTCGCAAGGGACGGCGGCGGACGCCTCCGCTCCCCCAAGGCATGCTGCCCCTTCGGCCCACCAAGGGGACCCCGTGCACTTGGGGGGCCCCGGGCTCCGTCGCCGCGAGCGCGCTGGGCGGCCTCCCCGGGGCGTCCACACAGCCATTACAGACGGATATCCCCTTTAGGATCCCATCCGTGGCCGCGCGGTGCCCCAACCCGGTAGACCTTGATCAGGTGTTCCCGGGCGGCCGAGGTGGACTACGCCTTCTTAACGCCGCAGACCAGCAGACCTTGCACGATGGTCAGGCCCACCTGGCTGTTCAGCAGGGTGGCAGCGGCAGCATCCTTCCGGCCATTGGCGTCCGCGTTCAAGCACACTCCGTAGGGTTTCTCCAGCCGTCCCAGCGTCACGCCAAAGTCCGTCGACACAGACTCCAGAACCTGAAAGATGCGAAAAACATACAAATGTCCACCAGAAGCATTTCCGGAAGCATAGAACCGGAACACGGATAACCCGCATAACGTGGCAAACGCCTCTGGGAGCATCGTTGGAGGCACACAAAACACAACACATGGGACGTGAATGACACTTGCATGTCGTTCATGAATTGCATGTTCTCTTTGTAGTGCTTGAAGCGAGTGGTCTTCACCGGCACTAACTTCCGGGGACCCGCCGCCCCTTCAATCTTGAAGGCCACGCTGCCCAGACCACCCCCCTTCTCTTTCCTTGGCTTGCCCTCTTTGCCCTTGTGCTTTCCCTCCTCGGCTTTTCCTTCGCCTTCGCACCCTCCGCTACCACGACTTCCTCTGCCGCCGCTCAAGCTCCGTCTTCCTCTGCCCCACCGCCTCCCGTTCTGCCCCCCCCCCCCCCCTTTCTCCTTGTCCTTCTCCTTCTCCTTGTCCTTGTCTTTCTCCAAAACGGTACTCCTTGCGGCCTTTTTCTCCGGTGTGGGCGCACGACCACTGCCACTGGCGCCGAGGCTCGCGGCGCTGCTGCTGCTGCTGGAGGACTCGGCTTCCTCCTCCTCCTCATCTTCGCTGCTGCTTTGCGGCTTGTCCTTCTCCAGGCCCAAAACCGGTCTTTCTGCAACTGAAAAGAAAATACGGAACGGGCCGGCCAGATGAGCTTCGTTATTTTTTAGCTGAAAGCGCAGACATGTATGTGCCTACAACATGCAACGTGCGTTGTCCTCGTTCGTTTCGTCCGTCACGTGCTTACTCCACACTGCCTCTCGCTTCCGTTGCCCACGTTTCCTTACTTTTGATTGGATTCTTTCCTGCACAGCGGGGTACTGGTGTGGTTGCATTGAGCAGAGGGCCAAGAAGCACAAGAAGCTGCCGGATGGTTGGGATTCGACCAAGAGCTTCTACTTGACCACCGTGCAGCTCTATCATGTCAAGGTGCCGAAGGCCGCGAAGAAGGGGGCCCTGCCCCAGGTCTACGACACGCGCAGCAAGCCAGATCATTGGTTCAAGTACAAGAGGGTATGTCAATGTGTTTCAAGTGTGCCTCTAGGGTGAGGGTGGGCTTTGCTGTGTTTTCCTCGTTCCCAACATGTTGTATCCAGGGGGGGCGGGATTCTCGGAAATCGGATATCATGCTTAAAAAACCCCCTAGAGGGAAATTTAAAAAAGGGGGGGTTTGGGGGGGGGTTTAAGGGGGTTTTTCGCTGCGCGGGGGTATTGTCCGCGGAAAGGGCACCCCGGCCCCCCAACCCCCCCCCCAATGAAGAACATAGCGTCGGGCACCTCCGAATAGTTGGGTATGCGGCCCAGGTGTGATCTGACAATTCGCACCGCCCCTACCAACGTCTATGGTAGGGTTTCATCGGCTTGGGTATTCCGGCCGTGGGTACCAGAAACCTCGGGACTGTGGGTCTCCGAGGCGGTCATGGGGTTCGAAGTACACCATGGGGTTAGAATTGCAGCATGGGGGTTGACCCGCATCGGTGTCCGTCATGGGGTTCGGAATGCATCATGGGGTTAAAAATACACCATGGGGTGGGAAATGCGTCAAGGGGAGGACATAAAAGAAGGGGGGTGTGTGTGACTATACTGGTCGGCCGACGCAACTGAGGAGGCCCTTAAGGCTATGGCAGGCTAGGCCTCCCTCCCCGCGCCATTGTGTGGGCCTCCCAGTCCTAGTGTGCATGCTACTACAAGGGAAGGAGACGGAGAGCGAGGAGGTGTAGGGGGTGGGGAAGGTGTCCGTTTGTGACGTGTGTGTGTGTGTGCATGTAGCTCCGCCTACTTCTCCCGCCCTGACGTCTTCACCGTGCAACGCTTCTTCGCATTTTGCTTGGTAGTGGTGATGGGCCGCTTTGTGCCCTTGCCAGGAACAGCTTTCTTTTGCGGGAGAACTTCCACCCCGGAAGAAGAGGTGGAAGAGGAAGAAGATGAGCAAGAAGAGGAGCTATTGCCATCCTCGGAGGTTGTGGAACTCTCGTTACCGTTAGACGAATCGTTATCTGCGGAAGACCTAGATTCCACAGAGCTTGAATCCTCCTCCGGTTTCCATTCCCAATCGGAGCGTCCAAGAGAGGCTTCAGAGAAGGACGCACTCTCGTTGTCGACCGCCTGTGCCACTTTCAAAGTGATCTTGGGCTTCATCACCATGGGGATTTTTTCTGCTCCCTGCCGCCTCGGGGTTCCCCACCGCTTCAAAGCGCGGGGCAAAATCAGAAGTGGCCCACACATGGGCAAGGTGGCTACATCACCCCTGCCGCCTCAGGGATCCCCACCGCTTCAAAGCGGGGGGCGAAATCAGAAGTGGCCCATAAATGGGCAAGGTAGCTACATCACCCTTACCGCCTCGGAGATCCCCACCGCTTCAAAGCGGGGGGCAAAATCAGAAGTGGCCCACACATGGGCAAGGTGGCTACGTAACCCCTGCCGCCTCGGGGTTCCCCACCGCTTCAGAGCAGGGGGCGAAATCAGAAGTGGCCCACAAGTGGGCAAGGCGGCTACGTAACCCCTACCGCCTCGCGGTTCCCCACCGCTTCAGAGCGGGGGGCAAAATCAGAAGTGGCCCATAAATGGGCAAGGTGGCTACATCACCCCTGCCGCCTCGGGGTTCCCCACCGCTTCAAAGCGGGGGGCAAAATAAGAAGTGTCCAAAAAAGGGCGGTAATGCAATGTCACCTTTGCATTATGGGGGGTCCCTAGCTAAGGGGACACAATGAAAAGTGGCTCAATTGGGGGCAAGGACAGAACTTTGGATGTGCAGTCCAAAAGAATACCACGAAAAAAAATTCGCACAAATGATGTGTCTGCGTCGAAAAACACCCTTAAACCCCCCCCCCCTCAGACCATTTTAAAAAAAGGGGGGGGTTTTCAAAAACCCCCACGCTATCGGATTTCTCAGAAACCCCGCCCCCCTTGTTGTATCATTGCCTCCAAACGCGCTTCTGGGATCGTTTTGCGTGTTATCCACGTTCTGCGCGTTCTTGTTTTCTGCCTCCACCCCTGCTTCTGTATGCACGTCTTGCGTTATCCGCGTTCCATATGTTCTTTTCTGCCTTTGCTGTGTTTTCCTCGTTCCCAACGTGTTGTATCGTTGCCTCCAAATGCGCTTTTGGGATCGTTTTGCGCGTTAGCCACGTTCTGTGCGTTCTTGTTTTCTGCCTCCACCCCTGCTTGTGGATGCACGTCTTGCGTTATCCGCGCTCCGTATGTTATTTTTTGCCTTTGCTGTGTTTTCCTCGTTCCCAACATGTTGTATCATTACCTCCGATCGCGCTTTTGGGATCGTTTTGCGTGTTATCCACGTTCTGTGCGATCCTGTTTTCTGCCTCCACCCCTGCTTCTGTATGCACGTCTTGCGTTATCCGCGTTCCATATGTTCTTTTCTGCCTTTGCTGTGTTTTCCTCGTTCCCAGCATGTTGTATGGTTGCCTCCAAACGCGCTTTTGGGATCGTTTTGCGCGTTATCCACGTTCTGTGCGTTCTTGTTTTCTGCCTCCACCCCTGCTTGTGGATGCACGTCTTGCGTTATCCGCGTTCCGTATGTTCTTTTTTGCCTTTGTTGTGATTTCCTCGTTCCCAACATGTTGTATCATTGCCTCCGATCGCGCTTTTGGGATCGTTTTGCGTGTTATCCACGTTCTGTGCGATCCTGTTTTCTGCCTCCACCCCTGCTTCTGTATGCACGTCTTGCGTTATCCGCGTTCCATATGTTCTTTTCTGCCTTTGCTGTGTTTTCCTCGTTCCCAGCATGTTGTATGGTTGCCTCCAAACGCGCTTTTGGGATCGTTTTGCGCGTTATCCACGTTCTGTGCGTTCTTGTTTTCTGCCTCCACCCCTGCTTGTGGATGCACGTCTTGCGTTATCCGCGTTCCGTATGTTCTTTTTTGCCTTTGCTGTGTTTTCCTCGTTCCCAACATGTTGTATCATTACCTCCAAACGCGCTTTTGGGATCGCTTTGCGTGTTGTCCACGTTCTGCGCGTTCGTGTTTTCTGCCTCCACCCCTGCTTCTGGATGCACGTCTTGCATTATCCCCGTCCTTCGGCTTCCACTTCTCCAACGACCCATTAGTCTTCAGCCACTGCTTGCAGTTGTTGGGGTACACTGGGGTGGTCATTTTCGGACAAGAGGGCCTCAGGGGGAACCGGGAAGACAAATAGAACGCGGCAGTCAAAGCAAACATACCTCCACAAGCACAAGCAGAAGCACAAAAGCGGAATGCGCAAAACGCGGCCGACACGCGGCACCGGTAGAACGCTGAGAACAGTGGAAGGAGGGCCAGGGGCAACATGCAAAGTGCTTCTCTCCTTGAAAGTGGCGGAACCGCATGAAAACTCATGCGCGAGCGCATCGGGCTACCTCAAAAACCCCCGGAAGCGTTGTAAAAGCAAGGGTGTTTCTCCCGTCCACTAGAAGCACCCAATTCGTCATATACGTCGTAGACAAAGGAATATGTGTGTTATGCACCCCATAATTATCAGCTTTAGGAGCCCTGAGCTCTGCACAGCCCAGCCTGCGCCAAATGCTACTTTTACTCCTGGTTAGTTACTTGCTCGTAGCTCCCTATGTCCCCTCTGTCTATTACACGGCCCGCCATTACCAATTTCCGGATGCTAGGCTCTACAGAGCCGACCCTTTTTGAACAACCTGATTTCGTGTCTTCTGTGCATGCTATCCACAATGCACTGCACTTGCAGTGATATGTGCAATGCACCCATTTCTCGGAGAACCATCCGTGCCCCCCTCGATATTGCCCGGGAGGCTGGTAGATAGCAACTCTTTTGAAAGCCATTTGGCATATATGAGTCCGGTACAGGTCAGAACCAAGACCTCTTGGATCTCCTCGATATGCTACGCAGGACCCAACGCCATTGTCGGAACCCGATGGCACTGCTCGTTGATTGCAACATCCACTACCGGGTGCTCAATTTTTTGCACTCTAGAGCAACCATTGACTGGAAATTTCCGGATTGGTTGCGGGATTTCACGTTAATTTACGGCGTGTGGCACCCCTGCAAACATGTTTGCAATATCATTTGGCGTAAATTCTTTGCTCTGTTTTCGTACATCACCGCTCCCCTGTTTGGGGCCGGTGTGCGCACATATGACCACCCCAAACTCATTGTCATGGAGAAAACGGTGCACCTGGCTGCCACGGCCCGGGGCGAACCTGTGGTGGGTACCCCTACAAGGGGTTGATAACCAAGCTACGGCACCCGCAGCCGGCGATATTCACGAGTTGTGCCTCTCATGCCACAGGGTGGCCGGCATCCCCCCTGTAGACCCTCGTGTCACAGTATTTGAGAGTATGTACAATGGCGGCAGGCCCGCTTGGACAACCAACCGCCTATGGGGATGGGGGAACTCGGCTATATTCGGGATCTTTGGGGAAACTTGCTACTATCACTGGGCGGCAATGGCGGCAATGGAAAGTTATGTTGTGC
The DNA here is from genome assembly GCA_964036045.1 of Eutreptiella sp. 'Long Island Sound 2002'. NCBI lineage: Eukaryota > Euglenozoa > Euglenophyceae > Eutreptiales > Eutreptiaceae > Eutreptiella > Eutreptiella sp. 'Long Island Sound 2002'. The sequence goes on along the minus strand of OZ038383.1, from coordinate 88,941,524 downwards.
ATAGGTGGATGAGTGTATTTTGGGCAGGGGAACCCGGGGTGGTGCCCGAGATGGGCTGCAAGTACTGACAACCTGTGTGACACGGGCCAGGCTAGGCCGGAGCTCGCCATGAAACCTGGCTGCAAGTCTGTGGGCGATTGCATGTGCGGTACTGGGAGGAGGGCGCAGGGTGCATGTGGGCAGTGGGGATACTATGGCGGGGTACGCCCGGAAGGAGTACAACGAAGGGGCCTAACCTTGTTTCGCCGCATGCGTGCTGCTTTGTTTCTTGGTTGCTGCAGTGCACCCATAGGAAGTGCCCTTGCTTGTTGCTTGTTGCTATGCCGCTGCATTGCCCTCCCTTGCCCCCTTACCCGCGGCGATCCGACGGGCCAGCGCTCGTCGCTGTTGCTAATGCTAAAGCTCTGCGCCCCCGAAGCCTAGTTGGCCGGTATCCCCGTTCCTCACGGTCCTCCGTCATGTTGTGGGCCACCTCAGGTAGCCGTGGGACCCACGGGATCGAGCAAGGCAGGAACGACCTGTTGGTGCGAGATGCCCGGTAACTCCAGTAGACGGCATGATAAGTGGTTTTGACTATGACTATGACTATGACTATATGTATGTATGTATGTATGTCTTGTGCCATGGTGTAACTCTAATCCCATGACCGCCGCGGGACCCACCCCCTTGAGGTTCCCAGTGTGGCAGGGAATACCCAAGCCGATGATACCCTACTCTCTATTGGGGCAAAGGGTGGTGCAAGCTGTCGGATCACACCCGGGCCGCATACCAAACTGTTCAGAGCCCCCCCCCCCCCCTTCGAAGCCCCGCTCATCGCCCCTCCCAAAACCCCCCCCTCCCAAGGGGGCCCCCGGCCAACAGTTAGTTGGGGGGGTAGTTGGCATCCGGAACCGAGGAGTCCCCCCCCCCCCCCCCTGGGGGGGAAAGATGGCGTGTGGCAAGTTACCAGCTATCCCATGTCGGCAATGATGCAATGGCTTTGTTGGTCCACCGGGAGTTGGTGGTATTTCCTTCGTGAGCATTAATCGTCAGATTCTTTTTGATATTCAGTGCAAGTCTGGCTTTGCCATTGTGTAGGGGGGCGGATTGAGGTCCGCCATTTTTTGCAATTTCCCGTAATTTCTCCGCAATTTTTCCGCAATTTTTTTGGCCTGTCCACTTTGCCTACTTGTTGGTGCCCTTTGCCTTTGCGCACAAATGTTGCAGAACAATAAGCTTTTGGGGCAATTGTCAGACATATCGTGAAGTTCGGGGGCACCAAAAGGCTCTTTGACACCAGAAATTCAAGCTGGATGTGGAGTGTATCAACTGTTTCCCATTGTTCAGCCATTTTGAACGGGCTCTAGGGCCACCTGTGCAGAAGTGTTGCTTCTTGAGGCTTTGGGATTTTTGGTTATAGCACCGCACCTTTTCCACAATCTTTCCGCAATTTTCCCGAAATTTTTCGCAATTGAATTTGACCCTCCATGCCCGCAATCCCCCCCCCCCCCCTGCATTTTGGTCTCCATTAGGAAGCAGAGGTGTGATTGGGTCAGTACCGCCTACTGTCCTGAATGGGAAAAAACAAAAGGCCTGTCTCGCTTCTCAAAAAAAGGCGTGTCTGTGGCGTGCTACATCAGCTGAAGGCTATCCCAAGCTGAATGTGAAAAATACCAAGGCCACTAGGTAATGCTGGGACCACCTCACTGTATTGGTCACTGTACTTGAACTTTTGGTTTGCGGGAGTCCAGGAAGGGTTGCCCATCAGCCAGCCAGTGCAGCAGAGGGACACACTACTCTGTCCAGGGCCATTCCTGATGCCCTTCTACAAGCCTTGGAGACTCTGTAACACCTGAACCTCAACAAAGCACCAGGCAGGGGTGTCCGTAAGAAGCCCAATTTTTTTTTGTTAAGGACAGCCCTTGAGGACAGCCTCCAGGGACTTGCTGCTAGCGTCTGCCAGCCCAGACATGATCAGATGGAGCAGGGTCCTACTGAGCAACACGCTGGATGCAGTACGTTCCTACTGAGTTCCGGTGGTGCAGGGGACAGGTATTACTGAGTGGCCTGTGATACGGGGCCGATTCCTACTGAGAATCAGTTTCCCTGCCAGACGCTTGTGGCATGTCTGCTGCCGACCGCCAACTGCCGCCAACAGCCAACCGATGCAAACCGCCACCAAATGCCAACCGCCGACCACCAACCGCCACCAACCGCCAACTGCCAACCATTGTTCAATACTAATTCTGTGGTCTCGTTTCTTGCCCATGTCTTGACCGTGAGGCAGAGAGCGTCCCATGAATGTTCGTTCCTGTTGGCGTTCCAAAGGCCTTTTTTTTCTCCTTAAGGACAGCCCTGCCACCAGCCGACCAGAAATTGCTGTATTGGCCAACCGGCGTCAGGTACCTCAAGGCCTGCAGATGCCAGCTGTCGCAGTGCTCCTTTCCTGCACAGGTGGTGGCCGTGCATCAGCCATGCGTGGTGTTCTTGCGTGACGCAGAGAACCTTTGCTTCGGCAACGCTGAACGGTTCCTGGCATTCAAGCAGTGCATGGAGCAGATCAGCACCCCTTGCGTAATCTTGGCGCGGTCGGTGAAGCAGGTGTGCCCGTTCCCACACAGGCCATTGCCCAAGTGATGAAAAAACCCTACCCTCTACCGGACACACGGACAGATTCCTCGAGTTTGCGTGCCTACAGTATGCCCATTTACTAAACACTTCTCTGAGGAACCTTTTTCTCTGGTGGTCGGGTGTGGTTAGGGTAGGTTGGCCCCATACGCTGCCACCCCCCTCCCCCGAAGGGTGAGTGCAGTCAAACCTTTGCAGGCACAGGAAGTACCAACCACCCCACCTCCCGGGTGCGGGAGCACTGTGTGTGTGGACAAGTGATGACGTAAATGTGGACAAATGACGCTGAGAATCCCTCTCGAGACCTCCCGTCATCCCTCTGCCCTTCGTCCCCTGCCCAGTCATGGGCAAGGTAGAGTTCACTAAATATCAGGGATGTTCATAACAATGCCCTACAACCCTCCCAGGGAATTGGCAGACCGGTGTTGTGATCGCAGTAGGGCTGTGTGCTGTGTGCTGTGAGCAAGAGATTTGGTGCTGATAGGATTCGAAAGACTTGGTTGTTGGTGTCCAGGTGTTCCCCTTTTGGCAGATGTCTCAGAGGTTGCGCAATTTTTTTTGACCCTATTGCCGTGCTTGTGTTCTACCATGAAGTGTGGCAGGTGGCCTATGAGCAAGGAGGAGGCCCCCCGCTCCTATACCCTGCGCTTCACTGCACCTTCCTCTGTCCCCTGCATTTTCTCCTCTTCCTCGACTATGGGAACCCATATTTGGGATGGTCTGAAAAGCCATCAACAAGGGCCATCCTAGAAACAATGAGTCCAAAATGGGAATTTGGTTGAAAACCTCATTTGTTGTCAACAATGACTTCGAACCCGCGGCAAGGGGTGGGTGGGGGGCGGTGGTTTGGGTCCAGTTTGGCCCCTGCGGAGTCGTGAGAGGTCCTGAAAAGGAGAATCGTGAGAGGTCCTGAAAAGGAGAATCGTGAGAGGTCCTGAAAAGGAGAATCGTGAGAGGTCCTGAAAAGGAGCCATTTGTGGTCTGCCGCCACGTTGTCACCTGGTGCTGTAATTCTGCATTGTCACTCTGCCACTCTATCCTGTCTTGGACCAACATCAACAGCAATAATGTTGTCCTATGATGTTCTTGGGTTGACTCTTGAGTATTATCCAAGGTGCTCTTCCTATCACTTTGTAATTGCCCCTGTCCACTGAGGGTCAATACTCGAGTCAATACTCGTTCCAAAACTATTTTTTCTCAGCACATGGTATTGCATTGCCAAGTGCAGGAGAGTTTTGTTGTCTCCCATTTTAGCTTTTGGCTTTTTTGTTGTGTTTTTTGCTCATTTTTACCATAACCGCTCTCTAATCGCTTTTAGAAACACACATAGCAGCACCTGGCCATTTTTCCAACCGCCAGCAACCGCCAGCAACCGCTGCGGTTGCCATTCTGCTGTTGTGTCTGCCTCCAAGCGCCCTTCCGTGGGCGCGTGCCTGTGGTGCGACCGCTGTGCATGCTCTGTGCACAGCACGCCGCTGCATGGAACTGTGCAGGCAGTAAGCACGCATCCTCTGCTCTCTTGCGCGGTCCATGAAGTGCGCTCCCAGGCACTTGACCCCTGTCAACTGACCTGTACATGCATCTGCCTCTCACAAGCATGCCACCTCCCTCTATGTTCCCAATCTTGTGTCCCTCAGGACCGCAAGGTCCAGCCGAAAGTCAATATCAGCGGTCGCTTGGGCAACGCTCCCGACCTCCCGTCGCTGTCTGCTTTTGCCTTTGAGCAGTTTGGGCTGCCGGATGCAGGGCCCTGGGCTGTCCTTGGCAGCCCGGACCTCACATCCATCCCTGAGGACGTACTGCTACCCATTAAGGGCTTGGGGGCCAAGCGTGCCATCGACGTCATGCGCCCACGCGTTTTCCAACGGCTGTTCCCCATGGCTGTGGCCGTTAGTCCACTGCCTGATGAAGGGGAGGGACGATCTCCTCAGGAGGTGCAGGCTTGGAAGGTGTGTGAGATTAATAACCATCCCGGTGGCACTTCCCCTTGCAGTCCACATTCCTGTTTTCAAGCCGCATGCAAATCCCCCCGCCCTCCGATGACTCTACAACTTCTGTGCAGTCACAAATGCTGTACAAACCTGCAAATTTTCAAGATAACCCCAGAAGCCAAGCTCTGATGATCCTGACCCTGTCTGCACCGCGTCTTCGTGCGCCTCTTTCGATGATTGGTATCGCAGCTGGACGGGGCATCCAACTCATCGTAGGCTGAGTTTTATGTCCGTTGTGCGCCAAAAACCATACCATCTTTTGAGTGCCTGCCCACCTGCCGGTCGTGTCCATTTTGGATTTCCTGTGGTTTCTGGCGGTTGCGAACCACTTGGAAGGGGCTGTTTCCTCGCCCTCCTCCAGTCGACCTCCGGTTCCATCTCTAAGTTCACCTGTAGTCCTACCTCCAGTCCATTGGTACATGTCTCAGGAAGCTCTTGAGCTCTTGAGGGCGACTTTGCACACTAAGGGGGCAGTCCGCATGGTAATCATGGAATATGAGGTTGAGCTGCAACTGGGCTTTCAGTTGCAGCAAAGGGGAAGGTGGTAAGGGATAATTTTCTTGCATACTGGGGGCCTTCACACCCCCCGGGGGGGGGGGGGGGGGATGGTGTACACCATATGTATGTGTGTGTGTAGCTTGCTGGCTGGGGAGCGGGGTGTAGCAATATATATATGGGTGTTGGAGGGGGGGGGTCTATTCGTCGAACTGGCAAGAATTTTTCGGTCTAGGCTGATTTTCGGAAAAACGGGCATTTCGGATATGTATGGGTTAGGGGGGGGGGGGGGGGTAGGAGACCATATTTTTTCGGAAAATCAGGGCGGAAGTCAGACGCTTCCAGGATTTTGGGCTGTCTGTGCAGAATACGCAGGTCACGAACTGGGGTCTGGGAGAGAACCGGGCATAGTTCCAACACGTCGTCACTACAACCAAAAACCATAGAAGGTATGACGTCATTGACGTCGAGGGGGAGGACGGCGCCCCCCCCCCCTCGGCCCGGAAGCGGAAAGCCCAGCCCCCCCCCCCCTCCAAGGGGACACCGAGGCCCCCCGCCAGAAAGCGCCGCGTACGGCCACCCCAGCAGAGCGGGCGGAGCCGGCGGCACGGCGGGGGCAGAGGGGGGCGGTGGGGTGTCAAGCGTAAGTCGCTTATTTATTTTTTTTTTGGCGTAAGTCGCTTATTTTTTTTTTTTTTGGCGTAAGTCGCGTGTGGAAAAAAAAAACTGAAAAATGTATGATACGCGACTTACGCTTTTTTTGCGACGCGGCCTACACCAAAAAAAAAAAGTTACGCGACTTATGCTTTTTTTGATACGCGACCTACGGCAAAAAAAAAATGAATAAGCGAGTTACGCTTTTTTTTATATAAAAAAGCGAGTTACGCCTTTTTTTATATAAAAAAGCGAGTTACGCTTTTTTTTCTTATAAAAAAGCGAAATACGCTTTTTTTTCTTATAAAAAAGCGAGTTACGCTCTTTTTTTATATAAAAAAGCGAGTTACGCTTTTTTTTATATAAAAAAGCGAGTTACGCTTTTTTTTCTTATAAAAAAGCGAGTTACGCTTTTTTTTCTTATGAAAAAGCGAGTTACGCTTTTTTATAAAAAAGCGAGGTACGAGATTTTTTTTTTTTTGTTAAGGACAGCCCTTAAGGAAAGCCCCTAGAGGCCTTTTTGCCCCGGCCGAACGTGGGCCATGTCTACCCCCCCCTTTTTTGGGGATCGCCGAGACGGCAGGGGTTACGCAGCAATTCCGGCCCTCTTTTGGGCACCACTTCTGATTTTGCCCCCCGCTCTGAAGCGGTGGGGATCCCCGAGACGGCAGGGGTGACGTAGCCACTTTGCCCACTTGTGGGCCACTTCTGATTTTGCCCCCCGCTCTGAAGCGGTGGGGATCCCCGATACGGCAGGGGTGAGGTAGCCACTTTGCCCACTTGTGGGCCACTTCTGATTTTGCCCCCCCGCTCTGAAGCGGTGGGGATCCCCGATATGGCAGGGGTGAGGTAGCCATTTTGCCCACTTGTGGGCCACTTCTGATTTTGCCCCCCGCTCTGAAGCGGTGGGGATCCCCGATACGGCAGGGGTGACGTAGCCACTTTGCCCACTTGTGGGCCACTTCTGATTTTGCCCCCCGCTCTGAAGCGGTGGGGATCTCCGAGACGGCAGGGGTGACGTAGCCACTTTGCCCACTTGTGGGCCACTTCTGATTTTGCCCCCCGCTCTGAAGCGGTGGGGATCCCCGAGACGGCAGGGGTGACGTAGCCACTTTGCCCACTTGTGGGCCACTTCTGATTTTGCCCCCCGCTCTGAAGCGGTGGGGATCCCCGAGACAGCAGGGGTGAGGTAGCCATTTTGCCCACTTGTGGGCCACTTCTGATTTTGCCCCCCGCTCTGAAGCGGTGGGGATCCCTGATACGGCAGGGGTGAGGTAGCCACTTTGCCCACTTGTGGGCCACTTTTGATTTTGCCCCCTGCTCTGAAGCGGTGGGGATCCCCGATACGGCAGGGGTGAGGTAGCCATTTTGCCCACTTGTGGGCCACTTCTGATTTTGCCCCCCGCTCTGAAGTTGGGGTCTAGGACTAAGTATTTCTGCTTTTTGTCCCTTGCACAGGGACCCTACGGTGCCTTGAGCGTGCTGGCCGGCGGGTAACGGCTCATCGCACCATTAGGTTTGGGTTGTTGTGCCCCCCTTTGACTTGCAAAGGGGGCCGTGCCAGACATCCCCATTTTATATTGGCATTTCTTCTATTTCTCTTCCAATGGGCCGAGGCTTGTGTGTTGCACAGGTGGTGTAAGCGGGGAGAGGTGATGTACCCTTGTGGGCGGTGGTCGGCGACCTCCACCTCGAGTTGCTATGACCACAGGCAACACACTTGTTGGTGCCCACAAATGGCAAATAACATATCCAGGCAGTGCCACGAGTAGTTGTCTTTGCTCATGGGCACTTATAAAAGTGTGCCATGGTGTGATGGGATGGTTAGGTACACAATGCATGTGTGCCGTCGCTTTGGCGAGGGGAATTGCATATGGACACTGTGTAATTCCCTGTTGACCACCAGTACTTTATTCAGAAATCCATGGTGTTTGAGGATGCCGTGGCGGTGGCCGTAGAAAACTAATGACTCGGGAGGGGGCAACAGGTCGCCAAGGGTCATCTTGTTGTCGGCTGAAGGGAGGCCTTTTACAACAACCCGGATGCCAAAATGGAGCTCAGAGAGGCCACACTGCGTGCTGTTGCGCTTGGTCACTGCACGGGCAGAACCACCAAAACAATCTTCCTCAAAGAAAGCCCACAAGAAGGGCCCGAAACAACGAGGTCCGCGATCCAGTACGGATGATGCAGCATCAGATGCGTCCGAGGATGCTGCGGCAGTGCCCTCCAAAGGCGACTCCGCCCTGCATAGGAAGACGTGGCACCAATTGAACCTTTTCCGCCCCCCTTGGACTTGTGGGTAGTGCAAGCGAAAAGTGTACCTGTGGTGCATGCACTGCGAAGGCTGTGGTTTTTGCTTGACCCACGGGGGCTGGCCCTGGCCGGGACCCGACCCCAAAGGGGGGGGGGGGGGAGCACCCCCCCCCCCCTCTACGGACCCCAAAATTGTCGCACGGAACAGTGTGCTTTGTCGGCGCCGGAGGCGCCGCAGATTTTGTTTTAGGCATACGGCGGGGGGGAATTTTTTTGTTCCACCCCATGTGTCTATACTCAAAATACTCAGAATTTTGTGGAGAATTCAAAAATGGCTGAAAAGCACAAAAAGGTTATGTAGCCACCTTGCCCACTTCTGGGCCACTTCTGATTCTGCCCCCCGCTCTGAGGCGGAGGGGCTCCCCGAGACGGCAGGGGTTAAGTAGTCACCTTGCCCACTTGTGGGCCGCTTCTGATTTAGTCCCCCGCTCTGATGCGGGGGGGCTCCCTGAGACGGCAGGGGTTAAGTAGCCACCTTGCCCACTTGTGGGCCGCTTCTGATTTAGTCCCCCGCTCTGATGCGGTGGGGCTCCCCGAGACGGCAGGGGTTAAGTAGCCACTTCTGATTTAGTCCCCCGCTCTGATGCAGTGGGGCTCTCCGAGACGGCAGGGGTTAAGTAGCCACCTTGCCCACTTGTGGGCCGCTTCTGATTTAGTCCGACGCTCTGAAGCGGAGGGGCTCCCCGAGACGGCAGGGGTTAAGTAGCCACTTCTGATTTAGTCCCCCGCTCTGATGCGGTGGGGCTCCCCGAGACGGCAGGGGTTAAGTAGCCACCTTGCCCACTTGTGGGCCGCTTCTGATTTAGTCCCCCGCTCTGAAGCGGAGGGGCTCCCCGAGACGGCAGGGGTTAAGTAGCCACTTCTGATTTTGCCCTGGTGTGTCCCATGACTATGCCGGGTGCAGCGAAGAAGAGAAAACAAAGGTGTTGCAAGCCTTTGACAATTTCCGGGCCCCATTGCCACCGAAGGCGAAGCCTGCTGCGCCGCCGGCTCTGCCCACTGTTCTCCCTGCTCTTCTCTCTGGGCCAAACCAAGGTAGTAGTAGCAGTGGCAGTAGTAGTAGCAGCAGCTCCTCCACCAATGCCTCCTCCAGTACGAGTGCAGCCTCCAGCAGTAGTGCCCCGTCAGGCACCAGTGACTATGTGCCATCGGAATCCATGTCTGATGGGCCGGCAGCCTGCCGGGTCACAAGAGCACAAGCAGCCCGGCCAAAGAAGCGTGCTCGCCCCAAGAGTACCGGCAAGAGGGCACGCGACGAGTGGGAGGATGATTCCGATGCTTGAGGCCCCTCTCCTCCCTTCACTTCTATATATATATATATATATATATGTCTGAGACTCCCTTCGCTTCTCTACATATATGTCTGTGGTTTGTGACAAGGGGAAGGAAAGGCCTTTGGGCGAACTGAAGGCAACATTCAGTACTGCTATGAAAGTGCTGCAGTGCAGCAAAACAATCACCATTCACAGTGCATCTGGTTAGCTTTGTGTGTTTGCGCGCTTGGATGGGGCCTGCCGGAAAAGGTGCTGGGTTTGGGTCAACGAAGGGGGGGGTGCCCCCCCCCCCCTTCGGAGGGGGGTGGGGGTCCCCCCCCCCCCTACAGCCCCCCAAACTGTCGAACACCCCTCGGGGTCACACATTGGCTGGCGCCAGCCCCCGTGGCTTGACCACAGTGGAGTGCCCCATGCGAGGCCGCATCCCTCCTGATGAGGATGCGTGGTTGTACCGCAAGAGGCAAACAGAGGTGGACGTGGATTCCCTCTTGCAAGCTACCTTGCCCCCTGGTCCTGTTGAGGATGAGGTGGACTCGTACGAGGCGCTCGTACTAGCTGGTAGGGTGAGCGAGCTTTCAAATACCGCCACTCCAGAGCAAGATGCTGTGGTGCCTGTCCTTGCTCCTCCCTCCAACGTAGCCAAGCCGTTGATGGCCGGCATTTCCGAGGAGGAGGATACTGCTATCCCTGTGGCTCAAGCACGGATGGCGACCCGCCGGACGCCCGTCGATGAAACCAAGCCTCTTGTTGTGGGAGATTGGTTAAGCGACAAGGACATTGTTGCGTGGCAGAACGACAAGTTGTACCACAATGAGGTCGAGGAGCCACGGGCATGGACTATGGCGGTGACATACATTGCGTCCTGCCTGAATAGGATGAGGAAGTACGAAGACAGTAAGGGCAACAACCATAAAACTGTTCGTTTGGCTTGGAGGCGGCGCCACTTGTTTATTGTTAATAGTGACGATCGTGAAGGGCTCCATTGGTTTCTTTGTGCCATCGACTGCAAAGTCCCAGTATGGGCCTTCAAAGTCCACATTTGGGAGCCACTTTGTGGTACTTCTTTGGTCCGGCCAATGTTGAAGCGCCTCCAGTCAAAGGGTGTTGCCGCACATGCTCGGGCTTTGGGTTTTCAAGAGGATGGTTGGTCATGTGGCTATCAATCGCTGCATCTTTGTGATGAGGTGGCCAACCAAAGGGGAAGCCTGGACGATGTTGTCGTTACACGTTTGCCGAAAGGATTCATCAAGGAAGCACTGCGCATCATCAATGCGGATCGCTCCGTCCGAGTCCCCGGCACCATCCCGGAGAATGGGTGGGAAAAGGAGTTGACTTGCTGGAAGCCCGGAGAATCTCCTCCTCCCCCAGCCTCCAACCTTGAGTCCCTGCCCCCATCTACTTCCCCCCTCCTTTTCGATGAAGAGGATGCTCTTTCGGAACCCGAAGGCAACATTGCTGCCTCCTCCTCGGAGCCAACGGTGGGAGAATTCCCTGCCTTCCCGGCCTCCAACTCCGAGGACGTGCCCCAAGATGGGAAGTCAGTGAAGGGCAATGTTAAGGCCCCTCCACAAACCCCGCAGTCCACTTCCTCTTCTAACCCCCCCACAAGTGATGATGCCCGTCCATCCGTGTTCATGTGTCGGAAGTTTTTCACGGTGCCCGAGGCGTACCCAAAGGGCGCAGAGGGTCGGTTGGTGAACGACAAACGATTTATTCGAGAGCTGGAAGAGATGCTTGTGAAGGACATCCGTAACGCTTGTGCGCGGAACACAAATCTGCGTGCAAAGCCGAAGGCATCGGACACAAAGTCTGATTTGATCTACAAGCGTGTGTTTGGCGACTTCTTGTAGTTGGCCCCACGCCATTATGGTTGCATGCGAAGAATGTAGTTCACCCCAGGTGACCGGACTCAGGTGGTATCACTGGCTTGAGCTTCGTAGCCGGTGGCGCCGGCAGCAATATAGTCATTTTGATACCGCTTGCCAAAGGCCGAAGGGCAAATTGCATTTTTTGTTTGCGGTCATGATTCCGCCATCTGCCGCACGTTATTTCTGCCATTTGCCGGCGATGAGTATAAAAACCACCCTTCACGCCACGGCTCCATTGCTTTACCCGTGCCGGAGGTACCCAAAATGTCCGTGGGGGCTATATGCTTCACCTCCTCCGGTAGCAATGGCGGTTGTTGGGTGGTTCTTGTGTTTCCCCGCTTTTTTTTGGAAAAATGGGTTTTTTTTTCCCATACGCGACTTACGCCAAAAAAAAAAAGTTTACGCGACTTACACCAAAAAAAAAAAAATTTCCGTCGAAAAAAAAACGCGACTTACGCCAAAAAAAAAAGTTACGCGACTTACGCCAAAAAAAAAAAAAAACGCAACTTACGCTTATTTCCACAATCGAGTTACGCTTTCCTCGGCGGTGGGGGAGTGGGTGGAGCAGTAGCATCAGCTGCAGCGGGCGGGGGCGTGGGAGGCGCGCGCGATCAGCGCGGAGGCCGCCAACCGCGACCTCGAGGCCCGCCTGTCCAGGGCCAATGACAACCGGCGGGCCACCGAGACGCAGTTGGCGGACGTCACCAAGGAGAGGGACCGCCTGGTCACCAGGGTGAAAACCCTGGAGCGCGACCTGGGGACGGCGTGCAAGGCCGCGGGGGTACCGGCAAAGCCACTGGCACAGATAGGGGAGGGTGCCGAGGGCCCCCCGGGTGAGCGGGCGGGCGGGGGGGGGGGGGGGCAATGCCGCCGGTGTCCGGTACGTTCTAGCTGGCGCGTAGGCCTGGCATGCCCAAGCCGAGGCATGCGCCGGCCAAATGTCGGTCGTGTCGACCGGCCTCCGGGTGGCCATGCTGGCGAGTGGCCAGCAGGTCGAGGTGGACACCGTGGCCCCCGATGCTCTGGCCCCCCCCTCGGGCTTCTAGCTTCCGCGGGGCCGTGACCTGCTTGTGCACCATTTTCTTGCCACCGTCACTTGCCCTTGTCACTTTCTCTCGTGTTTTGCCCGGCATTCCCCCGCTGATTTATGCCTTTCACTCATAATTCTCCTCCTCCCCGCCATGGAAGGGGTCCATAGAGCCACAAGCAGGCCCCCTGCCGAGCGAATCATGGAGGCCAGATAACTGTGGCTGTTGTAGTTGGTCATTTCTGCTCGTCACAGGAGCCCAGCTAGGCTGCTGCTGGCACCATCCATCACAAAGGCACAGTCATAGTGCCGATTGGTATTCCAAATGTGCGCACTGCTTTGGATTTTCGGGTGGAACTTGTCTACTTTGTTGTCAACAGATGGTGGGGAAACCAATTTTTGGTAGGGGAGAGTGGGACCAGCTCGCCGCGAAACCGTACACCTGGGCCGAATGCATGTGTGTGCTGAACCCATGTGCAGTTTATTCCAGCGAACCACAGTCATCCCTAAGCTCACTGGTGCTGCTTCCACCCCCTGGCACCCTCCTGTCGCCGCGTTGGCATATGCTTCACACCAGGCATCGTTTATAAGAGCTATTTTGCAGGGGGGGGGGGGGGGGTTCTGGGTGGGTGGGTCTTCAGCTGGGTGGGTGGGTCTAAAGGTCTGGACCCCCACCCCTCTTATAATTCCGAGGGTTTCCTGGGTAGGGCTCCTGCCACACCTTCTTTCTTTGGTCACAGGAGCCTTGTCTGGCTGTTTGCTGGTGCCTTTTTCTGCTTTGTCGTTGTGCAGGTGGCAGGTGTGCAGGTGGCAATTTTTCAGATGGAGGAACTTTTTTTTTGATAACATCTTAAACCTGTGGACCTTTTGTTGCACAAAGCTATCGAGCTGGTTCGTACCCCAGTTGTCAAGGTACTTCACTGCAATTCCAATGTTACTTGGTTCAAATCCTGGTAATGTAAAGTTTTTGGTGTGTCACCCTTTGGGGTTGCCTAACCCGGGAGAGCGCCTTGGCTTCAATTTGGTTCACAAAAAATGCTCCCCACAGATTTATAAGAGGGGGGGGGGTCTGGGTGGGTCAAAAGTTGGGTGGGTGGGTCCAAAGTTGGGTGGGTGGGTGTTGTCCAAAACACCCCCACCCCTCTTACAAACGATGCCTGCTTCACACAACTGTGAAATTTTGAGGGGTTGGAGTTGGGGGCAGGGGTGTTGTTGTCATCAGCATCTGCATCCCGCCGGAACTTCATTCTCCTTCATTGCTCTCCCCCAGTGCTCTTCCTGCTTGTTTTTGTTTCTGGGTTCAGATCATGATTCATGCCAGTACCTCCTGTTCTTGTTTCTGGGTTAAGATCATCAGTCACTTCAAATCCAGCCCTTTGGCATTTTGGAACAAATTTCTCGGGTGCAACAGGATTTTCACTGACGCAAAGGCACACAATGAGTTTCTTGACGTTGCACTGTGCAGAACTACCATTTTCTCATTGAATTTTTCCTTTGAATCCAGGGTGACATCAAGGGTTGAATTTGTCAGGATCTGGGTCCGGATCATTGCATCTGATGGTTCCACAATCCGGCGAGGGGGCTCTACTGTGTGTACCCTATTGCCACCGTTGAATTAGTTTGGGGGCCCCAGACAGTATCCTCCCTGTGTCTCATAGTAATAGTTAGGGTTAGGGTTAGGGTTAGGAAGGTGAGGCACAAATTTTCAGTTCTGTGGTTCTGATTTTTCCTGATGCCCGCACCATAAGTGGCATTGGGACAAGGGGGCCAGCAAATCGAAAGCCCACTCACCACAGTGCAATGATGGTCCTGCAATGGAAACCAGAATGGTGTGCTTGGTGCAGGACAAATTGGCAGAAGACAGTGCATTCATCAAGGCTCAAGCTGCCACGAAGACCCTGACGAAAGTCATGGATGAGTGTCAGGTGGTTTGCCCTGCACTGTGTGAGGCCTTGGCGGAAAGCTTGTCAAGCAACTGTCCGTTTTTATCGCCATCTCGCTTCAAGGCCTTTGGATTGCTGGGTATGCTCGTGCAGTGCTGTGGGAGGCTCCTTGCAGCCACAACAGGACAGGGCCCCCAGATCTGTCCATCACGCAACGTTGTGCAACGGTCATGCTATGCCATGCCATGGTCACGCAACAGTCAAGCAACGATCATCAACGCTATGCAATGGTATGCAATTCTATGCAACAGTCATGCAACGCCATGCAAGGGTCAGGCAATCCTCCATAGTGCACTGACTGCCTTTGCATGGTGTGGGCAGGTTTTTGGAACATGCGCTTTGCAACCCTCGCAGCCGCTGCCAATCAGGTTTCATGGGCGTGACTCCCCTCATTGTTGCTGGCACATTGGCCTCCTGTGCACAAGAGGCCCGATGGAATAAACCGTACATGGTCTCGGTGCACATTTCGGCTCGGCGTACATTTCATTACTTTGGCTCCCTTCGCTCGACGCGGGGGCCAGCCCTTGCACCCCCCCCTTAAATAACAAGACTCCTGCGGTGGCCACAGGCCGCCTTGTGCACCACCTTGTGTGTGGACCGCGAAACCACCCCTTACTTCGGCTTGCCTCGCTCGAAATGTTGAGTTTGGGGGGAGGACAACAAGGGGGGCTGATGGATCAGACCGTACATTCGGCCGGCCGGTCGGCGGGCTGAATGTAAGCCCAGTGGTTTGGCAGGTCCACACACAAGGCGGTGCATACACAAGGTGGTGCACACAAAAGGCGGTGTGTGGCCACCCACCGCAGGAGTCTTGTGATTTAAGGGGGGTGCGGGGGCTAGCCCCCATGTCGAGCGAAGCGAGCCATTTGTTGAGCGAAGCGAGCCAAAGTAAGGGGTGGTTTCGCAGTCCTCACACAAGGTTGTGCACACACAAGGTGGTGCACACACAAGGTGGCCGGTGGCCACCGCAGGAGTCTTGTTATTTACGGGGGTGCAGGGGTTGGCCCCCGCGTCGAGCGAAGCGAGGTGAAGTAAGGGGTGGGTCCACACGCAAGGTGGTGCATACACAAGGTGGTGCACACAAAAGGTGGTCTATGGCCACCGCAGGAGTCTCGTTATTTAAGGGGGCTGCGGGGTTTGGCCCCGCGTCGAGCGAAGCGAGCCGAAGTAAGGGGTGGTCTGAGGTCCATTGACAAGGCGCTTCGTTAAAAATATTTCGGTTAAAAATATTTCGGTTAAAAATATTTCGAGCAGTTCATGCCATACTTCCAAGAAAAGTTCGAATAACGTGCAATAATTGCACCTGTATCTTAAACTGACACAGGTTGGTGAGTAAAGTATACTAAGGGGCGCGAGCTAACTCTCTCTAAGGAACTCGGCAAAATAGCCCCGTAACTTTGGGAGAAGGGGAGCCCTGTAAAGGGTTGCAATAACCAAACCCGGGCAACTGTTTGTCAAAAATACAGGTCTCCGGTAAGTAGAAAGAGAATGTATGGGGGCTGACGCTTGCCTAGTGCCGGAAGGTTAAAGCGGTTAGCGTATGCAAAGCTGATGACGGAAGCCCCGGTGATCGGCGGTCGTAACTATAACGATCCTAGGGTAGCGAAATACCTTGTTGAGTAAGTTCCGACCCGCACGAAAGGCGTAACGATCCGGGTACCGTATGAGAGAGAGACTCGGTGAAATAGAACTAACCGTGAAGATGCGGTCTACTTGCACTTAGACAGAAAGACCCTATGAAGCTTTACTGTAACTTGAAATTGGTTTCGGGCTCTTCTTGCGTAGTATAGATGGGAGGCTTTGAAGAATTCTTTCGGGAATATCTGAGCTGTCAGTGAGATACCAGTCTGGGAGAGTTAGAAATCTAAAGACAGTTGTTGAATTAGAATGTTTGACAGTTTTAGGCAGGCAATTTTATTGGGGCGGTAGCCTCCTAAAAGGTAACGGAGGCCTGCAAAGGTTATCTCAGGTTAGACGGAAATTAACGGAAGAGCGTAAAGGCATAAGGGAGCTTAACTGCAAGACCTAGAAGTCGAGCACGAACGAAAGTTGGCCTTAGTGATCCGACGATTCTTAGTGAAAAGGCCGTCGCTTAACCCATAAAAGTTGCTCCAGGGATAACAGGGTGATCTCCCCCAAGAGTTCACATCGACACCAAGAGTTCACATCCATAGGGAGGTCTGGTACTTGGATGCCGGGTCATTGTAGCCTGGGGCGGTAGTACGTCCCAAGGGTTGGGCTGTTCGCCCATTACAGCGGTACGTGAGTTGGGTTCGGTTCATTGTGAGACGGCTCGGTCCATATCCGGTGCGAGTGTTAGAGTATTGAAGGGATCTTCTCCTAGTACGAGAGGACCGGAGAGGGCATACCTCTCGTGTACCAGTTCTTATGCCAATAGGACGTGCTAGGTAGCTATGTATGGAAAGGATAGCTGGTGAAAGCATAAAAGTAGGAAGCCCACCTTGAGAGGAGTACTCTTTGCTCTTTTAAGAGGTAAGGTCGCGGAAAGAACAACCGTTTGAAAGGTATTAAGTTGAGGGTTAGTAATGGTTGTAGCTAAAATATACTAAAAGATCGAGAATTTTGACCAAATATTTGGGTGTTAGGATTTTTTTTTGGTGAAGTTTAATTAAGTTTCATTTTTGCCCGAAGTAGTTTGATCTTATCGATTGTCCCGCTGTCGTTAGCCAATCTAATCCATTTTAATCCATTTCGAACTTAATTGTGAAACAATTGAGCGGAAAACATATTTTCAGGGTCGCCTCGCGGAAAACTATCTCAGATAAGGAGAGATGCGGATAAGAATCCTTAGTAGCTCAGTGGTAGAGCAATCGGTTGTTAAGCGTTTAGTCTTAGGTTCGATTCCTACCGAGGGAGGAGCAGACTGTTTAGTTGGGCTTGTAGCTCAGTGGACTAGAGCACGTGGCTACGAACTACAGTGTCCGGGGTTCAAATCCCCCCTTGCCCGAGTGGGAGTGTAGCTTAGTTGGTAGAGCATCTGCCTTACAAGCAGACTGCCAGCGGTTCGAATCCGTTTACTCCCAATTTTTTAATTTATCTCGCAAAAGTACATATTGTATAGTGTTACCGGTGCATGTAGTTTAGGCGGCATACATTTTGTAGATGCAGTAGCTGGGGGTGGGGCTGATGGATTAAACCGTACGTTGTTCTGCCGGGCGATCCGGTCCGCCAGAGGTACGGCCGTACATTCGCTGACTCGGCCGGCCGAATGTACAGCTATACATTTGGTGGGTCGGACAGCATTGACGGAAGAAGCTGTACATCTAGCCGGCAAAACATATGGTGAGCCGAAATGTACGCCGCGGCGAAGTGTACGCCCAGACCCGCGTACGGCGTGGAGCTTGCACAAGAAACACAAACATCAGGTGTTTCACAACAGTATTTAACGACAGAAACAAATCATAAGAATTGGGAAAAGCAAAAAACAAGACGAAACATACCAACCCCCCAATACGACTATTCTCGCGGGTTTCAACAAACTGGGTTTGGAGTCCCCACTGTGCATTTTACCCTCCCATTGTTTTGCTTTGTCTCACCGCCGAGTTTCTTGAGTGCGGTTGCACCAACACCTTACACTTCCATGGTTTTAGGCATGTTTGGTTTGGACATCGCCTACCCATCAAATTTGGCGATGAGGCTGCGCAGGCATATCTCCGCATGGTCAAAAGGTTCGCACAAGTGACAAGAGCATAGCATACGGCGTCCCTGGAGGATAGCTGGAAGCAAGAGATGTACAATAAGTTTTTCAACGGGAAAAAATCGTAGGTTGATCACGTTTTGGCAGCTAGTCTGGCGCCCTATAGTTCCTGAGCAGTGCGTGGTCAGTAGCAATGCTGCATCGCAATTTTTGTTTATGTGTGTGGTTGACGTGTTTGTACGGGGTGCTAGAGTGCACACTCCTTATGCATTCCGCCACCCCTTTAGTACAATTGCGTTATGAAGGGGCAACTCAAGATGCCTACAATTTGTGCTACATATGCGGGTGTTGTGGCTCCCTATATAGTGGGCCGCACAAATGGGTGCGCTTGGATGTGTCTGTGGTGTCAGCTGGGCTTGCAAAGTTTGCGTTTGAATCAACCTCCGAAGAAACGGAGCGGTGCCAACCCCACGAAGAAGGTTTACTGCCCTTGAGGGCCTCTTTTAGCGCCCACATTAGTTGAGGTTGTTGCTGACCCTAATCCTGTCAACTCCGATGCTTGGTTCCAAGTAGAGGTGGTTGAAGCCCCTCCTTGTGTTCAACTTGCACGGGTAGCCAAGGTGAAGCACGTGGCTCTTGGTGAGGCATCTGGCTCGGAGGTCACGGGACAGGTTTCAAGCACTAGCAGTAGCAACAACATCACTGGTGACAATGATAGTGACACATGATGATATAGTGATGCTCATAGTCACATTAGTGAGGCATTTAAGGATAGCAGTGCGTGCACAAGCGGTGCCATCGAGGTAAGCAGCGAGTACAACACAGGCCGTTTAGAAAGCAAGGCACCCACCACTGCCCATCCGTCCAAGAAGAAGTTCCGTTGGACAGCCTGCCCTTGCAGCCATTGATGTGGATGCCAAATTCAGGTTTGCCCCTCAACTGAATGTGTTGAGTCACGGTGATTTTTCTCCTCGCGATACTAATGCTGCATTGAGGAAAGAAGATAAGTTTGAAGGACATCTGGCCTCGGGTGACCATTAAGGCCTAATCGTCGAAACCAGGCTAACCCGGGGGTTGGGGGGGTTTGAGGGGTGCATGGTGCCCTGTGCTGCTACCCACTCTGAGGGGTGTGAGTAGGGATGTTGTGAAAGTATATGCTTACTAGCATACGAAAGGACATTTCATGATAGGCTCTAGCCTTGCCAACGATCAGTCAAAGCGCATGCCAAAGACGCGAAATGACCTTTTCCACCAATGGTGGCCTACATGTGTGCATGGAGTGGTACACACAAAACATGCTAATGTAGTTTTTAACCCTCGACAACTCAAAAGTCAAATATTCTAAAACTTCTTTTACTGATGTCGTGGCCACTCACGATGACCATTCAACCTATATCAATCATATTTTCGGCAATGTTTATGTGTTTTCCCTCCTATTGGGGTATTGGGTGCCGGGGTGGGGGTGGGGGTTCTCTCAAGCAATTGTTACAAGATGTGGTAAAGCAGTTTTTCACCCCCTCAAGAATGAAAGTTTCCGAAGCCTGTTTTTTTTGTATGTCATAAGCCCAATGGGCCATCCAATGGTTTCTATAGGTTGAATGGTCATTGTCAATGGCCACGACATCCAAGAAAGAAGTTCCAGGCGCTTTATTTTTTTTGAGCCGTCCAGGGTTATAAATTGCATAGGCAGATTGTGGGTGTACTACTCTTTGCACACATATAGCCCACTATACATGGAAACAGCCATTTCGCATCTTTGGCACGGACTATGGCTGCCCCTTGGCAATGCTAGGGCCTACAAAAAACATCCCTTCGTATCCTAGTAGGCATATACTATCACAGCATCCCTACTCGCACCCCTCAGAGTGGGTAGGAGCACGGGGTCACCAAGCTCGCAAAAACTGCCAACATAGCAAAAATTGCTGAAAAGTACATAAGGTGCAATAGCGCTAGTCCCACTCGGCCCCATACAAACCCCATGGAGTGAGTACCCGCAACCACTTTTTCGGCTCAAAATGAGAAAACCCAAAAGATTCATGATTTTGGACACAAAAAAGGGCGGGGATCGTTTCTTCACTACTTCTGTTGCAGTATTCTTGTGCTCCGCTTTTGCAAACAACATTTTTGACCCTCCCCCCACAACCTCCACCCCCTTCCCCTCAACAAAGTGGGTTTCAAGAGGGGGTCCGAGGGGGGGTCCGGACCAAAAACCATTGAGAGATGCGTTTATTGGACAAAACAATGGTTTTACAAGGGGTTAAACCAACAATGCAACCCCTTGGCGTAGGGTAAGCGAATAGGCCCAAAAAGGCCCAGAATGGACGGGTATGTGGCGTTTTGCCATATACGCGGGCGTGCCTAGCTTTGATCTAACAAACTATGCGAGGTGATTCTTCAGCTTCCCAAGGTGAAAAACTGCACAAGCAAGTTGTGTACCGATCCTTTGGTAAAGACCCCCCAAGCCCTCCCACCCCAACCGATAACCTAAACAAGGTGAAATACTCATCAACATGGCCCAAAACACACCATACATAGGTTGGCTAGTTAATTTGGGTGATCACAATATCCAAAGAATTAAGTTTCGGAAACTTCGATTTTTGAGCTGCCGGGGGTGAAAAACATCATTAGCAGGGGTGTGTACCATCCCCTTGCGACACCCCCCCCTTCCGGCCCCCAATACCCAAATAGGGTGAAAAACACATAAATGCTGCCTAAAACATGGTTTATATAGGTTAAGTGGTCATCATGAGTGGCCACAATATCCAAGAAAGAAGTTTCAGGCACTTCACCTTTTTGAGCCCTCCAGGGTTATACACTACATTGGCAGATTGTGTGTGCACCACTCCTTGCACACATATAGCCCACTATAGGTGCAAACAGCCATTTCGCATCTTTGGGATGGCGTGTGGCTACCCTGTGCTAGGCTACAACCTACAAAAAACGTATCTTCATATCCTAGTAGGCATATACTATCACAACATCCCTACTCGCACCCCTTAGAGTGGGTAGCAGCACGGGGTCACCAAGGTCGCAAAAACTGCCGACATAGCAAAAATGGCTGAAAAGTACATAAGGTGCAATAGCGCTAGTCCCGATCGGCCCCATACAAACCCCATGGAGTCAAAACCCGCAACCACTTTTTCGGCTCAAAATGAGAAAACCCAAAAGATTCATGATTTTGGACACAAAAAAAGGGCGGGAATCGTTTCTTCACTACTTCTGTTGCAGTATTCTTGTGCTCCGCTTTTGCAAACAACATTTTTGACCCTCCCCCCACAACCTCCAGCCCCTTCCCCTCAACAAAGTGGGTTTCAAGAGGGGGTCCGAGGGATGTGTGTATTGGACAAAACAATGGTTTTACAAGGGGTCAAACCAACAATGCAACCCCTTGGCGTAGGGTAAGCGAATAGGCCCAAAAAGGCCCAAAATGGGGGGGTATGTGGCGTTTTGCCATATGCATGGGCCTGCTTGGATTTGATCAAACAATTTGTGCGTGGTGATTTTTGAGCTTTCCAAGGTGAAAAATTGCACAAGCAAGTTCTGTACCAATCCTCTGGGAATACCCCCGAGGCCCCCCACCCCAACCGATAACCTAAATAAGGTGAAAAACTCATCAAAAAGGCGTAACACACACCAGACATAGGTTGGCTGGTCAATTTGGGTGATCACAATATCCAAAGATTTAAGTTTCGGAAACTGTGATTTTTTTGAGCTGCCGGGGGTGAAAAACATCATAAGCGGGGTGTCTACCAATCCCTTGAGAGACCCCCCCCCCTCCGGCACCCAATACCCAAATAGGGTGAAAAACACATAAATGCTGCCTAAAACATGGTTTAGATAGGTTGAATGGTCATTCTGAGTGGCCACGACATCCAAGAAAGAAGTTTTAGGCACTTCGCTTTTTTGAGCCGTCCAGGGTTATAAAGTGCATAGGCAGATTGCATAGGCAGATGGTGTGTGTACCACTCCTTGCACACATATGGCCCACTATAGGGGGAAACAGCCATTTTGCATTTTTGGGATGGGCTATGACTGCCGCTTGGCAATGCTAGAGCCTTAAAAAAAAGGTCCCTTCGTATCCTAGTAGGCATGTACTATCACAACATCCCTACTCGCACCCCTCAGAGTGGGTAGCAGCACGGGGTCACCAAGGTCGCAAAAACTGCCGACATAGCAAAAATGGCTGAAAAGTACATAAGGTGCAATAGCGCTAGTCCCACTCGGCCCCATACAAACACCGTGGAGTGAGTACCCGAAACCACTTTTTCGGCTCAAAATGAGAAAACCCAAAAAATTCATGATTTTGGACACAAAAAAAGGGCGGGGATCGTTTCTTCACTACTTCTGTTGCAGTATTCTTGTGCTCCGCTTTTGCAAACAACATTTTTGACCCTCCCCCCACAACCTCCACCCCCTTCCCCTCAACAAAGTGGGTTTCAAGAGGGGGTCCGAGGGATGTGTGTATTGGACAAAACAATGGTTTTACAAGGGGTTAAACCAACAATGCAACCCCTTGGCGTAGGGTAAGCGAATAGGCCCAAAAAGGCCCAGAATGGGGGGGTATGTGGCGTTTTGCCATATGCACGGGCCTGCTTGGATTTGATCAAACAATTTGTGCGTGGTGATTTTTGAGCTTTCCAAGGTGAAAAATTGCACAAGCAAGTTCCGTACCAATCCTCTGGGAATACCCCCGAGGCCCCCCACCCCAACCGATAACCTAAATAAGGTGAAAAACTCATCAAAAAGGCGTAACACACACCAAACATAGGTTGGCTGGTCAATTTGGGTGATCACAATATCCAAAGAAATAAGTTTCGGAAACTGTGATTTTTGAGCTGTCCGGGGGTGAAAAACATCATAAGCGGGGTGTCTACCAATCCCTTGAGAGACCCCCCCCCCCTCCGGCACCCAATACCCAAATAGGGTGAAAAACACATAAATGCTGCCTAAAACATGGTTTAGATAGGTTGAATGGTCATTCTGAGTGGCCACGACATCCAAGAAAGCAGTTTTAGGCACTTCGCTTTTTTGAGCTGTCCAGGGTTATAAAGTGCATAGGCAGATTGCATAGGCAGATGGTGTGTGTACCACTCCTTGCACACATATGGCCCACTATAGGGGGAAACAGCCATTTTGCATCTTTGGGATGGGCTATGACTGCCCCTTGGCAATGCTAGAGCCTTAAAAAAAACGTCCCTTCGTATCCTAGTAGGCATATACTATCACAACATCCCTACTCACACCCCTCAGGCTGGGTAGGAACACGGGTTCACCAAGGTCGCAAAAACTGCCGACATAGCAAAAATGGCTGAAAAGTACATGTGGTGCAATAGCACTAGTCCCACTCGGCCCCATACAAACCCCATGGAGTGAGTACCCGCAACCACTTTTTCGGCTCAAAATGAGAAAACCCAAAAGATTCATGATTTTGGACACAAAAAAAGGGCGGGGATCATTTCGTCACTACTTCTGTTGCAGTATTCTTGTGCTCCGCTTTTGCAAACAACATTTTTGACCCTCCCCCCACAACCTCCACCCCCTTCCCCTCAACAAAGTGGGTTTCAAGAGGGGGTCCGAGGGGGGCTCCGGACCACAAACTGCTTGAGGGATGCGTTTATTGGACAAAACAATGGTTTTACAAGGGGTTAAACCAACAATGCAACTCCTTGGCGTAGGGTAAGCGAATAGGTTCAAAACGGCCCAGAATGGGTGCGTGTGTGGCGTTTTGCCATATGCACGGGCCTGCTTGGATTTGATCAAACAATTTGTGCGTGGTGATTCTTGAGCTTTCCAAGGTGAAAAATTGCACAAGCAAGTTTTGTACCAATCCTTTGGGAATACCCCCGAGGCCCCCCAGACCAACCGATAACCTAAATAAGGTGAAAAACTCATCAAAAAGGCGTAACACACACCAAACATAGGTTGGCTGGTCAATTTGGGTGATCACAATATCCAAAGAATTAAGTTTCGGAAACTTCGATTTTTGAGCTGTCTGGGGTGCAAAACATCATTAGCAGGGTGTCTACCAATCCCTTGAGAGACCCCCCCCCCTCCGGCACCCAATACCCAAATAGGGTGAAAAACACATGAATGCTGCCTAAAACATGGTTTAGATAGGTTGAATGGTCATTCTGAGTGGCCACGGCATCCAAGAAAGAAGTTTCAGGCACTTCGCTTTTTTGAGCCGTCCGGGGTTATAAAGTGCAAAGGGAGATTGCATAGGCAGATGGTGTGTGTACCACTCCTTGCACACATATAGCCCGCTATAGGGGGAAACAACCATTTCACATCTTTGGGAAGGGCTATGACTGCCCCTTGGCAATGCTAGAGCCTAAAAAAAAGGTCCCTTCGTATCCTAGTAGGCATGTACTATCACAACATCCCTACTCGCACCCCTCAGAGTGGGTAGCAGCACGGGGTCACCAAGGTCGCAAAAACTGCCGACATAGCAAAAATGGCTGAAAAGTACATAAGGTGCAATAGCGCTAGTCCCCGTTGGCCCCATACAAACACCGTGGAGTGAGTACCCGCAACCACTTTTTCGGCTCAAAATGAGAAAACCCAAAACATTCATGATTATGGACACAAAAAAAGGGCGGGGATCGTTTCTTCACTACTTCTGTTGCAATATTCTTGTGCTCCGCTTTTGCAAACAACATTTTTGACACTCCCCCCACAACCTCCACCCCCTTCCCCTCAACAAAGTGGGTTTCAAGAGGGGGTCCGAGGGGGGCTCCGGACCAAAAATTGCTTGAGGGATGTGTGTATTGGACAAAACAATGGTTTTACAAGGGGTTAAACCAACAATGCAACTCCTTGGCGTAGGGTAAGCGAATAGGCCCAAAAAGGCAAGAATGGGGGGGTATGTGGCGTTTTGCCATATGCACGGGCCTGCTTGGATTTGATCTAACAACCTGTGCGTGGTGATTTTTGAGCTTTCCAAGGTGAAAAATTGCACAAGCAAGTTCTTTACCAATCCTTTGGGAATACCCCCGAGGCCCCCCACCCCAACCGATAACCTAAATAAGGTGAAAAACTCATCAAAAAGGCGTAACACACACCAAACATAGGTTGGCTGGTCAATTTGGGTGATCACAATATCCAAAGAATTAAGTTTCGGAAACTTCGATTTTTGAGCTGTCTGGGGTGCAAAACATCATTAGCAGGGTGTCTACCAATCCCTTGAGAGACCCCCCCCCCCTCCGGCACCCAATACCCAAATAGGGTGAAAAACACATGAATGCTGCCTAAAACATGGTTTAGATAGGTTGAATGGTCATTCTGAGTGGCCACGGCATCCAAGAAAGAAGTTTCAGGCACTTCGCTTTTTTGAGCCGTCCGGGGTTATAAAGTGCAGAGGGAGATTGCATAGGCAGATGGTGTGTGTACCACTCCTTGCACACATATAGCCCGCTATAGGGGGAAACAACCATTTCACATCTTTGGGAAGGGCTATGACTGCCCCTTGGCAATGCTAGAGCCTAAAAAAAAGGTCCCTTCGTATCCTAGTAGGCATGTACTATCACAACATCCCTACTCGCACCCCTCAGAGTGGGTAGCAGCACGGGGTCACCAAGGTCGCAAAAACTGCCGACATAGCAAAAATGGCTGAAAAGTACATAAGGTGCAATAGCGCTAGTCCCCGTTGGCCCCATACAAACACCGTGGAGTGAGTACCCGCAACTACTTTTTCGGCTCAAAATGAGAAAACCCAAAACATTCATGATTATGGACACAAAAAAAGGGCGGGGATCGTTTCTTCACTACTTCTGTTGCAATATTCTTGTGCTCCGCTTTTGCAAACAACATTTTTGACACTCCCCCCACAACCTCCACCCCCTTCCCCTCAACAAAGTGGGTTTCAAGAGGGGGTCCGAGGGGGGCTCCGGACCAAAAATTGCTTGAGGGATGTGTGTATTGGACAAAACAATGGTTTTACAAGGGGTTAAACCAACAATGCAACTCCTTGGCGTAGGGTAAGCGAATAGGCCCAAAAAGGCAAGAATGGGGGGGTATGTGGCGTTTTGCCATATGCACGGGCCTGCTTGGATTTGATCTAACAACCTGTGCGTGGTGATTTTTGAGCTTTCCAAGGTGAAAAATTGCACAAGCAAGTTCTTTACCAATCCTTTGGGAATACCCCCGAGGCCCCCCACCCCAACCGATAACCTAAATAAGGTGAAAAACTCATCAAAAAGGCGTAACACACACCAAACATAGGTTGGCTGGTCAATTTGGGTGATCACAATATCCAAAGAAATAACCTTCGGAAACTGTGATTTTTGAGCTGTCCGGGGGTGAAAAACATCATAAGCAGGGTGTCTACCAATTCCTTGAGAGACCCCCCCCCTCCGGCACCCAATACCCAAATAGGGTGAAAAACACATAAATGCTGCCTACAACATGGTTTAGATAGGTTGAATGGTCATTCTGAGTGGCCACGACATCCAAGAAAGAAGCTTGAGGCACTTCGCTTTTTTGAGCCGTCCAGGGTTATAAACTGCACACGCGGATTGCATAGGCAGATGGTGTGTGTACCACTCCTTGCACACATGTAGCCCACTATAGGGGGGAACAACCATTTCGCATCTTTGGGATGGGCTATGACTGCCCCTTGGCAATGCTAGAGCCTAAAAAAACGTCCCTTCGTATCCTAGTAGACATATACTATCACAACATCCCTACTCACACCCCTCAAACTGGGTAGGAACACGGGTTCACCAAGGTCGCAAAAACTGCCGACATAGCAAAAATGGCTGAAAAGTCCATAAGGTGCAATAGCGCTAGTCCCACTCGGCCCCATATAAACCCCATGGAGTGAGTACCCGCAACCACTTTTTCGGCTCAAAATGAGAAAACCCAAAAGATTCATGATTTTGGACACAAAAAAAGGGCGGGGATCGTTTCTTCACTACTTCTGTTGCAGTATTCTTGTGCTCCGCTTTTGCAAACAACATTTTTGACCCTCCCCCCACAACCTCCACCCCCTTCCCCTCAACAAAGTGGGTTTCAAGAGGGGGTCCGACGGGGGCTCCGGACCAAAAATTGTTTGAGGGATGTGTGTATTGGACAAAACAATGGGTTTACAAGGGGTTAAACCAACAATGCAACCCCTTGGCGTAGGGTAAGCGAATAGGCCCAAAAAGGCCTGAATGGGGGGGTATGTGGCGTTTTGCCATATGCACGGGCCTGCTCGGATTTGATCTAACAACCTGTGCGTGGTGATTTTTGAGCTTTCCAAGGTGAGAAATTGCATAAGCAAGTTCTATACCAATCCTTTGGGAATACCCCCGAGGCCCCCCACCCCAACTGATAACCTAAATAAGGTGAAAAACTCATCAAAAAGGCGTAACACACACGAGACATAGGTTGGCTGGTCAATTTGGGTGATCACAATATCCAAAGAAATAAGTTTCGGAAAGTGTGATTTTTGATCTGTCGGGGGTGCAAAACATCATTAGCAGGGTGTCTACCAATCCCTTGAGAGACCCCCCCCCCTCCGGCACCCAATACCCAAATAGGGTGAAAAACACATAAATGCTGCCTAAAACATGGTTTAGATAGGTTGAATGGTCATTCTGAGTGGCCACGACATCCAAGAAAGAAGTTTCAGGCACTTCACTTTTTTGAGCCCTCCAGGGTTATAAACTTCATAGGCAGATTGCATAGGCAGATGGTGTGTGTACCACTCCTTGCACACATATATCTCACTATAGGGGGAAACAGCCATTTCGCATCTTTGGGACAGGCTATGACTGTCCCTTGGCAATGCTAGAGTCTAAAAAAACGTCCCTTCGTATCCTAGTAGGCATATACTATCACAACATCCCTACTCACACCCCTCAATCTGGGTAGGAACACGGGTTCACCAAGGTCGCAAAAACTTCCGACATAGCAAAAATGGCTGAAAAGTACATAAGGTGCAATAGCGCTAGTCCCACTTGGCCCCATACAAACCCCATGGAGTGAGTACCCGCAACCACTTTTTCGGCTCAAAATGAGAAAACCCAAAAGATTCATGATTTTGGACACAAAAAAAGGGCGGGGATCGTTTCTTCACTACTTCTGTTGCAGTATTCTTGTGCTCCGCTTTTGCAAACAACATTTTTGACACTCCCCCCACAACCTCCGACCCTTTCCCCTCAACAAAGTGGGTTTCAAGAGGGGGTCCGAGGGGGGCTCCGGACCAAAAACTGCTTGAGGGATGTGTGTATTGGACAAAACAATGGGTTTACAAGGGGTTAAACCAACAATGCAACCCCTTGGCGTAGGGTAAGCGAATAGGCCCAAAAAGGCAAGAATGGGGGGGTATGTGGCGTTTTGCCATATGCACGGGCCTGCTTGGATTTGATTCAACAACCTGTGCGTGGTGATTTTTGAGCTTTCCAAGGTGAAAAATTGCACAAGCAAGTTTTGTACCAATCCTTTGGGAATACCCCCGAGGCGCCCCACCCCAACCGATAACCTAAATAAGGTGAAAAACTCATCAAAAAGGCGTAACACACACCAGACATAGGTTGGCTGGTCAATTTGGGTGATCACAATATCCAACGAATTAAGTTTCGGAAACTGTGATTTTTGAGCTGTCCGGGGGTGAAAAACATCATAAGCGGGGTGTCTACCAATCCCTTGAGAGACCCCCCCCCTTCCGGCCCCCAATACCCAAATAGGGTGAAAAACACATAAATGCTGCCTAAAACATGGTTTAGATAGGTTGAATGGTCATTCTGAGTGGCCACGACATCCAAGAAAGAAGTTTCAGGCACTTCGCTTTTTTGAGCCGTCCAGGGTTATAAACTGCATACGCGGATTGCATAGGCAGATGGTGTGTGTACCACTCCTTGCACACATGTAGCCCACTATAGGGGGAAACAGCCATTTCGCATCTTTGGGACAGGCTATGACTGCCCCTTGGCAATGCTAGAGCCTAAATAAACGTCCCTTCGTATCCTAGTAGACATATACTATCACAACATCCCTACTCACACCCCTCACAGTGGGTAGGAACACGGGTTCACCAAGGTCGCAAAAACTGCCGACGTAGCAAAAATGGCTGAAAAGTCCATAAGGTGCAATAGCGCTAGTCCCACTCGGCCCGATACAAACCCCATGGAGTGAGTACCCGCAACCACTTTTTCGGCTCAAAATGAGAAAACCCAAAAGATTCATGATTTTGGACACAAAAAAAGGGCGGGGATCGTTTCTTCACTACTTCTGTTGCAGTATTCTTGTGCTCCGCTTTTGCAAACAACATTTTTGACCCTCCCCCCACAACCTCCAGCCCCTTCCCCTCAACAAAGTGGGTTTCAAGAGGGGGTCCGAGGGGGGCTCCGGACCAAAAATTGCTTGAGGGATGTGTGTATTGGACAAAACAATGGTTTTACAAGGGGTTAAACCAACAATGCAACCCCTTGGCGTAGGGTAAGCGAATAGGCCCAAAAAGGCAAGAATGGGGGGGTATGTGGTGTTTTGCCATATGCACGGGCCTGCTTGGATTTGATCTAACAACCTGTGCGTGGTGATTTTTTAGCTTTCCAAGGTGAAAAATTGCACAAGCAAGTTCTGTACGAATCCTTTGGGAATACCCCCGAGGCCCCCCACCCCAACCGATAACCTAAATAAGGTGAAAAACTCATCAAAAAGGCGTAACACACACCAGACATAGGTTGGCTGGTCAATTTTTGTGATCACAATATCCGAAGAATTAAGTTTCGGAAACTGTGACTTTTCAGCTGCCGGGGGTGAAAAACATCATTAGCAGGGTGTCTACCAATCCCTTGAGAGACCCCCCCCCCCTCCGGCACCCAATACCCAAATAGGGTGAAAAACACATAAATGCTGCCTACAACATGGTTTAGATAGGTTGAATGCTCATTCTGAGTGGCCACGACATCCAAGAAAGAAGTTTCAGGCACTTCGCTTTTTTGAGCCGTCCAGGGTTATAAAGTGCAGAGGCAGATTGCATAGGCAGATGGTGTGTGTACCACTCCTTGCACACATGTAGCCCACTATAGGGGGAAACAGCCATTTCGCATCTTTGGGATGGGCTATGACTGCCCCTTGGCAATGCTAGAGCCTTAAAAAACGTCCCTTCGTATCCTAGTAGGCATATACTATCACAACATCCCTACTCGCACCCCTCAGACCGGGTAGGAACACGGGTTCACCAAGGTCGCAAAAACTGCCGACATAGCAAAAATGGCTGAAAAGTCCATAAGGTGCAATAGCGCTAGTCTCACTCGGCCCGATACAAACCCCATGGAGTGAGTACCCGCAACCACTTTTTCGGCTCAAAATGAGAAAACCCAAAAGATTCATGATTTTGGACACAAAAAAAGGGCGGGGATCGTTTCTTCACTACTTCTGTTGCAGTATTCTTGTGCTCCGCTTTTGCAAACAACATTTTTGACCCTCCCCCCACAACCTCCACCCCCTTCCCCTCAACAAAGTGGGTTTCAAGAGGGGGTCCGAGGGGGGCTCCGGACCAAAAATTGCTTGAGGGATGTGTGTATTGGACAAAACAATGGTTTTACAAGGGGTTAAACCAACAATGCAACCCCTTGGCGTAGGGTAAGCGAATAGGCCCAAAAAGGCAAGAATGGGGGGGTATGTGGCGTTTTGCCATATGCACGGGCCTGCTTGGATTTGATCTAACAACCTGTGCGTGGTGTTTTTTGAGCTTTCCAAGGTGAAAAATTGCACAAGCAAGTTTTGTACCAATCCTTTGGGAATACCCCCAAGGCCCCCCACCCCAACCGATAACCTAAATAAGGTGAAAAACTCATCAAAAAGGCGTAACACACACCAGACATAGGTTGGCTGGTCAATTTGGGTGATCACAATATCCAAAGAAATAAGTTTCGGAAACTGTGATTTTTGAGCTGCCGGGGGTGAAAAACATCATTAGCAGGGTGTCTACCAATCCCTTGAGAGACCCC
The DNA here is from genome assembly GCA_964036045.1 of Eutreptiella sp. 'Long Island Sound 2002'. Lineage (NCBI taxonomy): Eukaryota > Euglenozoa > Euglenophyceae > Eutreptiales > Eutreptiaceae > Eutreptiella > Eutreptiella sp. 'Long Island Sound 2002'. The sequence goes on along the minus strand of OZ038383.1, from coordinate 88,910,756 downwards.
CCCCCCCTCCGACACCCAATACCCAAATAGGGTGAAAAACACATAAATGCTGCCTACAACATGGTTTAGATAGGTTGAATGGTCATTCTGAGTGGCCACGACATCCAAGAAAGAAGTTTCAGGCACTTCGCTTTTTTGAGCCGTCCAGGGTTATAAACTGCATACGCGGATTGCATAGGCAGATGGTGTGTGTACCACTCCTTGCACACATGTAGCCCACTATAGGGGGAAACAGCCATTTCGCATCTTTGGGATGGGCTATGACTGCCCCTTGGCAATGCTAGAGCCTAAAAAAACGTCACTTCGTATCCTAGTAGACATATACTATCACAACATCCCTACTCGCACCCCTCAGAGTGGGTAGCAGCACGGGGTCACCAAGGTCGCAAAAACTGCCGACATAGCAAAAATGGCTGAAACGTACATAAGGTGCAATAGCACTAGTCCCACTCGGCCCCATACAAACCCCATGGAGTGAGTACCCGCAACCACTTTTTCGGCTCAAAATGAGAAAACCCAAAAGATTCATGATTTTGGACACAAAAAAAGGGCGGGGATCGTTTCTTCACTACTTCTGTTGCAGTATTCTTGTGCTCCGCTTTTGCAAACAACATTTTTGACCCTCCCCCCACAACCTCCACCCCCTTCCCCTCAACAAAGTGGGTTTCAAGAGGGGGTCCGAGGGATGTGTGTATTGGACAAAACAATGGTTTTACAAGGGGTTAAACCAACAATGCAACCCCTTGGCGTAGGGTAAGCGAATAGGCCCAAAAAGGCCCAGAATGGGGGGGTATGTGGTGTTTTGCCATATGCACGGGCCTGCTTGGATTTGATCTAACAACCTGTGCGTGGTGATTTTTGAGCTTTCCAAGGTGAAAAATTGCACAAGCAAGTTCTGTACCAATCCTTTGGGAATACCCCCGAGGCCCCCCACCCCAACCGATAACCTAAATAAGGTGAAAAACTCATCAAAAAGGCGTAACACACACCGGACATAGGTTGGCTGGTCAATTTGGGTGATCACAATATCCAAAGAATTAAGGTTCGGAAACTGTGATTTTTGAGCCGCCGGGGGTGAAAAACATCATAAGCAGGGTGTCTACCAATCCCTTGAGAGACCCCCCCCCCTCCGGCACCCAATACCCAAATAGGGTGAAAAACACATGAACGCTGCCTAAAACATGGTTTAGATAGGTTGAATGGTCATTCTGAGTGGCCACGACATCCAAGAAAGAAGTTTTAGGCACTTCGCTTTTTTGAGCCGTCCAGGGTTATAAACTGCATACGCGGATTGCATAGGCAGATGGTGTGTGTACCACTCCTTGCACACATGTAGCCCACTATAGGGGGAAACAGCCATTTCGCATCTTTGGGATGGGCTATGACTGCCCCTTGGCAATGCTAGAGCCTAAAAAAACGTCCCTTCGTATCCTAGTAGACATATACTATCACAACATCCCTACTCACACCCCTCAGAGTGGGTAGCAGCACGGGGTCACCAAGGTCGCAAAAACTGCCGACATAGCAAAAATGGCTGAAAAGTACATAAGGTGCAATAGCGCTAGTCCCACTCGGCCCCATATAAACCCCATGGAGTGAGTACCCGCAACCACTTTTTCGGCTCAAAATGAGAAAACCCAAAAGATTCATGATTTTGGACACAAAAAAAGGGCGGGGATCGTTTCTTCACTACTTCTGTTGCGGTATTCTTGTGCTCCGCTTTTGCAAACAACATTTTTGACCCTCCCCCCACAACCTCCACCCCCTTCCCCTCAACAAAGTGGGTTTCAAGAGGGGGTCCGAGGGGGGCTCCGGACCAAAAACTGCTTGAGGGATGTGTGTATTGGACAAAACAATGGGTTTACAAGGGGTTAAACCAACAATGCAACCCCTTGGCGTAGGGTAAGCGAATAGGCCCAAAAAGGCCGGAATGGGGGGGTATGTGGCGTTTTGCCATATGCACGGGCCTGCTTGGATTTGATCTAACAACCTGTGCGTGGTGATTTTTGAGCTTTCCAAGGTGAAAAATTGCACAAGCAAGTTTTGTAGCAATCCCTTGGGAATACCCCCGAGGCCCCCCACCCCAACCGATAACCTAAATAAGGTGAAAAACTCATCAAAAAGGCATAACACACACCAAACATAGGTTGGCTGGTCAATTTGGGTGATCACAATATCCAAAGAATTAAGTTTCGGAAACTGTGATTTTTGAGCTGCCGGGGGTGAAAAACATCATTAGCAGGGTGTCTACCAATCCCTTGAGAGACCCCCCCCCCCTCCGGCACCCAATACCCAAATAGGGTGAAAAACACATGAGCGCTGCCTAAAACATGGTTTAGATAGGTTGAATGGTCATTCTGAGTGGCCACGACATCCAAAAAAGAAGTTTCAGGCACTTCACTTTTTTGAGCCCTCCAGGGTTATAAACTTCATAGGCAGATTGCATAGGCAGATGGTGTGTGTACCACTCCTTGCACACATGTATTCCACTATAGGGGGAAACAGCCATTTCGCATCTTTGGGACAGGCTATGACTGCCCCTTGGTAATGCTAGAGTCTAAAAAAACGTCCCTTCGTATCCTAGTAGGCATATGCTATCACAACATCCCTACTCGCACCCCTCAGAGTGGGTAGCAGCACGGGGTCACCAAGGTGGCAAAAACTGCCGACATAGCAAAAATGGCTGAAAAGTCCATAAGGTGCAATAGCGCTAGTCCCACTCGGCCCGATACAAACCCCATGGAGTGAGTACCCGCAACCACTTTTTCGGCTCAAAATGAGAAAACCCAAAAGATTCATGATTTTGGACACAAAAAAAGGGCGGGGATCGTTTCTTCACTACTTCTGTTGCAGTATTGTTGTGCTCCGCTTTTGCAAACAACATTTTTGACCCTCCCCCCACAACCTCCACCCCCTTCCCCTCAACAAAGTGGGTGTCAAGAGGGGGTCCGAGGGGGGCTCCGGACCAAAAACTCCTTGAGGGATGTGTGTATTGGACAAAACAATGGTTTTACAAGGGGTTAAACCAACAATGCAACCCCTTGGCGTAGGGTAAGCGAATAGGCCCAAAAGGCCTGAATGGGGCGGTATGTGGCGTTTTGCCATATGCACGGGCCTGCTCAGATTTGATCTAACAATTTGTGCGTGGTGATTTTTGAGCTTTCCAAGGTGAAAAATTGCACAAGCAAGTTCTTTACCAATCCTTTGGGAATACCCCCGAGGCCCCCCACCCCAACCGATGACCTAAATAAGGTGAAAAACTCATCAAAAAGGCGTAACACACACCAGACATAGGTTGGCTGGTCAATTTGGGTGATCACAATATCCAAAGAAATAAGTTTCGGAAAGTGTGATTTTTGAGCTCTCGGGGGTGCAAAACATCATTAGCAGGGTGTCTACCAATCCCTTGAGAGACCCCCCCCCCCTCCGGCACCCAATACCCAAATAGGGTGAAAAACACATGAATGCTGCCTAAAACATGGTTTAGATAGGTTGAATGGTCATTCTGAGTGGCCACGACATCCAAGAAAGAAGTTTTAGGCACTTCGCTTTTTTGAGCCGTCCAGGGTTATAAAGTGCATAGGTAGATTGCATAGGCATATGGTGTGTGTCCCACTCCTTGCACACATATAGCCCACTATAGGGAGAAACAGCCATTTCACATCTTTGGGATGGGCTATGACTGCCCCTTGGCAATGCTAAAGCCTAAAAAAACGTCCCTTCGTATCCTAGTAGGCATATACTATCACAACATCCCTCCTCGCACCCCTCAGAGTGGGTAGGAGCACGGGGTCACCAAGGTCGCAAAAACTGCCGACATAGCAAAAATGGCTGAAAAGTACATAAGGTGCAATAGCGCTAGTCCCACTCGGCCCGATACAAACCCCATGGAGTGAGTACCCGCAACTACTTTTTCGGCTCAAAATGAGAAAACCCAAAAGATTCATGATTTTGGACACAAAAAAAGGGCGGGGATCGTTTCTTCACTACTTCTGTTGCAGTATTGTTGTGCTCCGCTTTTGCAAACAACATTTTTGACCCTCCCCCCACAACCTCCACCCCCTTCCCCTCAACAAAGTGGGTGTCAAGAGGGGGTCCGAGGGGGGCTCCGGACCAAAAACGGCTTGAGGGATGTGTGTATTGGACAAAACAATGGTTTTACAAGGGGTTAAACCAACAATGCAACCCCTTGGCGTAGGGTAAGCGAATAGGCCCAAAAGGTCTGAATGGGGCGGTATGTGGCGTTTTGCCATATGCACGGGCCTGCTCGGATTTGATCTAACAATATGTGTGTGGTGATTTTTGAGCTTTCCAAGGTGAAAAATTGCACAAGCAAGTTCTTTACCAATCCTTTGGGAATACCCCCGAGGCCCCCCACCCCAACCGATGACCTAAATAAGGTGAAAAACTCATCAAAAAGGCGTAACACACACCAGACATAGGTTGGCTGGTCAATTTGGGTGATCACAATATCCAAAGAAATAAGTTTCGGAAACTGTGATTTTTGAGCTCTCGGGGGTGAAAAACATCATTAGCAGGGTGTCTACCAATCCCTTGAGAGACACCCCCCCTCCGGCACCCAATACCCAAATAGGGTGAAAAACACATGAATGCTGCCTAAAACATGGTTTAGATAGGTTGAATGGTCATTCTGAGTGGCCACGACATCCAAGAAAGAAGTTTTAGGCACTTCGCTTTTTTGAGCCGTCCAGGGTTATAAAGTGCATAGGTAGATTGCATAGGCATATGGTGTGTGTCCCACTCCTTGCACACACATAGCCCACTATAGGGAGAAACAGCCATTTCACATCTTTGGGATGGGCTATGACTGCCCCTTGGCAATGCTAAAGCCTAAAAAAACGTCCCTTCATATCCTAGTAGGCATATACTATCACAACATCCCTCCTCGCACCCCTCAGAGTGGGTAGGAGCACGGGGTCACCAAGGTCGCAAAAACTGCCGACATAGCAAAAATGGCTGAAAAGTACATAAGGTGCAATAGCGCTAGTCCCACTCGGCCCGATACAAACCCCATGGAGTGAGTACCCGCAACCACTTTTTCGGCTCAAAACGAGAAAACCCAAAAGATTCATGATTTTGGACACAAAAAAAGGGCGGGGATCGTTTCTTCACTACTTTCGTTGCAGTATTGTTGTGCTCCGCTTTTGCAAACAACATTTTTGACCCTCCCCCCACAACCTCCACCCCCTTCCCCTCAACAAAGTGGGTTTCAAAAGGGGGTCCGAGGGGGGCTCCGGACCAAAAACGGCTTGAGGGATGTGTGTATTGGACAAAACAATGGTTTTACAAGGGGTTAAACCAACAATGCAACCCCTTGGCGTAGGGTAAGCGAATAGGCCCAAAAAGGCCTGAATGGGGGGGTATGTGGCGTTTTGCCATATGCACGGGCCTGCTTGGATTTGATCTAACAATTTGTGCGTGGTGATTTTTGAGCTTTCCAAGGTGAAAAATTGCACAAGCAAGTTTTGTACCAATCCTTTGGGAATACCCCCGAGGCCCCCCACCCCAACCGATGACCTAAATAAGGTGAAAAACTCATCAAAAAGGCGTAACACACACCAGACATAGGTTGGCTAGTCAATTTGGGTGATCACAATATCCAAAGAAATAAGTTTCGGAAACTGTGATTTTTGAGCTCTCGGGGGTGAAAAACATCATTAGCAGGGTGTCTACCAATCCCTTGAGAGACACCCCCCCTCCGGCACCCAATACCCAAATAGGGTGAAAAACACATGAATGCTGCCTAAAACATGGTTTAGATAGGTTGAATGGTCATTCTGAGTGGCCACGACATCCAAGAAAGGACTTTCAGGCACTTCACTTTTTTGAGCCCTACAGGGTTATAAAGTGCATAGGTAGATTGCATAGGCAGATGGTGTGTGCACCACTCCTTGCACACATGTAGCCCACTATAGGGGGAAACAGCCATTTCACATCTTTGGGATGGGCTATGACTGCCCCTTGGCAATGCTAGAGCCTTAAAAAACTTCCCTTCGTATCCTAGTAGGCATATACTATCACAACATCCCTACTCTCCCCCATCAGAGTGGGTAGGAGCACGGGGTCACCAAGGTCGCAAAAACTGCCGACATAGCAAAAATGGCTGAAAAGTACATAAGGTGCAATAGCGCTAGTCCCACTCGGCCCGATACAAACCCCATGGAGTGAGTACCCGCAACCACTTTTTCGGCTCAAAATGAGAAAACCCAAAAGATTCATGATTTTGGACACAAAAAAAGGGCGGGGATCGTTTCTTCAATACTTCTGTTGCAGTATTCTTGTGCTCCGCTTTTGCAAACAACATTTTTGACCCTCCCCCCACAACCTCCGACCCTTTCCCCTCAACAAAGTGGGTTTCAAAAGGGGGTCCGAGGGGGGCTCCGGACCAAAAACGGCTTGAGGGATGTGTGTATTGGACAAAACAATGGGTTTACAAGGGGTTAAACCAACAATGCAACCCCTTGGCGTAGGGTAAGCGAATAGGCCCAAAAAGGCCGGAATGGGGGGGTATGTGGCGTTTTGCCATATGCACGGGCCTGCTTGGATTTGATCTAACAACCTGTGCGTGGTGATTTTTGAGCTTTCCAAGGTGAAAAATTGCACAAGCAACTTCTGTACCAATCCTTTGGGAATACCCCCGAGGCCCCCCACCCCAACCGATAACCTAAATAAGGTGAAAAACTCATCAAAAAGGCGTAACACACACCAAACATAGGTTGGCTGGTCAATTTGGGTGATCACAATATCCAAAGAAATAAGTTTCGGAAACTGTGATTTTTGAGCTGTCGGGGGTGAAAAACATCATTAGCAGGGGTGTCTACCAATCCCTTGAGAGACCCCCCCCCCTCCGGCACCCAATACCCAAATAGGGTGAAAAACACATAAATGCTGCCTAAAACATGGTTTAGATAGGTTGAATGGTCATTCTGAGTGGCCACGACATCCAAGAAAGGACTTTCAGGCACTTCACTTTTTTGAGCCCTACAGAGTTATAAAGTGCATAGGTAGATTGCATAGGCAGATGGTGTGTGCACCACTCCTTGCACACATATAGCCCACTATAGGGGGCAACAACCATTTCACATCTTTGGGATGGGCTATGACTGCCCCTTGGCAATGCTAGAGCCTAAAAAAAAACTTCCCTTCGTATCCTAGTAGGCATATACTATCACAACATCCCTACTCGCACCCCTCAGACTGGGCAGGAACACGGGGTCACCAAGGTCGCAAAAACTGCCGACATAGCAAAAATTGCTGAAAAGTACATAAGGTGCAATAGCGCTAGTCCCACTCGGCCCCATACAAACCCCATGGAGTGAGTACCCGCAACCACTTTTTCGGCTCAAAATGAGAAAACCCAAAAGATTCATGATTTTGGACACAAAAAAAGGCGGGGATCGTTTCTTCACTACTTCTGTTGCAGTATTCTTGTGCTCCGCTTTTGCAAACAACATTTTTGACACTCCCCCCACAACCTCCAACCCTTTCCCCTCAACAAAGTGGGTTTCAAGAGGGGGTCCGAGGGGGGCTCCGGACCAAAAACGGCTTGAGGGATGTGTGTATTGGACAAAACAATGGTTTTACAAGGGGTTAAACCAACAATGCAACCCCTTGGCGTAGGGTAAGCGAATAGGCCCAAAAAGGCCGGAATGGGGGGGTATGTGGCGTTTTGCCATATGCACGGGCCTGCTTGGATTTGATCTAACAACCTGTGCGTGGTGATTTTTGAGCTTTCCAAGGTGAAAAATTGCACAAGCAAGTTCTGTACCAATCCTTTGGGAATACCCCCGAGGCCCCCCACCCCAACCGATAACCTAAATAAGGTGAAAAACTCATCAACAAGGCGTAACACACACCAAACATAGGTTGGCTGGTCAATTTGGGTGATCACAATATCCAAAGAAATAAGTTTAGGAAACTGTGATTTTTTTGAGCTGTCCGGGGGTGAAAAACATCATTAGCAGGGTGTCTACCAATCCCTTGAGAGACCCCCCCCCCTCCGGCACCCAATACCCAAATAGGGTGAAAAACACATAAATGCTGCCTAAAACATGGTTTAGATAGGTTGAATGGTCATTCTGAGTGGCCACGACATCCAAGAAAGAAGTTTCAGGCACTTCACTTTTTTGAGCCCTACAGGGGTATACACTGCATAGGTAGATTGCATAGGCAGATGGTGTGTGCACCACTCCTTGCACACATATAGCCCACTATAGATGGAAACAGCCATTTCGCATCTTTGGGACAGGCTATGGCTGCCCCTTTGCAATGCTAGACCCCAAAAAAAACGACCCTTGGTATCCTAGTAGGCATATACTATCACAACATCCCTACTTGCACCCCTCACAGTGGGTAGGAACACGGGGTCACCAAGGTGGCAAAAACTGCCGACATAGCAAAAATGGCTGAAAAGTACATAAGGTGCAATAGCGCTAGTCCCAGTCGGCCCCATACAAACCCCATGGAGTGAGTACCCGCAACCACTTTTTCGGCTCAAAATGAGAAAACCCAAAAGATTCATGATTTTGGACACAAAAAAAGGGCGGGGATCGTTTCTTCACTACTTCTGTTGCAGTATTGTTGTGCTCCGCTTTTGCAAACAACATTTTTGACCCTCCCCCCACAACCTCCACCCCCTTCCCCTCAACAAAGTGGGTGTCAAGAGGGGGTCCGAGGGGGGCTCCGGACCAAAAACTCCTTGAGGGATGTGTGTATTGGACAAAACAATGGTTTTACAAGGGGTTAAACCAACAATGCAACCCCTTGGCGTAGGGTAAGCGAATAGGCCCAAAAAGGCAAGAATGGGGGGGTATGTGGCGTTTTGCCATATGCACAGGCCTGCTTGGATTTGATCTAACAATTTGTGCGTGTTGATTTTTGAGCTTTCCAAGGTGAAAAATTGCACAAGCAAGTTCTGTACCAATCCTTTGGGAATACCCCCGAGGCCCCCCACCCCAACCGATAACCTAAATAAGGTGAAAAACTCATCAACAAGGCGTAACACACACCAAACATAGGTTGGCTGGTCAATTTGGGCGATCACAATATCCAAAGAAATAAGTTTAGGAAACTGTGATTTTTGAGCTGTCCGGGGGTGAAAAACATCATTAGCAGGGTGTCTACCAATCCCTTGAGAGACCCCCCCCCCCCCTCCGGCACCCAATACCCAAATAGGGTGAAAAACACATAAATGCTGCCTAAAACATGGTTTAGATAGGTTGAATGCTCATTCTGAGTGGCCACGACATCCAAGAAAGAAGTTTCAGGCACTTCACTTTTTTGAGCCCTACAGGGGTATACACTGCATAGGTAGATTGCATAGGCAGATGGTGTGTGCACCACTCCTTGCACACATATAGCCCACTATAGATGGAAACAGCCATTTCGCATCTTTGGGACAGGCTATGGTTGCCCCTTTGCAATGCTAGACCCCAAAAAAAACGACCCTTGGTATCCTAGTAGGCATATACTATCACAACATCCCTACTTGCACCCCTCACAGTGGGTACGAACACGGGGTCACCAAGGTGGCAAAAACTGCCGACATAGCAAAAATTGCTGAAAAGTACATAAGGTGCAATAGCGCTAGTCCCAGTCGGCCCCATACAAACCCCATGGAGTGAGTACCCGCAACCACTTTTTCGGCTCAAAATGAGAAAACCCAAAAGATTCATGATTTTGGACACAAAAAAAGGGCGGGGATCGTTTCTTCACTACTTCTGTTGCAGTATTGTTGTGCTCCGCTTTTGCAAACAACATTTTTGACCCTCCCCCCACAACCTCCACCCCCTTCCCCTCAACAAAGTGGGTGTCAAGAGGGGGTCCGAGGGGGGCTCCGGACCAAAAACTCCTTGAGGGATGTGTGTATTGGACAAAACAATGGTTTTACAAGGGGTTAAACCAACAATGCAACCCCTTGGCGTAGGGTAAGCGAATAGGCCCAAAAAGGCCGGAATGGGGGGGTATGTGGCGTTTTGCCATATGCACAGGCCTGCTTGGATTTGATCTAACAATTTGTGCGTGTTGATTTTTGAGCTTTCCAAGGTGAAAAATTGCACAAGCAACTTCTGTACCAATCCTTTGGGAATACCCCCGAGGCCCCCCACCCCAACCGATAACCTAAATAAGGTGAAAAACTCATCAACAAGGCGTAACACACACCAAACATAGGTTGGCTAGTCAATTTGGGTGATCACAATATCCAAAGAAATAAGTTTAGGAAACTGTGATTTTTGAGCTGTCGGGGGTGAAAAACATCATTAGCAGGGTGTCTACCAATCCCTTGAGAGACCCCCCCCCCCTCCGGCACCCAATACCCAAATAGGGTGAAAAACACATAAATGCTGCCTAAAACATGGTTTAGATAGGTTGAATGGTCATTCTGAGTGGCCACGACATCCAAGAAAGAAGTTTCAGGCACTTCACTTTTTTGAGCCGTCTAGGGTTATAAACTGCATACGCGGATTGCATAGGCAGATGGTGTGTGTACCACTCCTTGCACACATATAGCCCACTATAGATGGAAACAGCCATTTCGCATCTTTGGGACAGGCTATGGCTGCCCCTTGGCAATGCTAGACCCCAAAAAAAACGACCCTTGGTATCCTAGTAGGCATATAGTATCACAACATCCCTACTCGCACCCCTCAGAGTGGGTAGGAACACGGGGTCACCAAGGTCGCAAAAACTGCCGACATAGCAAAAATTGCTGAAAAGTACATAAGGTGCAATAGCGCTAGTCCCAGTCGGCCCCATACAAACCCCATGGAGTGAGTTACCGCAACCACTTTTTCGGCTCAAAATGAGAAAACCCAAAAGATTCATGATTTTGGACACAAAAAAAGGGCGGGGATCGTTTCTTCACTACTTCTGTTGCAGTATTGTTGTGCTCCGCTTTTGCAAACAACATTTTTGACCCCCTCCCCCCACAACCTCCACCCCCTTCCCCTCAACAAAGTGGGTTTCAAGAGGGGGTCCGAGGGGGGCTCCGGACCAAAAACGGCTTGAGGGATGTGTGTATTGGACAAAACAATGGTTTTACAAGGGGTTAAACCAACAATGCAACCCCTTGGCGTAGGGTAAGCGAATAGGCCCAAAAAGGCCTGAATGAGGGGGTATGTGGCGTTTTGCCATATGCACGGGCCTGCTTGGATTTGATCAAACAATATGTGTGTGGTGATTGTTGAGCTTTCCAAGGTGAAAAACTGCACAAGCAAGTTCTGTACCAATCCTTTAGGATACCCCCGAGGCCCCCCACCCCGACCGATGACCTAAATAAGGTGAAAAACTCATCAAAAAGGCGTAACACACACCAAACATAGGTTGGCTGGTCAATTTGGGTGATCACAATATCCAAAGATTTAAGTTTCGGAAACTGTGATTTTTGAGCTGCCGGGATTGAAAAACATCATTAGCAGGGGTGTCTACCAATCCCTTGAGAGACCCCCCCCCCGGCACCCAATACCCAAATAGGGTGAAAAACACATAAATGCTGCCTAAAACATGGTTCACATAGGTTGAATGGTCATTCTGAGTGGCCACGACATCCAAGAAAGGAGTTTCAGGCACTTCGCTTTTTTGAGCCGTCTAGGGTTATAAACTGCATAGGTAGATTGCACAGGCAGGTTTTGTGTGCACCCCTCCTTGCACACATATAGCCCACTATAGATGGAAACAGCCATTTCGCATCTTTGGGATGGGCTATCACTGCCCCTTGGCAATGCTAGACCCCACAAAAAACGACCCTTGGTATCCTAGTAGGCATATACTGTCACAACATCCCTACTCGCACCCCTCAGAGTGGGTAGGAACACGGGGTCACCAAGGACGCAAAAACTGCCGACATAGCAAAAATGGCTGAAAAGTACATAAGGTGCAATAGCACTAGTCCCACTCGGCCCCATACAAACCCCATGGAGTGAGTACCCGCAACCACTTTTTTGGCTCAAAATGAGAAAACCCAAAAGATTCATGATTTTGGACACAAAAAAAGGGCGGGGATCGTTTCTTCACTACTTCTGTTGCAGTATTCTTGTGCTCCGCTTTTGCAAACAACATTTTTGACACTCCCCCCACAACCTCCGGCCCTTTCCCCTCAACAAAGTGGGTGTCAAGAGGGGGTCCGAGGGGGGCTCCGGACCAAAAATTGTTTGAGGGATGTGTGTATTGGACAAAACAATGGTTTTACAAGGGGTTAAACCAACAATGCAACCCCTTGGCGTAGGGTAAGCGAATAGGCCCAAAAAGGCAAGAATGGGGGGGTATGTGGCGTTTTGCCATATGCACGGGCCTGCTTGGATTTGATCTAACAATTTGTGCGTATTGATTTTTGAGCTTTCCAAGGTGAAAAATTGCACAAGCAACTTCTGTACCAATCCTTTGGGAATACCCCCGAGGCCCCCCACCCCAACCGATAACCTAAATAAGGTGAAAAACTCATCAACAAGGCGTAACACACACCAAACATAGGTTGGCTGGTCAATTTGGGCGATCACAATATCCAAAGAAATAAGTTTAGGAAACTGTGATTTTTGAGCTGTCGGGGGTGAAAAACATCATTAGCAGGGTGTCTACCAATCCCTTGAGAGACCCCCCCCCCTCCGGCACCCAATACCCAAATAGGGTGAAAAACACATAAATGCTGCCTAAAACATGGTTTAGATAGGTTGAATGGTCATTCTGAGTGGCCACGACATCCAAGAAAGAAGTTTCAGGCACTTCACTTTTTTGAGCCCTACAGGGGTATACACTGCATAGGTAGATTGCATAGGCAGATGGTGTGTGCACCACTCCTTGCACACATATAGCCCACTATAGATGGAAACAGCCATTTCGCATCTTTGGGACAGGCTATGGCTGCCCCTTTGCAATGCTAGACCCCAAAAAAAACGACCCTTGGTATCCTAGTAGGCATATACTATCACAACATCCCTACTTGCACCCCTCACAGTGGGTACGAACACGGGGTCACCAAGGTGGCAAAAACTGCCGACATAGCAAAAATTGCTGAAAAGTACATAAGGTGCAATAGCGCTAGTCCCAGTCGGCCCCATACAAACCCCATGGAGTGAGTACCCGCAACCACTTTTTCGGCTCAAAATGAGAAAACCCAAAAGATTCATGATTTTGGACACAAAAAAAGGGCGGGGATCGTTTCTTCACTACTTCTGTTGCAGTATTGTTGTGCTCCGCTTTTGCAAACAACATTTTTGACCCTCCCCCCACAACCTCCACCCCCTTCCCCTCAACAAAGTGGGTGTCAAGAGGGGGTCCGAGGGGGGCTCCGGACCAAAAACTCCTTGAGGGATGTGTGTATTGGACAAAACAATGGTTTTACAAGGGGTTAAACCAACAATGCAACCCCTTGGCGTAGGGTAAGCGAATAGGCCCAAAAAGGCCGGAATGGGGGGGTATGTGGCGTTTTGCCATATGCACAGGCCTGCTTGGATTTGATCTAACAATTTGTGCGTGTTGATTTTTGAGCTTTCCAAGGTGAAAAATTGCACAAGCAACTTCTGTACCAATCCTTTGGGAATACCCCCGAGGCCCCCCACCCCAACCGATAACCTAAATAAGGTGAAAAACTCATCAACAAGGCGTAACACACACCAAACATAGGTTGGCTAGTCAATTTGGGTGATCACAATATCCAAAGAAATAAGTTTAGGAAACTGTGATTTTTGAGCTGTCGGGGGTGAAAAACATCATTAGCAGGGTGTCTACCAATCCCTTGAGAGACCCCCCCCCCTCCGGCACCCAATACCCAAATAGGGTGAAAAACACATAAATGCTGCCTAAAACATGGTTTAGATAGGTTGAATGGTCATTCTGAGTGGCCACGACATCCAAGAAAGAAGTTTCAGGCACTTCACTTTTTTGAGCCGTCCAGGGTTATAAACTGCATACGCGGATTGCATAGGCAGATGGTGTGTGTACCACTCCTTGCACACATATAGCCCACTATAGATGGAAACAGCCATTTCGCATCTTTGGGACAGGCTATGGCTGCCCCTTGGCAATGCTAGACCCCAAAAAAAACGACCCTTGGTATCCTAGTAGGCATATAGTATCACAACATCCCTACTTGCACCCCTCACAGTGGGTACGAACACGGGGTCACCAAGGTGGCAAAAACTGCCGACATAGCAAAAATTGCTGAAAAGTACATAAGGTGCAATAGCGCTAGTCCCAGTCGGCCCCATACAAACCCCATGGAGTGAGTACCCGCAACCACTTTTTCGGCTCAAAATGAGAAAACCCAAAAGATTCATGATTTTGGACACAAAAAAAGGGCGGGGATCGTTTCTTCACTACTTCTGTTGCAGTATTGTTGTGCTCCGCTTTTGCAAACAACATTTTTGACCCTCCCCCCACAACCTCCACCCCCTTCCCCTCAACAAAGTGGGTGTCAAGAGGGGGTCCGAGGGGGGCTCCGGACCAAAAACTCCTTGAGGGATGTGTGTATTGGACAAAACAATGGTTTTACAAGGGGTTAAACCAACAATGCAACCCCTTGGCGTAGGGTAAGCGAATAGGCCCAAAAAGGCCGGAATGGGGGGGTATGTGGCGTTTTGCCATATGCACAGGCCTGCTTGGATTTGATCTAACAATTTGTGCGTGTTGATTTTTGAGCTTTCCAAGGTGAAAAATTGCACAAGCAAGTTCTGTACCAATCCTTTGGGAATACCCCCGAGGCCCCCCACCCCAACCGATAACCTAAATAAGGTGAAAAACTCATCAACAAGGCGTAACACACACCAAACATAGGTTGGCTGGTCAATTTGGGCGATCACAATATCCAAAGAAATAAGTTTAGGAAACTGTGATTTTTGAGCTGTCGGGGGTGAAAAACATCATTAGCAGGGTGTCTACCAATCCCTTGAGAGACCCCCCCCCCCCTCCGGCACCCAATACCCAAATAGGGTGAAAAACACATAAATGCTGCCTAAAACATGGTTTAGATAGGTTGAATGGTCATTCTGAGTGGCCACGACATCCAAGAAAGAAGTTTCAGGCACTTCACTTTTTTGAGCCCTACAGGGGTATACACTGCATAGGTAGATTGCATAGGCAGATGGTGTGTGCACCACTCCTTGCACACATATAGCCCACTATAGATGGAAACAGCCATTTCGCATCTTTGGGACAGGCTATGGCTGCCCCTTTGCAATGCTAGACCCCAAAAAAAACGACCCTTGGTATCCTAGTAGGCATATACTATCACAACATCCCTACTTGCACCCCTCACAGTGGGTACGAACACGGGGTCACCAAGGTGGCAAAAACTGCCGACATAGCAAAAATTGCTGAAAAGTACATAAGGTGCAATAGCGCTAGTCCCAGTCGGCCCCATACAAACCCCATGGAGTGAGTACCCGCAACCACTTTTTCGGCTCAAAATGAGAAAACCCAAAAGATTCATGATTTTGGACACAAAAAAAGGGCGGGGATCGTTTCTTCACTACTTCTGTTGCAGTATTGTTGTGCTCCGCTTTTGCAAACAACATTTTTGACCCTCCCCCCACAACCTCCACCCCCTTCCCCTCAACAAAGTGGGTGTCAAGAGGGGGTCCGAGGGGGGCTCCGGACCAAAAACTCCTTGAGGGATGTGTGTATTGGACAAAACAATGGTTTTACAAGGGGTTAAACCAACAATGCAACCCCTTGGCGTAGGGTAAGCGAATAGGCCCAAAAAGGCCGGAATGGGGGGGTATGTGGCGTTTTGCCATATGCACAGGCCTGCTTGGATTTGATCTAACAATTTGTGCGTGTTGATTTTTGAGCTTTCCAAGGTGAAAAATTGCACAAGCAACTTCTGTACCAATCCTTTGGGAATACCCCCGAGGCCCCCCACCCCAACCGATAACCTAAATAAGGTGAAAAACTCATCAACAAGGCGTAACACACACCAAACATAGGTTGGCTAGTCAATTTGGGTGATCACAATATCCAAAGAAATAAGTTTAGGAAACTGTGATTTTTGAGCTGTCGGGGGTGAAAAACATCATTAGCAGGGTGTCTACCAATCCCTTGAGAGACCCCCCCCCCTCCGGCACCCAATACCCAAATAGGGTGAAAAACACATAAATGCTGCCTAAAACATGGTTTAGATAGGTTGAATGGTCATTCTGAGTGGCCACGACATCCAAGAAAGAAGTTTCAGGCACTTCACTTTTTTGAGCCGTCCAGGGTTATAAACTGCATACGCGGATTGCATAGGCAGATGGTGTGTGTACCACTCCTTGCACACATATAGCCCACTATAGATGGAAACAGCCATTTCGCATCTTTGGGACAGGCTATGGCTGCCCCTTGGCAATGCTAGACCCCAAAAAAAACGACCCTTGGTATCCTAGTAGGCATATAGTATCACAACATCCCTACTTGCACCCCTCACAGTGGGTACGAACACGGGGTCACCAAGGTGGCAAAAACTGCCGACATAGCAAAAATTGCTGAAAAGTACATAAGGTGCAATAGCGCTAGTCCCAGTCGGCCCCATACAAACCCCATGGAGTGAGTACCCGCAACCACTTTTTCGGCTCAAAATGAGAAAACCCAAAAGATTCATGATTTTGGACACAAAAAAAGGGCGGGGATCGTTTCTTCACTACTTCTGTTGCAGTATTGTTGTGCTCCGCTTTTGCAAACAACATTTTTGACCCTCCCCCCACAACCTCCACCCCCTTCCCCTCAACAAAGTGGGTGTCAAGAGGGGGTCCGAGGGGGGCTCCGGACCAAAAACTCCTTGAGGGATGTGTGTATTGGACAAAACAATGGTTTTACAAGGGGTTAAACCAACAATGCAACCCCTTGGCGTAGGGTAAGCGAATAGGCCCAAAAAGGCCGGAATGGGGGGGTATGTGGCGTTTTGCCATATGCACAGGCCTGCTTGGATTTGATCTAACAATTTGTGCGTGTTGATTTTTGAGCTTTCCAAGGTGAAAAATTGCACAAGCAAGTTCTGTACCAATCCTTTGGGAATACCCCCGAGGCCCCCCACCCCAACCGATAACCTAAATAAGGTGAAAAACTCATCAACAAGGCGTAACACACACCAAACATAGGTTGGCTGGTCAATTTGGGCGATCACAATATCCAAAGAAATAAGTTTAGGAAACTGTGATTTTTGAGCTGTCGGGGGTGAAAAACATCATTAGCAGGGTGTCTACCAATCCCTTGAGAGACCCCCCCCCCTCCGGCACCCAATACCCAAATAGGGTGAAAAACACATAAATGCTGCCTAAAACATGGTTTAGATAGGTTGAATGCTCATTCTGAGTGGCCACGACATCCAAGAAAGAAGTTTCAGGCACTTCACTTTTTTGAGCCCTACAGGGGTATACACTGCATAGGTAGATTGCATAGGCAGATGGTGTGTGCACCACTCCTTGCACACATATAGCCCACTATAGATGGAAACAGCCATTTCGCATCTTTGGGACAGGCTATGGTTGCCCCTTTGCAATGCTAGACCCCAAAAAAAACGACCCTTGGTATCCTAGTAGGCATATACTATCACAACATCCCTACTTGCACCCCTCACAGTGGGTACGAACACGGGGTCACCAAGGTGGCAAAAACTGCCGACATAGCAAAAATTGCTGAAAAGTACATAAGGTGCAATAGCGCTAGTCCCAGTCGGCCCCATACAAACCCCATGGAGTGAGTACCCGCAACCACTTTTTCGGCTCAAAATGAGAAAACCCAAAAGATTCATGATTTTGGACACAAAAAAAGGGCGGGGATCGTTTCTTCACTACTTCTGTTGCAGTATTGTTGTGCTCCGCTTTTGCAAACAACATTTTTGACCCTCCCCCCACAACCTCCACCCCCTTCCCCTCAACAAAGTGGGTGTCAAGAGGGGGTCCGAGGGGGGCTCCGGACCAAAAACTCCTTGAGGGATGTGTGTATTGGACAAAACAATGGTTTTACAAGGGGTTAAACCAACAATGCAACCCCTTGGCGTAGGGTAAGCGAATAGGCCCAAAAAGGCCGGAATGGGGGGGTATGTGGCGTTTTGCCATATGCACAGGCCTGCTTGGATTTGATCTAACAATTTGTGCGTGTTGATTTTTGAGCTTTCCAAGGTGAAAAATTGCACAAGCAACTTCTGTACCAATCCTTTGGGAATACCCCCGAGGCCCCCCACCCCAACCGATAACCTAAATAAGGTGAAAAACTCATCAACAAGGCGTAACACACACCAAACATAGGTTGGCTAGTCAATTTGGGTGATCACAATATCCAAAGAAATAAGTTTAGGAAACTGTGATTTTTGAGCTGCCGGGGGTGAAAAACATCATTAGCAGGGTGTCTACCAATCCCTTGAGAGACCCCCCCCCCCTCCGGCACCCAATACCCAAATAGGGTGAAAAACACATAAATGCTGCCTAAAACATGGTTTAGATAGGTTGAATGGTCATTCTGAGTGGCCACGACATCCAAGAAAGAAGTTTCAGGCACTTCACTTTTTTGAGCCGTCCAGGGTTATAAACTGCATACGCGGATTGCATAGGCAGATGGTGTGTGTACCACTCCTTGCACACATATAGCCCACTATAGATGGAAACAGCCATTTCGCATCTTTGGGACAGGCTATGGCTGCCCCTTGGCAATGCTAGACCCCAAAAAAAACGACCCTTGGTATCCTAGTAGGCATATAGTATCACAACATCCCTACTCGCACCCCTCAGAGTGGGTAGGAACACGGGGTCACCAAGGTCGCAAAAACTGCCGACATAGCAAAAATTGCTGAAAAGTACATAAGGTGCAATAGCGCTAGTCCCAGTCGGCCCCATACAAACCCCATGGAGTGAGTTGCCGCAACCACTTTTTCGGCTCAAAATGAGAAAACCCAAAAGATTCATGATTTTGGACACAAAAAAAGGGCGGGGATCGTTTCTTCACTACTTCTGTTGCAGTATTGTTGTGCTCCGCTTTTGCAAACAACATTTTTGACCCCCTCCCCCCACAACCTCCACCCCCTTCCCCTCAACAAAGTGGGTTTCAAGAGGGGGTCCGAGGGGGGCTCCGGACCAAAAACGGCTTGAGGGATGTGTGTATTGGACAAAACAATGGTTTTACAAGGGGTTAAACCAACAATGCAACCCCTTGGCGTAGGGTAAGCGAATAGGCCCAAAAAGGCCTGAATGAGGGGGTATGTGGCGTTTTGCCATATGCACGGGCCTGCTTGGATTTGATCAAACAATATGTGTGTGGTGATTGTTGAGCTTTCCAAGGTGAAAAACTGCACAAGCAAGTTCTGTACCAATCCTTTGGGAATACCCCCGAGGCCCCCCACCCCGACCGATGACCTAAATAAGGTGAAAAACTCATCAAAAAGGCGTAACACACACCAAACATAGGTTGGCTGGTCAATTTGGGTGATCACAATATCCAAAGATTTAAGTTTCGGAAACTGTGATTTTTGAGCTGCCGGGATTGAAAAACATCATTAGCAGGGGTGTCTACCAATCCCTTGAGAGACCCCCCCCCGGCACCCAATACCCAAATAGGGTGAAAAACACATAAATGCTGCCTAAAACATGGTTCACATAGGTTGAATGGTCATTCTGAGTGGCCACGACATCCAAGAAAGGAGTTTCAGGCACTTCGCTTTTTTGAGCCGTCTAGGGTTATAAACTGCATAGGTAGATTGCACAGGCAGGTTTTGTGTGCACCCCTCCTTGCACACATATAGCCCACTATAGATGGAAACAGCCATTTCGCATCTTTGGGATGGGCTATCACTGCCCCTTGGCAATGCTAGACCCCACAAAAAACGACCCTTGGTATCCTAGTAGGCATATACTGTCACAACATCCCTACTCGCACCCCTCAGAGTGGGTAGGAACACGGGGTCACCAAGGACGCAAAAACTGCCGACATAGCAAAAATGGCTGAAAAGTACATAAGGTGCAATAGCACTAGTCCCACTCGGCCCCATACAAACCCCATGGAGTGAGTACCCGCAACCACTTTTTTGGCTCAAAATGAGAAAACCCAAAAGATTCATGATTTTGGACACAAAAAAAGGGCGGGGATCGTTTCTTCACTACTTCTGTTGCAGTATTCTTGTGCTCCGCTTTTGCAAACAACATTTTTGACACTCCCCCCACAACCTCCGACCCTTTCCCCTCAACAAAGTGGGTGTCAAGAGGGGGTCCGAGGGGGGCTCCGGACCAAAAATTGTTTGAGGGATGTGTGTATTGGACAAAACAATGGTTTTACAAGGGGTTAAACCAACAATGCAACCCCTTGGCGTAGGGTAAGCGAATAGGCCCAAAAAGGCAAGAATGGGGGGGTATGTGGCGTTTTGCCATATGCACAGGCCTGCTTGGATTTGATCTAACAATTTGTGCGTATTGATTTTTGAGCTTTCCAAGGTGAAAAATTGCACAAGCAAGTTCTGTACCAATCCTTTGGGAATACCCCCGAGGCCCCCCACCCCAACCGATAACCTAAATAAGGTGAAAAACTCATCAACAAGGCGTAACACACACCAAACATAGGTTGGCTGGTCAATTTGGGCGATCACAATATCCAAAGAAATAAGTTTAGGAAACTGTGATTTTTGAGCTGTCGGGGGTGAAAAACATCATTAGCAGGGTGTCTACCAATCCCTTGAGAGACCCCCCCCCCCCCTCCGGCACCCAATACCCAAATAGGGTGAAAAACACATAAATGCTGCCTAAAACATGGTTTAGATAGGTTGAATGCTCATTCTGAGTGGCCACGACATCCAAGAAAGAAGTTTCAGGCACTTCACTTTTTTGAGCCCTACAGGGGTATACACTGCATAGGTAGATTGCATAGGCAGATGGTGTGTGCACCACTCCTTGCACACATATAGCCCACTATAGATGGAAACAGCCATTTCGCATCTTTGGGACAGGCTATGGCTGCCCCTTTGCAATGCTAGACCCCAAAAAAAACGACCCTTGGTATCCTAGTAGGCATATACTATCACAACATCCCTACTTGCACCCCTCACAGTGGGTACGAACACGGGGTCACCAAGGTGGCAAAAACTGCCGACATAGCAAAAATTGCTGAAAAGTACATAAGGTGCAATAGCGCTAGTCCCAGTCGGCCCCATACAAACCCCATGGAGTGAGTACCCGCAACCACTTTTTCGGCTCAAAATGAGAAAACCCAAAAGATTCATGATTTTGGACACAAAAAAAGGGCGGGGATCGTTTCTTCACTACTTCTGTTGCAGTATTGTTGTGCTCCGCTTTTGCAAACAACATTTTTGACCCTCCCCCCACAACCTCCACCCCCTTCCCCTCAACAAAGTGGGTGTCAAGAGGGGGTCCGAGGGGGGCTCCGGACCAAAAACTCCTTGAGGGATGTGTGTATTGGACAAAACAATGGTTTTACAAGGGGTTAAACCAACAATGCAACCCCTTGGCGTAGGGTAAGCGAATAGGCCCAAAAAGGCCGGAATGGGGGGGTATGTGGCGTTTTGCCATATGCACAGGCCTGCTTGGATTTGATCTAACAATTTGTGCGTGTTGATTTTTGAGCTTTCCAAGGTGAAAAATTGCACAAGCAACTTCTGTACCAATCCTTTGGGAATACCCCCAAGGCCCCCCACCCCAACCGATAACCTAAATAAGGTGAAAAACTCATCAACAAGGCGTAACACACACCAAACATAGGTTGGCTAGTCAATTTGGGTGATCACAATATCCAAAGAAATAAGTTTAGGAAACTGTGATTTTTGAGCTGTCGGGGGTGAAAAACATCATTAGCAGGGTGTCTACCAATCCCTTGAGAGACCCCCCCCCCTCCGGCACCCAATACCCAAATAGGGTGAAAAACACATAAATGCTGCCTAAAACATGGTTTAGATAGGTTGAATGGTCATTCTGAGTGGCCACGACATCCAAGAAAGAAGTTTCAGGCACTTCACTTTTTTGAGCCGTCCAGGGTTATAAACTGCATACGCGGATTGCATAGGCAGATGGTGTGTGTACCACTCCTTGCACACATATAGCCCACTATAGATGGAAACAGCCATTTCGCATCTTTGGGACAGGCTATGGCTGCCCCTTGGCAATGCTAGACCCCAAAAAAAACGACCCTTGGTATCCTAGTAGGCATATAGTATCAAAACATCCCTACTCGCACCCCTCAGAGTGGGTAGGAACACGGGGTCACCAAGGTGGCAAAAACTGCCGACATAGCAAAAATTGCTGAAAAGTACATAAGGTGCAATAGCGCTAGTCCCAGTCGGCCCCATACAAACCCCATGGAGTGAGTTACCGCAACCACTTTTTCGGCTCAAAATGAGAAAACCCAAAAGATTCATGATTTTGGACACAAAAAAAGGGCGGGGATCGTTTCTTCACTACTTCTGTTGCAGTATTGTTGTGCTCCGCTTTTGCAAACAACATTTTTGACCCCCTCCCCCCACAACCTCCACCCCCTTCCCCTCAACAAAGTGGGTTTCAAGAGGGGGTCCGAGGGGGGCTCCGGACCAAAAACGGCTTGAGGGATGTGTGTATTGGACAAAACAATGGTTTTACAAGGGGTTAAACCAACAATGCAACCCCTTGGCGTAGGGTAAGCGAATAGGCCCAAAAAGGCCTGAATGAGGGGGTATGTGGCGTTTTGCCATATGCACGGGCCTGCTTGGATTTGATCAAACAATATGTGTGTGGTGATTGTTGAGCTTTCCAAGGTGAAAAACTGCACAAGCAAGTTCTGTACCAATCCTTTGGGAATACCCCCGAGGCCCCCCACCCCGACCGATGACCTAAATAAGGTGAAAAACTCATCAAAAAGGCGTAACACACACCAAACATAGCTTGGCTGGTCAATTTGGGTGATCACAATATCCAAAGAAATAAGTTTCGGAAACTGTGATTTTTGAGCTGCCGGGATTGAAAAACATCATTAGCAGGGGTGTCTACCAATCCCTTGAGAGACCCCCCCCCGGCACCCAATACCCAAATAGGGTGAAAAACACATAAATGCTGCCTAAAACATGGTTCACATAGGTTGAATGGTCATTCTGAGTGGCCACGACATCCAAGAAAGGAGTTTCAGGCACTTCGCTTTTTTGAGCCGTCTAGGGTTATAAACTGCATAGGTAGATTGCACAGGCAGGTTTTGTGTGCACCCCTCCTTGCACACATATAGCCCACTATAGATGGAAACAGCCATTTCGCATCTTTGGGATGGGCTATCACTGCCCCTTGGCAATGCTAGACCCCACAAAAAACGACCCTTGGTATCCTAGTAGGCATATACTGTCACAACATCCCTACTCGCACCCGTCAGAGTGGGTAGGAACACGGGGTCACCAAGGACGCAAAAACTGCCGACATAGCAAAAATGGCTGAAAAGTACATAAGGTGCAATAGCACTAGTCCCACTCGGCCCCATACAAACCCCATGGAGTGAGTACCCGCAACCACTTTTTCGGCTCAAAATGAGAAAACCCAAAAGATTCATGATTTTGGACACAAAAAAAGGGCGGGGATCGTTTCTTCACTACTTCTGTTGCAGTATTCTTGTGCTCCGCTTTTGCAAACAACATTTTTGACACTCCCCCCACAACCTCCGACCCTTTCCCCTCAACAAAGTGGGTGTCAAGAGGGGGTCTGAGGGGGGCTCCGGACCAAAAATTGCTTGAGGGATGTGTGTATTGGACAAAACAATGGTTTTACAAGGGGTTTAACCAACAATGCAACCCCTTGGCGTAGGGTAAGCGAATAGGCCCAGAAAGGCAAGAATGGGGGGGTATGTGGCGTTTTGCCATATGCACGGGCCTGCTTGGATTTGATCAAACAATTTGTGCGTGGTGATTTTTGAGCTTTCCAAGGTGAAAAATTGCACAAGCAAGTTCTGTACCAATCCTTTGGGAATACCCCCGAGGCCCCCCACCCCAACCGATAACCTAAATAAGGTGAAAAACTCATCAAAAAGGCGTAACACACACCAAACATAGGTTGGCTGGTCAATTTGGGTGATCACAATATCCAAAGAAATAAGTTTCGGAAACTGTGATTTTTTTGAGCTGCCGGGGCCGAAAAACATCATTAGCAGGGTGTCTACCAATCCCTTGAGAGACCCCCCCCCCCTCCGGCACCCAATACCCAAATAGGGTGAAAAACACATAAATGCTGCCTAAAACGTGGTTTATATAGGTTGAATGGTCATTCTGAGTGGCCACGACATCCAAGAAAGAAGTTTCAGGCACTTCACTTTTTTGAGCCCTCCAGGGTTATAAACTTCATAGGAAGATTGCATAGGCAGATGGTGTGTGCACCACTCCTTGCACACGTGTAGCCCACTATAGGGGGCAACAGCCATTTCGCATCTTTGGGATGGGCTATGACTGCCCCTTGGCAATGCTAGAGCCTAAAAAAACGTCCCTTCGTATCCTAGTAGGCATATACTATCACAACATCCCTACTCGCACCCCTCAGAGTGGGTAGGAGCACGGGGTCACCAAGGTCGCAAAAATTGCCGACATAGCAAAAATGGCTGAAAAGTACATAAGGTGCAATAGCGCTAGTCCCACTAGGCCCCATACGACCCCTTGGTTTGAGTACCCGCAACCACTTTTTCGGCTCAAAACGAGAAAACCCAAAAGATTCATGATTTTGGACACAAAAAAAGGGCGGGGGTCGTTTCTTCACTACTTCTGTTGCAGTATTGTTGTGCTCCGCTTTTGCAAACAACATTTTTGACCCCCTCCCCCCACAACCTCCACCCCCTTCCCCTCAACAAAGTGGGTTTCAAGAGGGGGTCCGAGGGGGGCTCCGGACCAAAAACGGCTTGAGGGATGTGTGTATTGGACAAAACAATGGTTTTACAAGGGGTTAAACCAACAATGCAAACCCTTGGCGTAGGGTAAGCGAATAGGCCCAAAAAGGCCTGAATGAGGGGGTATGTGGCGTTTTGCCATATGCACGGGCCTGCTTGGATTTGATCAAACAATATGTGTGTGGTGATTGTTGAGCTTTCCAAGGTGAAAAACTGCACAAGCAAGTTCTGTACCAATCCTTTGGGAATACCCCCGAGGCCCCCCACCCCGACCGATGACCTAAACAAGGTGAAAAACTCATCAAAAAGGCGTAACACACACCAAACATAGGTTGGCTGGTCAATTTGGGTGATCACAATATCCAAAGAAATAAGTTTCGGAAAATCTGATTTTTGAGCTGCCGGGATTGAAAAACATCATTAGCAGGGGTGTCTACCAATCCCTTGAGAGACCCCCCCCCCCCGGCACCCAATACCCAAATAGGGTGAAAAACACATAAATGCTGCCTAAAACATGGTTCATATAGGTTGAATGGTCATTCTGAGTGGCCACGACATCCAAGAAAGGATTTTCACGCACTTTGCTTTTTTGAGCCGTCTAGGGTTATAAACTGCATAGGTAGATTGCACAGGCAGGTTTTGTGTGCACCCCTCCTTGCACACATATAGCCCACTATAGATGGAAACAGCCATTTCGCATCTTTGGGATGGGCTATCACTGCCCCTTGGCAATGCTAGACCCCACAAAAAACGACCCTTGGTATCCTAGTAGGCATATACTATCACAACATCCCTACTCGCACCCCTCAGAGTGGGTAGGAGCACGGGGTCACCAAGGTCGCAAAAACTGCCGACGTAGCAAAAATGGCTGAAAAGTCCATAAGGTGCAATAGCGCTAGTCCCACTCGGCCCCATACAAACCCCATGGAGTGAGTACCCGCAACCACTTTTTCGGCTCAAAATGAGAAAACCCAAAAGATTCATGATTTTGGACACAAAAAAAGGGCGGGGATCGTTTCCTCACTACTTCTGTTGCAGTATTCTTGTGCTCCGCTTTTGCAAACAACATTTTTGACCCTCCCCCCACAACCTCCACCCCCTCCCCCTCGACAAAGTGGGTTTCAAGAGGGGGTGCAAGGGTGGGTCTCCGGACCAAAAATTGCTTGAGGGATGTGTGTATTGGACAAAACAATGGTTTTACAAGGGGTTAAACCAACAATGCAACCCCTTGGCGTAGGGTAAGCGAATAGGCCCAAAAAGGCCGGAATGGGGGTGTATGTGGCGTTTTGCCATATGCACGGGCCTGCTTGGATTTGATCAAACAATATGTGTGTGGTGATTGTTGAGCTTTCCAAGGTGAAAAATTGCACAAGCAAGTTCTGTACCAATCCTCTGGGAATACCCCCGAGGCCCCCCACCCCAACCGATAACCTAAATAAGGTGAAAAACTCATCAACAAGGCGTAACACACACCAAACATGGGTTGGCTGGTCAATTTGGGTGATCACAATATCCAAAGAAATAAGTTTAGGAAACTGTGATTTTTGAGCTGTCGGGGGTGAAAAACATCATTAGCAGGGTGTCTACCAATCCCTTGAGAGACCCCCCCCCCCTCCGGCACCCAATACCCAAATAGGGTGAAAAACACATGAATGCTGCCTAAAACGTGGTTTATATAGGTTGAATGGTCATTCTGAGTGGCCACGACATCCAAGAAAGAAGTTTCAGGCACTTCACTTTTTTGAGCCCTCCAGGGTTATAAACTTCATAGGCAAATTGCATAGGCAGATGGTGTGTGCACCACTCCTTGCACACATGTAGCCCACTATAGGGGGAAACAGCCATTTCGCATCTTTGGGACAAGCTATGACTGCCCCTTGGCAATGCTAGAGCCTAAAAAAACTTCCCTTCGTATCCTAGTAGGCATATACTGTCACAACATCCCTACTCGCACCCCTCAGAGTGGGTAGGAACACGGGGTCACCAAGGACGCAAAAACTGCCGACATAGCAAAAATGGCTGAAAAGTCCATAAGGTGCAATAGCGCTAGTCCCACTCGGCCCCATACAAACCCCATGGAGTGAGTACCCGCAACCACTTTTTCGGCTCAAAACGAGAAAACCCAAAAGATTCATGATTTTGGACACAAAAAAAGGGCGGGGATCGTTTCTTCACTACTTCTGTTGCAGTATTGTTGTGCTCCGCTTTTGCAAACAACATTTTTGACCCCCTCCCCCCACAACCTCCACCCCCTTCCCCTCAACAAAGTGGGTTTCAAGAGGGGGTCAGAGGGGGGCTCCGGACCAAAAACGGCTTGAGGGATGTGTGTATTGGACAAAACAATGGTTTTACAAGGGGTTAAACCAACAATGCAACCCCTTGGCGTAGGGTAAGCGAATAGGCCCAAAAAGGCAAGAATGGGGGGGTATGTGGCGTTTTGCCATATGCACGGGCCTGCTTGGATTTGATCAAACAATATGTGCGTAGTGATTGTTGAGCTTTCCAAGGTGAAAAACTGCACAAGCAAGTTCTGTACCAATCCTTTGGGAATACCCCCGAGGCCCCCCACCCCGACCGATGACCTAAACAAGGTGAAAAACTCATCAAAAAGGCGTAACACACACCAAACATAGGTTGGCTGGTCAATTTGGGTGATCACAATATCCAAAGAAATAAGTTTCGGAAAATCTGATTTTTGAGCTGCCGGGGGTGAAAAACATCATTAGCAGGGGTGTCTACCAATCCCTTGAGAGACCCCCCCCCCCCGGCACCCAATACCCAAATAGGGTGAAAAACACATAAATGCTGCCTAAAACATGGTTCATATAGGTTGAATGGTAATTCTGAGTGGCCACGACATCCAAGAAAGGATTTTCACGCACTTTGCTTTTTTGAGCCGTCTAGGGTTATAAACTGCATAGGTAGATTGCACAGGCAGGTTTTGTGTGCACCCCTCCTTGCACACATATAGCCCACTATAGATGGAAACAGCCATTTCGCATCTTTGGGATGGGCTATCACTGCCCCTTGGCAATGCTAGACCCCACAAAAAACGACCCTTGGTATCCTAGTAGGCATATACTATCACAACATCCCTACTCTCATCCCTCAGAGTGGGTAGGAGCACGGGTTCACCAAGGTCGCAAAAACTGCCGACGTAGCAAAAATGGCTGAAAAGTACATAAGGTGCAATAGCACTAGTCCCACTCGGCCCCATACAAACCCCATGGAGTGAGTACCCGCAACCACTTTTTCGGCTCAAAATGAGAAAACCCAAAAAATTCATGATTTTGGACACAAAAAAAGGGCGGGGATCGTTTCCTCACTACTTCTGTTGCAGTATTCTTGTGCTCCGCTTTTGCAAACAACATTTTTGACCCTCCCCCCACAACCTCCACCCCCTCCCCCTCGACAAAGTGGGTTTCAAGAGGGGGTGCAAGGGTGGGTCTCCGGACCAAAAGCTGCTTGAGGGATGTGTGTATTGGACAAAACAATGGTTTTACAAGGGGTTAAACCAACAATGCAACCCCTTGGCGTAGGGTAAGCGAATAGGCCCAAAAACCCCAGAACAGGGGGGTATGTGGTGTTTTGCCATATGCACGGGCCTGCTTGGATTTGATCAAACAATTTTCGCTTGGTGATTTTTGAGCTTTCCAAGGCAAAAACTTGAAAAAGCAAGTTGTGTACCAATCCTTTGGGAATACCCCCGAGGCCCCCCACCCCAACTAATGACCTAAATAAGGTGAAAAACTCATCAATATGGCCTACAACACACCATACATAGGTTGGCTGGTCAATTTGGGTGATCACAATATCCAAAGAAATAAGTTTCGGAAACTGCGATTTTGGGCTGCTGGGGGTGAAAATTATCATTAGCAAGGTGTCTACCAATCCCTTGAGAGACCCCCGCACCCAATACCCAAATAGGTTGAAAAACACATAAAAATCTCCTCAAACACGGCTTTTGAAAAATTATTGCTAAATCATGATGTTTCGCTCTCCCTCTTGACCACAGCAGGAACCCAACCAGGGAGGTAATCGGGAAGCGGCTCCAGCAATGGCCGACGCCCCCTCTGCTGCTTCTTCTTTAGTACCCGAGGACACCTCCCAGGCCGAGCTCCGAGCCGCGATACACCAGCAACAGATGGAACTAGAGGGCCTGAGAGCCTGGCTTGAGGCCCAGAAACTCTCCGACAAAAGCGTGGTGCCGAATCTGACCCTCAATGGCATCGAGGAGTTCGTGGGCAGGGACAAGATCCCGCAGCGGATGCGGGAGTCGTCGGCGGCGATCAAGCAGTTCTTGACGGCAAACGAGGTGCCTACACGACCTCCTAGTATTGGCGGAGAGGTGCTGGCCCGGCCACCACTAGTTGATGCCCTCGCCTATCGCAGCTGAGCAACCATGCTTCGGTCCCAGGGAGCATACAGCAGCGGTACCACGCCCAGGAGATGAGCGTGAAGGCCAGGGAGACCTAGGACAAGTTGCCCTGGGAAAGGGCCCTGCTGAAAGGGGGTCCGCCTTCGTGTACCGAGGGGTCAGGTTCCTTACCGACGAGGGCATCCTGAGGTGGGTTGCGGCCAACGGCAACCACATCCCGGTGAACGCCGCTCCGAGTGGAGGCTGTCGCAAGTGCACATCCCTGAGGGTCGAGGAGGGCAAGCGCCGGCACTGGCACTTCCTGTATCCCCATCGGTTGTGACTCTTCGATTTCGATAGGGGCGCCCTGACCAGGGTACCTGCCCCGCGGCGCGAGGACCAGCGAGCGTCCAGCGGGGGATCCCCGCACACACCGGGGACAATGGTGTGGGGCCTGGAGGCGACATCCTTTCGCCAAGCCAGGCAGATGTGGGATGAGGCCGCCAACGGCGACGGGGAAGGCGGCGTCCGAGCGACGGCGGTGCAGGCATGGAGACCCAGCACGCGTCAAAGGTATCGATCAGCCATCAGCCAAGTGGCGGCTGTCGAGGCGCGGGAGAGCCCGGATCTGGGAATGGCTGAGGTTCTGGCAGTATGCCTCTCCAAGAAGTCCGATGAAGGCCAGTCAACGTCCGGGATGCGGGGCATTTTCTCCGCGGTATTGCCCTCGAAGACATGTGCATCGTCCCATCCCTTGTGGGCGCCATCCCTTGTGGGCGCCATCCATAGGCGCATCGCGGCGGGAGGTGCCAAGCCAGGGGCGCAGGCCTATGCGACCCCGGAGATGCTCTGCCACCTGTGGCAGTGGGCGACATTGGAGAGGGACTGCGCCTTTGTGGCCCTTGTGATCCTGTCCTGGCTCTGCTTGTGGAGAGTCGGTACGTCGGCGTCCGTCCGCCCCTTCAACCTGCTTGAGGGCGGTGGGGTGTTTTTCTACTGCATGAAGTTGGGTGGCCCCAGGGGCTGGCACCGGAGGCCGCTCTTCAAGTTTGTCATGTCCTGGGCTTCCTACCTGTCGGAATACTGCAAGCGGCACGACCTCCCCACCGACCGTCCCATTTTCGGTGGCGGAGAGGCGGTCCTTGTGGACTACCTCCCCACCCTCCTTCACGGGTCACGATGGAGTGGTTACACATGGCACAACCTCAGGAGAGGAGGCGTGGCCTCGTGTTGGAACCAAAAGCCAGGGCTGCCCTACTTTAAGTGGTGGGGAGGTTGGGCTTCCACTGTGGTTGCCATGCGATGCGCGACAACTTTCCTTGATCATGGAGTGTTGGAGTTGTTGGCCCTGCCATGCCCTGGAACGGGAGTCGAGGAGCCTCCGGTGGTCAACTGCCTATCTCTTTGGGGCTCTGCTATGTTCGGAGCAGATGCAGTGGAAGAGTCCCTGGGCTTCGTGGGGGCCGTCCTTGGTCCTGCTCTCACGCACCCTGGCTCTGCGGCTGCTGAGCCGCATGCGACAGTGGTGGGGGGCGACCACGGCGGCCCTCCTGGCCATGAATCGGACAGTTTTTCTACAAGCTCCGAGAGCTTTAGCGCCTGTGAGCCATCGACTCGGATGTCAAGATCATCGAGCCGCTGGTCCGGAAAGGGCCCCCCACGGACCTAGCCTTCCGAATCGGCGCCAAGGAACGACTAGCAGCACCGGGCCACGGGGGGGGGCGGGTCGTTTCACTTGCGCAGTTCCGTGACAACATTTTAGTGGCTTCTAAAGGCCCTAGAAGCAGTTGGGCAATGGCTGACGCGTGCAACATCCTGCACCGTGCCTGGTCCCTGCGCGTGTTATGCCCTTGCATTTCTGATAGCATCGTCGCATGCCAGCTCACATGTATGTCTGGCCATCTGCATGCTCTGGGCGTCGCCATGGAACGGCGTGACGGCTGCGGAGAGGTCTATGTCCACCCTTCTGCACTGACACCAGATAGGAGTTCAAAGCAGGGAGCTCCTCTACAATCACCGTGGACTGTAAATGAGACTAGCTTAGCAAACCTCTTCACTGGAGTGTTGATGAATTGCCGTGTTTTCATGACCTCATGGGCTGAGTTCTTGTTATCAGCAGCCGCATGGCTACCAATCAGTTTACTGTGCCACCACCAGCGTGCCGTGACCGTGCGAGCCTGCCAAAAATCCATACACCGGCTCCTGAGTCATACACCACACAATGCGGAGCTGAGCCAGCGTTGGATTACATATATGTGCCACGACATGCCTTGTAGCAAAACCACTGTGCGCAACAAATTAGAGCAATGGCTGCGCGTTTATGCAACATTGGATAACGATAGGTACGCATCATGGCACATACCCCACAGTGCATAGGTCCCCATACTGACTGGTGTGGTGACTGGTCCCCCTGTTGCACTGTGCACATGAGCCCCCCATCAGGGGGCGGGGGGGAGGGGGTCTGTTTGACGTTTGAGACCTGATGTATGTCTGTAAGAGACAGCAGAGTGGATTTCCTGCAGTGTGTTAAGATAGTCTGCAACTCATGGCATGGCTGGCCCAGTCTGAGCGGGCAACATTTCACTGTGCATGTGCAGATTGTCCCGACGCACAACTTTGGTTACCGACTTTGGTGAAAGGCGCCTAGGACCGGTGGCTCCGGTCCGTGATCAGCCTTGATCTCTTTTCTTTGGCTGTGCATGTTGGTGCCTGCGCAATCTCCTTGACCGCAATCATCACTTGACACAACCACGTGTCACCGCACGGGGGGGACAAGGCGCCGCAAGCGCAGGCGGCAGGTACCCCCACTAGCAGTCCGGGACAGGCCAGACAGACGCAGAGTTCGGGCTCTGGGCTTCCCCAGTGGTCCTGAAGGGGGGGGGGGGGGCATGCTGGCCCGAAGGTGGGAGTGGAGGCTGTCCCCCCGGGAGTCCCCCCCACACCCCAGCGCTGTGTACTTAGGCCCCGCACCGCGCAAGCTGCGCTTGGGACGGGACCACCGCCAAAACGACGTGCCGTTGGCGATGCGAGGCCGGGCCAAGGCACAGTCCAGCAGTCCACGGGCATTTCAGCAAAGTTCCAGGGGCGCCAGCGCCAGGCCTAATTCCTCACCTTCCCCCTATTCATGTTTTTCCTCTTCTGCAAGTAGGCAAGTAGGCTCCCTCCTGCCCCGCCCCCCCCCCCCCCCCCCGCCCTCGGCTTTGCACGTGGGGGCGCGGGCGGAGTTGCCCCTGTTTGTCCAGTTCACGAAGGTCGTGGCGCCGTCTCTGCCTTGGATCGCACGTAAGTTGTCCTGCCCTTTGGAGGTCATGTTTAAGAGGTGCCATATGTTTCTGGAGAGGATGTTTAGCACGGCGGAGGATTTCAGGCTGGAGGCTGGAGGAGGCATTACCGGTGCTCCTGCAGAGCTTTACCGAGCTGCGGGAGGAGGCATGGGAGGGATTGGCGCACCTGGCCACGTCCCCCATACCCCAGATGGCGCGCTCTGACTGGACACTCTACAGGCTTGCGTAAGATGGGATCTTACATTATCCCCCAGGAGCTTTGGCGGGATTTGGTCCGAGAGTCTTTCTTACGGAACGAAGTATGATGTCGAGGCAGACCCCAATGGAGGTTTGGGTACCGTGGGACCGGGGGTGGCGGAAATGGCGTCTACGGTGCTGAGTTCGGGGGCGATTAGCGCGACGCTGTTGCCTCCCTCATGTTTTCCGTTCATCATACCCAAAAGCAGTGAGAAGGTCAGTCTCATCCTGTCCTGCTGGGGCATGAACGAGTGGATTAGCGACCCGCCAACTTTCCAGTTGCCATCAGGGGAGGGGATAGCACAGCTGCTGTCGGCCACACCCCGGTCCTGGCGCCTTTTTTGCACCCACGTTGACCTCACTAACGCCTTTTGGAGGCCCGCCTCCCCCCACAAATGCGCGCGGCGTTTCGCTTTGGGGATAGACCGGATGGCCAGGTCTTTGCACTGGATAGGCTACCGTTTGGCTGGAAATTTTCCCCAATTTTTTGCCAGCATATTTTGGGTGACTTGGTAAGGCCCCTGGTACCCCCCCACATGGAACTGTTAAATTACCTGGACAACTTTTTGCTTGTCGGAAGCAATCCAGAGGAGGTGCAGGCTGTGACAGACAGAATCGTTGCGGCCCTACGGGCTGCGTCCTTTATCGTCAGTCAGAAGTCCACACTGCAGCCCGTCCACAAGATATTTTTCTTGGGTAAGTGGTTGGACCTTGAGGCTCGAGAGATTAGGTCGCACCCTAGAGCCTTCCTCCAGATGTTCCATGCCCGGGCGCGTCTGGCGTGCAAGTCCAAGCCTAACAGTAGGCTGATGCCCAAGATGCTCGGATTCCTACACTAGCATGTCCGTTCCTGTATCGGTGCTGGGCCGTTCTTGGCGGGAGCTTACTGTCATGACAGGTGGGGTAATTCACGGTTGCCCACCCCCATAAAGATTTTGCACTCGTTGGTCACAATTATGATGCGATGTGCAGAGCCTTGGAGACCCCCTTCCCATCATACACTCAGCATGGCGCGTGCGATGTTCGTGGACGAAATGACGGGCCCGGAATTCTTTGGGCCTTCCATTTTTGTCGATGCGCGTGTGACGGTTCTGGGTATCGGATGGGGGGGTGGGTGCCAAAGCGGGGTGTGCGGTCCTGGGCTGTGAAGAGTCCGGTTTTCAATCGGCAGGAAGCACAACTCCAAGGTGTGGCGTGGGCTATACGCCTGGCGTGCCGTTTCGGATGGCGAACGGCAACCATTTTTACCGACAACACAGCGGCAGGTTACCAGGCGATGGGCCTTAGGGTTTCCTAAACGCCAATGCGGGTGCTCCGGTCGCTGGTTTGGCGGTTGGCAGTGTCAGGTATGGTGGTGTGATTTGTGTGGGTCCCATCCGCTTTGCAACCAGCGGACCCCCTGAGCCGGCTTTTTTCAGACCACAACAGCAATAAGGGCGCGGCGGAGGTTGAGGTGTGGTGCATCTATGAGCGTCTTGTCTCTGTTCCTGAGGCCTGTTGTGTTTTCGGTGTGGTGATCGTCTGACAGCGGGGGCACCCGTAGTGTCTATATTTTCGAAGCCAGTAGGGGGTCCGATGTTGGCTAAGTGGAGTTGGTTGTGCCCCCGTGTGCAGAACTCTTACCCTACATGGTGAAACGCACACGCAAACGTAGCCGCGCACGGGGACGCCGTGGTGGCCGCCCGCAACGCCGATCCGCGCAAGCAGCGGCCCGCCGTTGGGCACGTGCGCCACAACATGTGCGCGATGTGCGATCACGGTGTCTAGTGTGGCGACCGGTGCGGAGGGTGATCCTGGGCACCCAGGCCCGGTTGATTTTTGCGCAACCGTGCGCGGAACAGGAGGCACGAGCCCTCCTGCAGGCGGCGGCGATCGACCTGGCCGCCTGCCTCTGGTCCAGCCCCGAGCAGGCCATGCTGCACGATGGCAACCCGGACGTCAAGGTCCCGGGCCAGCGCCACCACTGCCGCCATCGCTACCACTGCCGCCATCGCTGGCGGATCCTTGTGGAGGGCGAGGGGGGCGGGGTGGTGTGCCTGTCCCTGTCGCCTCACCACAGGGAAGGAGGCGTGGGCCTCCCTGGAATTTGGGTGCAGGGCATGCGGGCTGTGGTTTGGAGAGTGGCCGGATTCTTCTGTCCCTGAGCGCGCTGAGAGGCATGCTCCGTGAGTTTTTTTGTTGAGGCTCTGGCCCGAAGCCCTACCTGCCGCGCATCTGCATGTTACCCCAGGGTGGTGACGCCACTGTCTGGCGCCGTGGCCGTGGGCCGTGGCAGCCGGTATTGTGGTCGGCCAAGCATGTGCATAGCGGGTGCGGCTGACCGGTTTTAACCCCAGACCTGCTCGCCCTGCAAATCCTCACCTTGACCCAGGATTATGTCAACAATGAGCTGGCGCCGTGGCCATGAGCTGTGGCAGACGGCTCTGTGATCTGCAGCACCAATGCCTGTGGGGCACCGCTGACCGACTATAACCTCCGTCCTATATGCCTCGAACCAGGGTTATATCAGCAATGGGTTGGCGCCCTGGCCGTGAGCCGTAGCAGCCGGTTCTGTGGTCTGCAGTGCCAGGTGCCAGTCGGGCACCGCTGACCGGCTTTAACCCCCGTCGTGTATGCCTTACTCACATCCCCCGCACAG
Source organism: Eutreptiella sp. 'Long Island Sound 2002' (assembly GCA_964036045.1). NCBI lineage: Eukaryota > Euglenozoa > Euglenophyceae > Eutreptiales > Eutreptiaceae > Eutreptiella > Eutreptiella sp. 'Long Island Sound 2002'. The sequence goes on along the minus strand of OZ038383.1, from coordinate 88,875,436 downwards.
CACTCGTCCCCTTCCTTACCAGTTACCCCCCTTCCCCCCCCCCCCTTCCCCCCTACCCAGCTGTTGGCGGCACCGATGAAGGAGAGTGGGGGAGGGTAGAAAGGTAAACCAGAGCGGTCTGCCTGCCCTGAGACTTGTTGCTTGTGTGCCTTGGTAAACACCAGTTTGTCCCCCAAACCGGGTTTACCACTTCGACCCCCCCACTGCTCTCTTCTACACGCTTTTGAAAAATTATTGCTGCCCGCCCGCCCACCCAGGAGTCAGTCTAATTGCCGAGGAACCTTTCTTTCTTATGCCTATTAGGTTTAGTACGAGTGAAGCTGTATTTTGCGAGGCCTGTGTGTATGGCGGCGCTAAGAGTCCGGAGTTATGGCAGCCCCATGGCCGCCCGTACGCGAGTGGAGTAGAGTACAGGTGTTGCAGGGTGTCCAGGTTCCATCATATGTGGCTATGGCCCGAACGGGCATTACTCTGTACTGCGGAAGCACTGTCGTCATGTGTTCTGCGGCCTAGAGCGGTCTGCCTGCCCTGAGACTTGGTGCTTGTGTGCCTTGGTAAACACATAAATGCTGCCTAAAACATGGTTTAGATAGGTTGAATGGTCATTGTGAGTGGCCACGACATCCAAGAAAGAAGTTTCAGGCACTTCACTTTTTTGAGCCGTCAACAATGCAACTCCTTGGCGTAGGGTAAGCGAATAGGCCCAAAAAGGCCCAGAATGGGGGGGTATGTGGCGTTTTGCCATATGCACGGTCCTGCTCGGATTTGATCAAACAATTTGTGCGTGGTGATTTTTGAGCTTTCCAAGGTGAAAAATTGCACAAGCAAGTTCTGTACCAATCCTTTGGGAATACCCCCGAGGCCCCCCACCCCAACCGATAACCTAAATAAGGTGAAAAACTCATCAATATGGACTAAAACGCACCATACATAGGTTGGCTGGTCAATTTGGGTGATCACAATATCCAAAGAAATAAGTTTCGGAAACTGTGATTTTTGAGCTGTCGGGGTTGAAAAACATCATTAGCAGGGGTGTCTACCAATCCCTTGAGAGACCCCCCCCCCCTCCGGCACCCAATACCCAAATAGGGTGAAAAACACATAAATGCTGCCTAAAACATGGTTTAGATAGGTTGAATGGTCATTCTGAGTGGCCACGACATCCAAGAAAGAAGTTTCAGGCACTTCACTTTTTTGAGCCGTCCGGGGTTATAAATTGCATAGGCAGATTTTGTGTGTACCACTCCTTGCACACATATAGCCCACTATAGATGGAAACAGCCATTTCGCATCTTTCGCATGGGCTATGACTGCCCCTTGGCAATGCCAGGGGCTACAAAAAACGTCCCTTGGTATCCTAGTAGGCATATACTATCACAACATCCCTACTCACACCCCTCAGAGTGGGTAGGAACACGGGTTCACCAAGGTCGCAAAAACTGCCGACATAGCAAAAATGGCTGAAAAGTCCATAAGGTGCAATAGCGCTAGTCCCACTCGGCCCCATACAAACCCCATGGAGTCGGGTCCCAGAAACACTTTTTCGGCTCAAAATGAGAAAACCCAAAAAATTCATGATTTTGGACACAAAAAAAGGGCGGGGATCGTTTCTTCACTACTTCTGTTGCAGTATTCTTGTGCTCCGCTTTTGCAAACAACATTTTTGACACTCCCCCCACAACCTCCACCCCCTCCCCCTCAACAAAGTGGGTTCCAAGAGGGGGTGCAAGGGTGGGTCTCCGGACCAAAAGCTGCTTGAGGGATGTGTGTATTGGACAAAACAATGGTTTTACAATGGGTTAAACCAACAATGCAACCCCTTGGCGTAGGGTAGCGAATAGGCCAAAAAAGGCCCAGAATGGGGGGGGTATGCGGCGTTTTGCCATATACGCGGGCGTGCCTAGCTTTGATCTACCAACCTGTGCAAGATGATTTTTGATCATTCCAAGGTGAAAAATTGCACAAGCAAGTTCTGTACCAATCCTTTGGGAAAAACCCCCCAGCCCCCCCACCCCAACCGATAACCTAAATAAGGTGAAAAACTCATCAATATTGCCTAAGACGCACCATACATAGGTTGGCTGGTCAATTTGGGTGATCACAATATCCAAAGAATTAAGTTTCAGAAACTTCAATTTTTGAGCTGCCGGGGGTGAAAAACATCATTAGCAGGGTGTCTACCAATCCCTTGAGAGACCCCCCCCCCCCCACCCACCACCCAGACCCACCACTTTGTTAAGGCGAGAAACACATAAATACGGCCTGAAGCATGCTTTGCGCTGTTACATACGTTGGTTGGTCATTTTGTGTGGTCACAATATCAAAACAATACGCCTTCAGATTTTTGAGCCGCGCACGGTTCAAGGATTGTGCAGTTTTTTTGACCTCTCCCCACTTTGGAGACCATGAGACAATAGGGTTTATGTAATATTTCTGATTGCTCCCCGCTCTAAGGACATCCAATGCATTTCCACACCCCTCTTGGCAAGCATGTGCCAGTAGGTGAAGGCATCCCCTCCCAATTAGCTTGAATGGCACTGTGGACCTCCCAAGTTACCCACAACTGGTGAGCCCATCACAACGGGACTGAGGGTCCTAGCAATTGTGAAGGAGGGGGACCACCCAATCGATGGGATGTTGGAAAGCACCATTTCTTCTTTCCATTTGCCTGCACCTTCCCCCTCCTTCTCCACTGACTCACATGAACAACCCAACCAACGCCCAATGCATGTCTTTGGAGATCGGCCCAAGGCGGTTGCGTTGTTCGCCGAGTATTAGCTGGATGCAGGATGATTCCTCCCTTGCTCTACGAACCCGGAGATGGTAGGGGTTATGCAGCTTTTTTGATTCTTACCCGCTGTGGGAACCACAAGATAGCAACATAGCAGGGGTTATGCAACCTTTTTGATTCCTCTCTGCTCTTGGGAACATGAGATGGCAGGGGTTATATAGCTTTTTTGATTCCTCCCTTGCTCTACGAACGGGGAGATGGCAGGGGTTATGTGGCCTTTTTGATTCCTCCCTGCTGCTTTGCTGACCTTAGAGGGCAGCAGTTATGGGGCTCCCTTTACCCTTCCGATCTTTGGGGACCCCATGACGGCATTGGTTGTGCAGTGTTTTCGATTCCTCCCCACTCTAGAACCGCTAGATGGCAGGGTTTATTCAGCCTTTGTGATTCCACTTGCCCTGGAACCCTGAGGCCACGAGTGTTGTGTAGCCTTGTTAAATCCTCCGCCTCTGGGAAACCAAGTCAGCACTGGTTATGCATTGATTCCTCTGTGTTAGGGGATCCTACAACGGCAGGGGATATGCAGCTTTTTTGATTTTTCGCTGGCACAGGTCATGTAGCGTTCCGATTCCTCCCCTTCCTCTGCACCGGGGGGGGGGGGGGGCTGGGCCCGGGTCCTTGACGTCGACCCCCTTCCCCCCCCCCCCCTCTCCTTGGAAATTGGCTGGAAAGTGCCGATCCATGGGCGCCAAAGCCGCCATAAGCAAAATATGCTTGATTTGGTAAAGGGTAAAAATGTGTGTTCACCCCATGTGTCTATACTCGGTATAATCGGAATTTGTAGGAGAATTCAAAAATGGGCAAAACTTGGCACTTTTCAAGTAGCACAAAATTAGTATCCCATCTCTGACCACCCGTTCTCAGAGATGGCCACTACCCTACTTGGTGGTGCACCGCACCTGCAATGGAAGGGTCCTGGGTTCAATCCCTCGTTATGACAGCATTGGGCCACAAGGTGATAGGGGTGGTCAGGGCTGGAAACATTTTTTCCTTTTTTTTGCCAATGCCTCATCATGAATCTACTTTTCCAAGGCAGGGGTTATGTAGTGCAGGGGTTATGTAGCATTTCCGCGCACTTTTGGGGCCCCAAGAAGGCCGGGGTGATGTAGCCACTTTTGAATTTGTCCCCTTTGTTGGGGAAGAAGAAGAACGTAGTGCGTGTGTTGCAATCCCCCCCCCCTCTCCTCCAAAGGGCTTCGAAACATGCATCATCAACTCTGTCTTGAAACCAAGCATGGTTTGGCCAGGGTGCGGCGCCATTGGCAACAGTGCCCGGGAATTGACTTGGGGGTGCTATGCCCTTAAACAAAAGTACCACCTACCATCCCCCCCCCCCTGTTGCAAAAATTTTTTTCCCAACATACATACCACAAAAGGATTAGCGTGATGAGGCGGTCATTTTGAGCCATATATGCTGGGGTCCAGCCCCCCCCCCCCCCCCCCCCCATCCGGTTAGCCCCAAGACCCGCCCCCCCCCCCCCCCCTCGACCCAGCCCCCCCCTCCCTGAACTTGGCTGGAATGTGTGAGGAAGTCGACGTATAGCCCGTTGCTACGCCCCCTGTGTTCCTCTGAGGGTTGTTTACACAACCTCACTGGCACTGCATTTTCATTCATAATTTCTTTCTTACTTCAGCATTCCCTGTTTGTACATTTGGACCGAACCCTGGCCGACCCAACCACTCCATCACATCAGGAACATTGTACCCAGGGTAAAATAAAAAATGTTTTCTGCTGCCTAATGGTTTTAGTGCCCCAACGCTCCTGCTCTCCGTTTACCTGCAGGTGACACCCAGCGCGGCCCCATCAGTCTGGAGGCCGCAAAGCAAATAGTGCAGTGGGCAGTCTCTCACCAGCTGCAAACACAAACCGCAGTCATGCTGACCCCCACAGATCGCAGCTTGGTGCTGTATCCTGAAAGTCTTGCCCATGCTGTACAGCTATATTTCAAGTCGGAGGCAACCATCAAGGTGTGTGCGTCGCGGGTCATTTTCAGGTGTGTGCTGATCGTTTTGAGGTATGTATCATCGGAGGAGATTGTTTTTTACAACATTCCCTCCAGGCCGCTTCGCCGTGTAACTTATGAACCATCACCAATCCTGGCATTCTGTGAATGCAAAAAGGCATTTCAGAAATGCCAAAATGCATTCCGAAAATACAAAAAGGCATTTTGCAATGTACAACCAAATTCTGGAAATGCAAAAACTCATTTTGGAAATGCAAAAACACATTTTGGAAATGCAAAAAGAGATTTGAAAAAGACATTTTGGAAATGCAAAAACACATTTCAGAGATGCAGAAAGGAATTTTGGAAATGCAACCAGTCAATTTGGAAATGCAAAACGGCATTCTGAAAATGCCAAACCACATTCTGGAAATGCAAAAAGGCGTTTTGGAAATGCAAAACCACATTTTGGAAATGCAAAAAGGCATTTGCGTAATGCAAAAAGGGACCCAGAAATGCGGAAGCGCATTCTGGAACTGCAAAAGGCATTTTGGAAATGCACAAACGCATTTTGGAAGCGCAAAAAGGCATTTGGGAAATGCAAAAACCCTTTTGGAATTGCAATAAGGCATTTTGGAGATGCAAAACCTTTTTTTTGAAGATACAACATGACATTTTGGGAATGCAAACAGGCATTTTGGGGATGCTGAAAGTTAGTTCGGAAAAGCACAAACACATTTTGTGGAAACGCAAAAATCCACGTCGGAAATGCAAAAGGGCATTTTGGAACTACAAAAAGGGATTTCAGAGATGCAAAAATACTTTTTGAGGATGCGGAAACGCATGTTGGACATACAAAAAGGCAGTTTAGAAGCGCAACAATGCATTTTGGAAATGCGAAAGCACATTTCTGAGATATAAAACTGCGTGTGGGAAATGCATTTTGGTAATGGACAACACACATTCAACCCCTCCCCCCGAATCGGGGCCCCGGGTTCCCCGATTCAGCCCGATTTGTTGCCCGAATCAGGTGGTTCTCGGATTGAACACGAGTAAAAGGTATTTTATCTGGGAGGGCAGCAAGTTATCTCTCTTTGTGTTGTCTGTCAACAGATCCACAGTGATTTCTGATGGGAAAGTGCAATTTGACAGTAGGTTGACAGTGACAGTGACAGGTTGTTTTGCCTGTCCCATCTCAGTATGCAGCCATTGTCTGTTAACAGATCCACAGTAATTTCTGATGGCAAAGTGTGATGTTTGTTTGGGCAAGGTGTCAGGGTTGACATCAATCCCAGACCTCGGTGCATCTCAGCAAGCACTCTTTGCAGAACAACACCCTCACCTTTCAACGGATGACAGATTGTGTACATTGTGTGTTTGTTACCTCGAGCCGTTCCCTTTCTTTGCGAAAATATCACCAGAAACAACATTGCCTGCAACCGTAGAATCCCAATCAACCACTTCTGCTACTCGTGCCAAGAGAACAAAACCAATGGAGCCCAGACCGCCTGGAGCCCGCAAGCACGTTGCAAAAAAAAGCTACCGTGGTTGACCGCGTTGCAAAATGGGGCAAGTATGGGTTGTACAACAACAATGGGCTGGTGTTCTGCAAACCTTATGGGAAAAAGGTTGGCTACCTCAGGGAGGTATTATCCAGCACCACATCCGAACGGACCTCCACAACTCTAATTGTACACAACATGTACGTTGTGGCGCACCATATGTGTTGGCTCCAGGGTATGAGGAACGTGAGGAGCGCCGGCAGCAGCAAGCACAGAAAAAGCAAGAGCGGGCCAAAAAAACATGTTTTGGGACAATATAAGGAAGAGAAGTGGGATGTGGAATGAGAGAAGGAGTACAGGGCCACCTAGGTTGACTTGACACGGGGCAAACGTGCAAAGTTCAGAAATGAGCAGGATGTTGTGTTGCCCCATGACATATCGGAGCGTCTCACAGTCCAAAAAGTGCTGGGGGCTAAGGACCCCAGGTTCCTCCTTAACAACATGGTTTTCATCCTACTGCACTGTGGACGGTCCCTTCAAGTATTGGACGAAATGCGCCTTTGTGGCGCACATACACTTGTGTGGGTGGGTGGCCATCTATGTGGGACGAACCAAGGGGAAATATACGTCCGACCAACGGTAATCCAACAAGAGCGACAAACGGTGCTGACCAAGCTGCGTGAAGACGTTCAACGTGGGGCTGTTTTTGGTGTAATGCTTCATGAGACAACATATTGCACCAATGCCCACCCTGTGAACATAATTTTGCAACAAAGGCGGCGTGTCTGCTATGTAACAACAACTTTTATTCCACGGAACGAGGCTGTAACTAACCAAACTGTGATTGATGCAGTCATTGGCGCTTGGGAAAGCCTGCACATCCCGTGCCATGCAGTTGCTCTTGTGCCAGTAGATAATGCCGGTCATTGTGCAAAGGCTTTTAATGACCATTTGTCTGCATATTTTAAAAACACCACGAGGAGGCGGCACACTGACGAGATGTGCCACAGGAGACGTGCGTGTTTTGCCTCGTGTTTGCGTGTTTGCTTGTGGTTTTAGCAAAACCCTTGCAAGAGCACCCAAACATGACGCCCTTGTGTGCATACATGACATATAGTCATAGTCATAGTCCCAACCTCTTATCATGCCGTCTACTGGAGTTACCGGGTATCTTGCACCGACAGGTGGTTCCTGCCTTGCTCGATCCCGTGGGTCCCAAGGCTGCCTGGGGTGGCCCACAGCATGATGGAGGACCCAGAGGACCAGGGATACTGGCCAACCAGGCTTTGGGGGCAGTGGCAACTGCAGAGCGTTAGCATAAGCAACGGCGACGAGCGCTAGCCCGTTGGATCGCCGGGGCCAATGGGGCAAGGCATAGCATCGCAGCAGCATAGCAACAAGCAGAAAGCAAGGGCGCTTCTTATGGGTGCATTGCAGCAACCAAGAAACAAAGCAGCATGCATGCTGCGAAGCAAGAGCTGGCCCCGTCATGGTGTCCTCCCCTGCTGTTTTTTGACATATCATCCCCTCGGCCCACGTGCACCCTGCAACCAGCATCGCACATGCAAAAGTCTCGAGCCTAGCCTGGCCCTCAACCTTCATCGCCCCCTTGTCCGCATCGTATAGGCCATCAGTACATTGTGCCTCTTTTGGACCCTCAGACCGAGATACATCATCGTATATATGCACATTGTAATATTCCATTGCCACCAATAGCCGGCAGCCGCGCCCATGGTATACCCCCTCTGGACCCCAAATACATAGGACTGTGTCCCTCACCTCAAGGTAGTAACCTGAGCCGACCCGTGGTAATTGTACATACTCTTTTATAGTATAATACGAGGGTCTACAGGCCCGCAGCATGAGAGACACAACCCTTGAACATCGCTGGCTGGGATTCGGGCTGGTGGGTGCCGTAGCTTCGTTATCGACCCCCTATAGGGATACCCACCAGAGGTTCGCCCCGGGCCGTGGTAACCAGGTTAGCCTCATCTGGCCCACATACATTGCCTTGACGCCTACCCTTGACCCTTACCTGCACTCATTGGCCAGCTCCCGTGGTTGTGCCATCTCCGCCACATTGGCGACCAGGCCGCAGGTTCGGCATCCAGGGACGACGTAGCATGCCTACTTATAGCATGGGCCTGTGCCTCACCCACCCCCTGGACCTCTCATACAGGCACGGTGTACAATGGTACACCACGGGCCGCTCATGCCACTCCACCCCTATGTAGCCCTACAGAGTCCCAATCACCGCTTAGTCGATGCCTGATGCTGCCGCCAGTGCGTTGTACCACCGCCCGCTCGCACCGCCACCACGCCACACCGGGACACTGGGTGCCGCGTCTGCCCATTACCCGTGAGTGCCTCACTGTGCGCCCACCACCGCCATCGCCCCCGCCGCCGTGCTACTAGCTATGTGTGCAGAGGTCAAATGGTTAGGCTATGTACATGCCCGCAGGCATTGTCCCCCTAGTTTGCTTGTGGGCCGGGCGATGCCCCGTTACGCCCTCTGAGTAGTTTCAGGGGTCAGAGGGACACCCAGTACCTCCATGAGTTGTTCGAGGGGTCACGGGACGCCCCAGTACTCCCACTGAGTTGCTTCTGGGACCCGTGGGCAGCCCCTATACCTCCTTGAGTTGGTTGTGGGCTCATGGGGCACCCCCATACCCCCACAAATTTTCTCCCGGGGCCCGTGGATGGCCCCGATACCTCCCCGGGTTGGTCCCGGGGTCAAGGGACACACCTACACCCCCACGAAGTTTTTGCCGGGGCCCGTGGGCTGCCCCAATACCTCCTTGAGTAGTTCCTGGGTCAAGGGGCACCCCCATAGCGGCATCCCCCCACCGCTAGCTCTCATACCCGCACGCCCTTCTACGCCATAACGCCCGCCTGAGCCTCATCGGCCCACGTCCTTCGCCACTCGCCTTTCACCATCTACTCGTAGCACCCTTGCATACCCCTTCTGGCCATTCGAGCTGCTGCGACTCCACTCGCAGCCCGACCTATTGAGCTGCCCCCCACAGCCCTTGGCCAACACCAATAGTGCCGGTATGGAGACATGTGCTTATCTTCTTAACCCCCTGGAGTAACCCGAGGATGAACCCCCGTGATTGCCCTAGCGAGGTCGCCACTATAGACCCCTTTGCCATGGGAATGCCCTACAGGGGTTGGGGCATTGTTACATTGGTTGGGGCAACCCATGACACCTCACTATTGTAATTGGCAACTTGGGGCAGGCGGGCATAGCCATACTTCGTTCGAACCGTGCTTCTGGGGGCAGTACCCTGCACTATCAGGCCGGCACAACCTACCACGTCGCGATGGCCGTCATATCACGCCCGCCGCTGCCGCACAAACAAGCCAGTAGGAGGCCATGTCTCATATGCCATCTCCGCTGCTACATCCACCAAATTGACAACACGCAGCATTCCACCCACCGTTGTACATGGTCACATTGCATCATCCACGTACCTAGCCGTCCCCCTATAAAAATGCCAGGTCCCCTCTGTGATGCCAAAGCCATAGGATCCGGGAGTCGCCGTCTAGTGCAGCCCACCGCAGTAGCAAGGGAAGCACTGGAGTCGGATCATTGGGACAGCGCACTCCATCCACCTGTACATCCCTTAAGTCACGCTGGATAGCCTTCCACGCGCTCGACAAGAGCTATCGTGAGTGCCGCAACGCCCACCCGCCTCTGGGCCACCCCGTGCCGGCGCGCTCTCGGCATGATGCACATAGCGGGGTACAGGCACATTGGTGCACCCATACCGGCGCGGTAGTGCCTCACCCGCTGCATACTAGCGGAAGTATCGACCGAGAGGGGACACAACCGCCTTCGCAGCGTTGAGACCACACGTCCTGCCAAACATCATGGCAGGCCTCGTGGCAGCGGAGAAGTGCACTAGCCCACGCCACGAGCGGTAGCCTTACTGAACGGGCTCCGTTTCGCCTCGTCCCACATTGATTTCCGGGTGAAAACCGGTTGTCCGTCCAACCCTCCCGAGAGGTATTCGAAATGCCGGGCCATCACACTGCCCGGAGGTGCGGTTTGCCCCCGCCAGGAGCCTGCATCCATAGTCTTGTGCTATCTCCACGATGACGTCTACTCTTGGTTGACTGAGGCTCTGAGCCGATGCGATCACTAATCGCTGCCCTTCGGACTGGGCCTCGACCACTGGCTCAAGGTCTAAGGTATCCAATGTGTGCCGGGCGTTTGCTTACGCATTGCCATCCCCATCCGGCAGCGATAGCAACACCGCCGTGATGCGACCAGGTGCGTTGTCTCCTTGGATCCGCGCAAGGTGCTTGGATCCCACTAGGACCGCCATGCACCTTTGCCTCTCCGCCACCGGGACGACCCTCAGCATATGCCGGTCATGCAGCCACAGTTCCCCCATCCCCAACACGGTGGCCACCGCCAGAAACGGGAGGGAGCACAACGGCTGTTGGAAGACGGGCAATACATCACTGGGCCAGCCCATGATGCTCCCGACTGGAGGATGGCTTACAAACACCTTGAGCCAGGGTTGGTCATGGCCATGTGGCACCAAGGTACCGCGGATGGTGGCCCAAGACTGCGCGGACACTTCACGAGACCTTGCCCGGAATGTGGCGAAGTCTTGGGCTACCCAAGACTCGATCCACTTACTAAAGGCCTGTGCTTCCGCCGCCATCCGTTGGGGAAATGTGGACATGGCCTTATTGTGTGTAATGTACCACCTTGACACCAGCAACGCATGCAGCGGCGGCAGCTGAAAGGCCGCCTGAAGACCGCCTGGGAGGCCATCGAAAGGGTTACACGGCGGCAGCTGCTTGACCCTACCAGCCGGCAGACAGAAGGGCGTATCACCGCGCAGGAATGCGTACACAGCCTTCCTCCGATCTGCCGGCGGCAGGTGCATGATCTTGTTGAGTCGATGATTGCTCCGGGCATAACCGTCTTCCCCAATCTGCATCATGCCCCCCAGGAAGAGGTTGGCCTTCGCCGGGCCTGGGGACGGGGCAACCCGCACCGCCGCGAAGAGCCGCTTGAGTCCACCCGGGACCACTCCCGCCATTAAGGACTCCGTCCACTTGCATCCGTGCTCATTCCAGAACATGAACTCCATTCCCCTGTGTTGGAGTGGCAGGTCCGCTGTGAACTGCTCGACTTTCGCACACAGTAGTTGTGCATCCGCCTCGTCCCTTTCGCACATTATGTGCACGTGGCCCGTGTCTTCCTCGGGCCCCCCGCAGACGATGCAGGGAAGCGCATGAATCACCTTGCGGGTGATTTTTTGCCGCCAACGTCACATGACTTGCATGGTGGGGAGATGGCCGTCTCTCGCCCGTAGCGGGTCTCGGTGTGTAGGGCCATGATGCACCGTTCCCAGGGGCACAACTTCACAAGCACCAGCCAATGGCGTGTGGACCCTTGTGCGCGCTGCCAACAAGTCCCACACCGCCTCTTTGACCTGTTGGAGGGGCCGCATGGAGGGCACATAAAGTTCCCGCACCCCACCATCATTAGGCACGAGGAGGGTTGCGTGTTCCTTGGGCATCATGAGGTGAACTGGCAGGGTCTTTGTGCGAGCCGCAACGAAATGTGGCTCCTCTAGCGGGACCGCTGCCAAGTGCGAGCTCTGCCGTACCACCGAGTGATGGGGCCCTCCAACCTTGCGTGGCAGCCGACGCACCCCTCCACCACCCAATTCAGAGTGTGTTGGTTGATGAAGTGGGAGATTGGTCCCTTGGTGCCGCGGTACACGGCCTCCTCAGCTGTGCGCATATGGGCCCCAATGATGGAAGCATCCACCACATGCACCATGAGGCCTGAAGGAGGCGTGTGCAGTAAGTAAGCGGCTGCCCCGATAATCTCCGCCTCGGGAACCGTTCCACGGATGGTACCTGTCCACGTGGGACTGCCGTGGCTCGCCATGGCCACATTGGTGACCCCGTCTTCTTTGGGAGAGGCATCGGACGACGTGACCTTCGCTGCCACAGGCACCTAGCAGGCTCCAACCACGCCACATCCGAATGTGGGTTGACCACAACTCTCCCTAGTAACGCTGCATTGGAAGCCGTCAACTCCGGGGAAAGGACAACATTCGGCCGATGTATGCCATGCGGCTGCCGCTGTAAACCGCATCCCCATATGGACCTGATGGCGTCTAGCGCGGTGGTATACTCCGGCCCCCATACTGTCATGTATCTATGCAGCTGGTATACCACTACTGTTCCTTGCTCCACCGCCCCACTTTCGCGCAGCGAGGTTACGGCGACGTGCGCGTCATATGGCACAGTGTCTAACCTGACGACCTCCAGAGCCGGGCTCGCATGGGCATCAGGGGTCGGGCCTACTGGCACTAGAAATAGAATGGCCCACTCCGCCCGTCCCCATACCGCTTTGCACGCCCTGTCGAATGCCGGCTCCCCGTGTACAACCCACAGGGGCGGAGGGTCAAGGCCGCCCTCGGCGTGTGGAGTAAGAAGGAGGACCGACCCCGGATTGTCTTGTTGCTGATGCCCATCAAAGACGTCTCCCAACAAGAACATCGGGGAGGCGGGGGGGACGAACGGCATGGACAACCCCGGACAATCCGGATTCCAGTCGTCGTCGCTGTATCCGCCCACCACATATGCATCGCCCGCTGCGGATTGTCTCATGCGCTTGGTGGCCTTCTTGTGCCACATCGGATGAAGTAGACAATGGGTCGGGGGACCGGGTGGTCGGGACTGGAGTACCGCTTGGAGGCCCGTTAACCACACGTGGTCCAGCATAGTGGGCCCAACTCCCATATTTGGAAGGTGCAGATGGGCTTCGTGATAGTCCTGAAGCTGCACGGCCCAGTGTCCAGGCTCATGGCATGGAAGCCGTGCGTGCAGGAGGTCGTTTGCTAGATCCGTCAGGGACTGCACCGCCGCTTCCGTGCGGAGCCTAGACAACACACAGACGTCCCTATCCTTCAAGGTGTAGGACAAGGTCGCCCATCGCCGTCCGGCCCATTGCACTTGCGGCAGATGTGCGTGCACACACGAGTACACTGAAGACGGCATGAGGAGACCGACGCCCAGCGTTCCCATCGCTGTGAGCACACGGTCGATCCACGTGTCTCCCGCATGCGATGCAAACGCCTCTGACGGCACCATAAACTGTCCGCACACCCCATGCTGCGTGTGCAGGTCGTCAACCAGGGTTCATAGTTCACCCTTGATCACGGCCGAGCGATGATGCGTGAGCTGAGCCACATTCACCGCCACGGAGTCACGGCGCAGTACCCGAATATTCGCCACCTTAAGCCCTTTGCCACACCGGACCACCACGTTGGATAGGTTTTTTGGGCGGTTTTCAAACTGCAAGGCTGCAATCTTGATGGCAACATTCAATCGCACTACTTCCTCCGCAGTGTCCGAAAGGTATGGCGGCACGTAGCGCACGATGCCGCCTACCACCACTGCCATTCCCTCATGTGGCACTAACGCCGGTCCCAGGGCGTTCTTGCACCACCCCAGGAGAGCTTCGCAGCAGAGCACATGCTTCTGCTTCATGCATGCCACCCCTTTGGGATCCAGCGTCAGGTTCAAGTACGGCACGGTACTCTTGGCCAACAGACAAACCCACAGAGTTACCGCATCGTTCGGGTCCAAATGTACCATGATCGAGGGGATGTGTGTTGTAGTTGCGTACACACACTTGCCAACATTGAGGGACATGCCCATGTTTGCCAAGTACTGCCCGATCGCCTCTGCATACTCTGTAGCTGCGGCAGCGTGTGTGCTATCAGTAGGAGGTCGTCGCAATACACCTATACCAAGGGCAGCACCGCTGGCGGGCATCTCATTGGGCTCTGCGAGCAAGGCTCCACACGGGGACTCCAGGAGGACGAGGTAGAGCATGGCGCGTTCCGTGCTGCCCTGCCGCAAACCACGATGGAGGCGGATGGAGGCGAATGCTTGAGTTGGGGCCGTGCGTTGTGATAATGCGCATTGTGGAGCCACAACTGAGGATATGGAAGAGCTTCATAAGCTCCTCCGGGGCATGTGGCACAAGAGGAGAGCTAGTGCCCCATGCGGGGCGGTGTCGAAAGCCTTGGAAACATCAAAGCCCAAGACATGATTCTCCTCTTGACCCCGCTGCAGTCTGCGATGTGCCAGGAACACCGGGGCTGCCGCCGTTGAGCCCGGCATGGCCCCAAAGTGCCAGTCTGCAGCCATCCCCTTACGAGCCACGTTTGCCGTGAACCTCTGCGTAAGGGGGGTCATACGCATTCTCATGTCCTGCTGCCCCAACGCTATGGGCCTGTATGCATCCAAGTCTGCCGTGGCCGTTCCCTTGGGCATCAGCCAGATGATGGCCTCATGGCACGACTCCGGGACTTGTGCGCCACAGAGGATGGCTCGGTAGGCATGTCCTAGGAGCCCCTGCACTGGCTTGGGCAGCTCCGCTATGAGGACCACCATGACCCTATTGGATCCCGGCGCTTTGTCGTCCGCCACCACGTGTTTCACGGCGTCCTTGAGGTCCTGCAGGGTGTAGTCTTGTATCGACCTCCACTCATCACGTACACCCCGAGGGATGTGGGCCCGGACCGGCCTTTCAAAGGCCCATAGGTTAACCGGCCGCTTGGCATACAACGCCTCCTAGTACCTCTGGACCTCCCCAATTACCTCTAATGCCTCCACGAGTACTTTCTACGATCCCCGGACGCGCACCGACCATAAGCCGAAGGGAGCATAGCTGACCACGTTGATGGCCTCGCGGATCACCGTCCACCGTAGCCGCAGATCCGGCACCCTACCTCGCCAATAGTCCTTGATGGACCTGCGCCGGTTGCGTTTGAGGACCGCCATGAGCTCTTCCACGCGTTCGTCGAGGTGCTGAAGCTGTTGATCTAGAGCATCGCGCAGATCATCCATGGTGGCCGGGGACAATTTAGCGTATACGTGCTAGGGGTGCTGCATGAGGGAAGCGGCTTCCCTGAAGGCGAGCCCCCTCGGCGTCCTGTCTCAACAACTCCCAAGCCCGCCATGAGAGGGCCTCTTTTTCCGTGAGGACCTGGGATAGCGACGCTTCTGTATCCCCCTGCCCATACGGGTATTGTGGATCCAAGCCTAAGGGCATGCACACCCCCGTTACCCGCGACACTTCGTCACGGAAGGCGTAGAGCAGGTCGAAGACTGCCTGAACCTCCGACGTGCCCATGGTGGCAGTATCCTGATCCGACAAGAGCCACCCTTTAAGAGCCGGGGCATCACAGGCCCACTACAGCACTGCCTCCGCCGCCTCTCGGACTCGTGGTGCGTCCGAACGTATGGCGTTTAGCCTGCCTTGGGCGTGGGAGTAGGGCAGCCGTGTGATTCTTTCCCTGCAACCACTGCTAGTGGGATGCCCAGGACCATGGGGCCATGGTGGGACCCCGGCGCCGTGGGAGATCCCCCTGGTGCTAGGTACGGGCGCTCACGCATGGCCCATGGGACCAGCAGTGCGTTGAGCAAATAGGAGTCCACCTTATGCCCTTCACTCGTGGGCTGCTGGTCTTCCTCCGCCAAGTGCCCCGCCCTCATGAACCCACAGTGTTGCCACAATGCCACGAACCGCGTCGTCGTGGGATGTCCCGGGGACTCCAACTATACGTTGAAGTCTCCCCCGATGAGCACCACCCTCAGGCCTCCTGCGGTCTTGGGCGCCGCGTACATGGCCACATTAGCCCAGAACGATGCCTTAGACACCCCGATATCACCTATACTGCCTAGACCGTGGACATTGATGACCGTCAGCGTCCCAGCGGCTGTCACTGCATTGAGGGCCATGGCTTTACCCGGCACGATGTCCACCAAGTCCCGAATTTCCTCTGCAGCGAACACATCCGCTCAAAGGGCAATCAAGAGACCACCACGCACAGCAGCCGCCGGCGCCCGCCTTAGGATCGCGCCCCAAGATTGCATGAAACCCATGGGGGCGCCACGGATTCTGCATGTGTGCCATGCCTTGGGGGTCCTACAGGCCTGTCTCGTGGAAGTGACCAAGAATGTCACCTTCGGCCTTTAAAACGCCCGTTGCAACCGCCTCGCCATCGAGCATGCCCGGGGCCGTGGGCATGCCGTCACCACACAGGGAGCCTTGGACGTTTCAAGACACCGCAGCCCTGGCGTCACAGGCAGGATCCCGTCACTGCATTGCTGCCGGGCCTGGATCATCGGCATGGTCCTCCTCGCAAGGAGGAGGGGGCCAAGCGGCACCGGCAGCGGGCAGCGGGTGCGATGCTCCCTTGGCACGACCCGACGCCAAGCTTTGACATGCACCTCTTGAAGAGGTCGTCGCCAGACGCGCCCCGTGTGACGCTGGAGAAGCCCGCGCGACTCCAGCGTGGGCCGCACCTCGGTCAATGCCTTTGCCTCCTGTCGAAGACACTGTCACGGACCCGCAAGCAACGCTCAACGCCGCTGACGAAGAGGGCTCCCGCGCCCCTTAGGATTCCACTCCCGAGGGCTGTGCGAGCGCCGACGAACCGGCTTTGGCCGCTGTGAGGCGCCCCATCAGTCCACGAGGCATGACACCCGTGATCATGGCCTCCGCCTGCTCACACTAAGCTGGGTCGGACCCATGGTCCATCGCCAAGTGGTCAAGGAGGTCCGTGGGATTGAGGTGGCTGGGCTTCCGGTGGCGGCCGGCCCGCGAGTGGCACTGGCCCTCCCCCTTCAACCTGGACCAGGGGCAGACGTTCACATCGCTCATCCCACGCTGCTCCGGGGCCAGATGCCCCCCGAAGTTCCACCCGGATGTTAGAGTAGCTACCATAAGGCACACTGAAGCCTTTCGTGGGGGGGGGGGGGGGGGGCTTAGGCGCTGCCTTCGGGACCGCCTTCGCGACAGCGACCACAAGGGCAGTGGGCGTGACCAGTGGCACACTGGTTGGTGGTGGCAGGTGCATCATCCCCTCCCTAGGAAACTACCCCTCCACCCACAGGCGCCATGCATTGGCGAACTTCTCCCGGGCGCCCGCGATAGTTCACCGGGAGCCACAAAACACCCGGAGCCACACCGCCATGGTCTCAAATTTGACCAGGCGGAAGCCGTCTCCTCCGTGGTTTCTGCGGAACCGGAGCGCCGCAGTCCCCACCAAAGTCCCTGGAGGAACAGCGTGGTGCCCCCGTCGCTGCTTCGGGTACCGAGGAGCAGATCCTCCAAGTCCGCCGGGCGGATGGCGAGGTAGGGCACCCCTCCGCGGTGGTACATACGCAGCGCATAGGAGTGCAGCTTCAGCGCCACAATGACCCAACACCACGCTCGTGACCCACAATGCAGCATCGCCAAGGACACAGCCAGCCGGTTGCTGGACGACAGTGCCGCTGGCGCCCGAGCAAGGGTTGCCGCATGCCCTAGCAACGCCGCACACATGATGGTCGCCTGCTCGGGCTGCCACATGTTGCTGGGGACCACCCGCCATACATCCTGCCCTTGGATGCGTGGCTCCGCTGTCACCTCCACGAACATGATTGGTGCTGGCGGGATGACCGCGGGCAAGCACCACCACGCCCGGCGCGTGGGGCCCACGAATCTTAGGTGGTCCCGGAGGACCCCAAAGCAGACATACCCCTTAGACTGCTGCCAACAACTTGTCCGCGGTGATCATGATACAATCTAGACCCCCGTGTTCCAGCCGCCCACAGGACCAATACCCTGTGCCCTCCAACACCACTACCCGACCCCTGTCCGCCTGGCGCACAAAAAGTTTGGGCACCAAGCCCTCCATCCACAGCCATCTCTGGGCATGCTCCTCCCATGGTTGGGGTGCGTGCGGCCTTTGTCTGTGCAGCACGGTTGTGACGTGCTGCAGGGACACGGACTTGATCAGGGACATCCGCCGCTCCGCTGCTGCCAGGCACAACAAGGCGTGCCGCAACTGCGCATCAAGCAACCTCGTTTGGTGCCTGATGCCCGCCGCTGACAGAGGAGGGCGGGGCGCCCGGAGGGCACCCAGTGCCGCCGCGGGCAACTCCTCCAGTGATGGCAGGCGCATGATCGGCCCCATGTCCGTGTTGAGGGTCATCGCCGCCACCCACCGCCTCTCAACCGTGGACAGCACGTTGCCCGGCCTCGGCATCCGGAGGAGGGTACCAACGGTGGACAACAGCGCACACACGCCGCACTCCTTGTTGTTGCCTGCCGGCTATCGCCCCTGCGCTGCCGTGCTCACCATCAGCACGTCCTCCGCACCCGGCCACACCGACCTTTGTCCCCCTGGCGCCATGCGCAGCATGCTCACCGCCGTGTCCCACGTCTGTGGCCATTGGGGCGAGGTGCCCTTCAGCATCGGCTAGTCCACAGTCAGCCGCACGTCGGGGGCTAGGAGGTGGTGGGTGGTCCAATGCCGCACATCCTGCCCACCTGAGCGGTCAAGGTACACGAATTCCGAGCCACCTAGCTCAACATACTGAATGACGAGGGGGGCGGCCGCAGTTTGTGTGTACTGCTGGCCCTCCCACCCCTCCCTTGGGAGGATCATGGCGTGGTGGGCGAGGCACTGCGCTGCATCCGCCACCAGCGCCACCGCCCGGTCGCACAGCTCGGCCTCGTGGTCGGTGGACACGAGGCAGTGGTGCCGTGGCCCGTACTCACATCCGGCCCGATACAGCCCCTCCAAGGCGCTGCGCATCTCAGCCGGTGGCGGGGAGGTGTCCGTGCAATCCTGGAGCCATGGAAGCGCCCCCGGGAGCTGCCTTCCTACCCCCTCTTACGAGATGGTGGCCTGCACAGCCAGCAGGTCCCTCAGAGGACCGTGGCAATCGGGTCCCGTTAGGGTTGCGGCTTCTCGGCACCCCACTGGAGGGAAACCACGACCACGTCGGTGGCTAGGGGCTCCACACAGTGCTGCAACGCCACCTTTCCATCAGTGTCCCCGGCCGTGCCCCGCGGGGCGGTGAAGGCGTGTCCTCCGACCCCACGGATCGTCACCCGGCCCCATAGGACCACAATGGTCGTTCGGCTGGGGCCGGTGCCCGACCGCCGCGGCCACACCACCACAGGTGGGCACGGGCCGTTCGGCCCCACATCCTCCACTCTACCCCCCCAGTCGGTCGCAGGTCGGGGGCCACAGGGCCGCATCCCACGAGCCCGGGAGCTGGCGGCGGACCGCTGTCCACACCCTGGCCCCGTCTCCACGCATGAAGCAGAGCCCCTCGAGCAGGTTCCACGTCATGGGGCTGGGGAGGCGAACGGACCTCAACTCCATCCTGTGAATCAGCCTGAGACGCGGCTCACCCTCCAACGGACGGACCTCCGGGTCCACCATCGTTAGCTGGGCTACAGCTGTAGGGAGATGCAGGGACATAGTCCACGGCTGGACTGTGACAAGCTCGCGGGGTACCTCCGGAAAGGCCGCCATGGAGCTACCATCTTTGGCCCGGCTGAGCGCCCTGACCCACCGCTGTGTCCACCCTTGGTGCGCGTTTGAAACCCAATGTTGTTCCGGCCAAATTGTTCCAATGTTCTAGGCTATCTGGCCGGAACAAAAAAAGTTCAAAATTTATTTACCCCCAACCAAGCCTACCCGCACATGGTGGCAAAATATATTGTTTGCTAGCCTTGGGGGTCCCCGTTGCTATGCTCATATTTGTTGCCCGGCGCGTTGCCACGTGAAAAAAACTTGTTTTTCAAAACAGTTTTTGTTAGAACACCATTGGAACACCGCTGGACCAAGTTATTGGAACGTCGCCGGAACAAGCACTCTACAACAAGAGCAAAGCACAAGGAAGGGTAAAATGGTAACATACATTGTTGTGTAGGGTGCCCCCGGGGGCCCATCGGGTTAGTCTCTTGTTCTCACCTAAAAGTCCTGCGTGGTCGGGGGCCCGGCGGGCGCCCCCGAACTCTTGTCACCCGCCCCACTATCCCCCCCATCTCCCTCACCGACCACCACCCCTTCACCCACCACCCCTCATCCTCCACCCCTTCACCCACCACCCCTTCACCCTCCACCCCTTCACCCTCCACCCCTTCTCCCACCACCCCTTCACCCTCCACCCCTTCGACCTCCATCCTTTCTCCCTCCACCCCTTCGACCTCTTCCCCGACGCCCCCATCCCGGTTAGCCCCGGTAGCACCCAAACCTGCCCCCGGTCCATCCCCTTCGTCTCCCCCGTCCCCGTCCCCGTCGTTGCTCTCGTCCCCCTCCTCGTCCGCGTCCGCGTCGTCCTCCTTGTCCTCCTCCTCGGCCGCCATCATCTTGGCGAGGAACTTCTTCGCCTGCGTCTTGGTTTTCCAAACCGACGCTCTCGGGATGGCGAAGAGTTCGGGGTCTTTGGGGAAGGCGATCCATGTCTCCCCAACCCCGGGGGGGCCACCCGCGGCAAGGGCCTCTTTGCCCTGCTCGATCCCCCACTGCCCATTGTCCCGAAAAACTACATACACTTGCTCCCCCGCTTTGTATTTGCACCCCCCCCCCCTCTTGCCTTTGGCTTGGCCTTGGGTTGGGGTGGGGGGGGCTGGGCCTTGGGTTGGGGGGGCGCGGCTCTCTTGGGAGCCTTGCGAGGGGGTTTGGTGGGCTCCTTGGCCGGGGGGCGGGGCTGCGGCTCCTCGAACGCCGAGGAGTCGGTGGTGGACCCCGAGGAGGAGTCCATTGAGGAGTCGTTGGACGACTCCTCGCTGGAGGACTCCCCCGGGAGCCTCTTCCTTTTTTGGGGGGCTGGTTTGGGGGCGCTCTTGGGTTCCCGCTTTGGGGGGCGTTGGGGTTTGGGTTTGGGTTTGGGTGCTGTTTGGGGGGCTGGGTGGGGGTTCCGGGGTTGGGGTTGCACGGGCGGTGCACACGCGGGCGGGGCGGGGGCCTCTGCGGCCACTTGTTGGCAGTGCGGCGGCGCTCGGGACATGTCGCCAATGCTGCCCCACCCCTCGATGCGCGTGGCGAGAACGCTGCCGCGGGCTGCCACGTAGTCCATCATGGCCGTGAGGAACTCGAGCACGGCGACGGGCTGCAAGTGCAACTGCTGAAGCAACGTACCCAAATAGATGGGCCGTGGATCGCTTCGTGGCCAACGAAGGATCACCCGAACGGCGCGCGGGTCCGAAGCGTTGACCTGGATGTCCTCCACCTACATGGAGGATAGCCAGGATGAGTGTTCCAGCAACCCTCCAATAAGCTGCTCCGGCGACGTTCAAAAGACTTTTCAAACGTTTTTTGGTGACAGATTGGAACGTCGCCAGAACAACTTGTTTGGAACGTCGCCGGAACAATGCACCGGCACGCCAACCATGTGCATTTTTGGGCCCTATTGGCCATGTGAACATGCTTGCGGGGGGGCATACCGGCACGCGCGTGTCCACGTTCTCCTTGATCGCCGCCAACGCTTGCCGCAATTGCGAGGTCGGCGTGCGCTCACGTTCCGCTAGCACTGCCCGAACGGCAGATTGTTGGTGCCGCTGCGCGTCGTCCTCGCACTTGACGCGTAGGGCGCCAGGCCGCGACAGCGTTTGGCCAACGACGAAGCCATGGTATTTGCCTTCGTCCTCGACCACATAGATGCCGTCGCGGAGGATTCGGGTCCAATTGGCCCGAAAGAGGACGGTGTCCTTGCGGGGAGTCGCCCTCACCTCGCCAAGGCCGTGGTCGGCCCAACGCTCAAAAATGAGGTGCCAATGGCAACTCCCCGCACTGACAGAGCCCGCGGTTAGAAATTTGCCGCCCTGCGCCTTGCTGGGGAGCCAGTCGTTGGGGAGGGGTGCCGTGCGCCCTGCCCCCGGCCCGGTCACCCAGGACACCGGGACCCCCCCTGGCGCGGACCCCCTCCTCCCGGCGCCAGCGGCAATCACGCTGCTCCTTGCAGTGCAGTTGCTTGTGCAGGAAGCGCTGCAGCAGCCAACGGAGCGTGTAAATGGTGGGGTGGGGGGCTTGTAGGACACAAGCGTCCAAGGGGGGGGGGGGGGTTGGGGCCTACCATCTCCCTTGTCCAGGGAAAATTGGCAGCTTTTGCTGCCAGGGATGAGCCAAGTCGGTTGCGCATCCAATCCGTAATGCGCAAGACGCCGCCGGCGTCATCCCCCCCCCCTCCCCATCCCCATCCCCCTCCCTATCCCCATCCCCATCCCCCTCCCCCCCCCCCCCTCTTCTTCCTCTCTCTTAACCCTTGGTTAGCCCTCCGCTCTTCATCCTTCTCATCCACCACCACCTCACCCAGCTCCACAATGTCATCGTCGTTGTCACCCCCTTCCTGTTTCACCTGCACCCCCCCACCCATGCCCTGTAACTCCCTTTCAAGCACCTCCACCGCCTTCTGCGCCTCCCTTACCCGCCGGTTCCCCTCGAGAACCCTCTCGCCCGCGTGCCCCCCCCCCCCGGTGATGTCCCCACGCCGCCGGCACTCCGCCAATTTCGCAGACCATTTTTTCACCCGGCGGCGCAGGCTTTCAACATTGCCCCTCGCCTCTTGCAGCTCCCCCAGAACCACGGCGTGCTCCCGAACCCCCCCCCCCCCGGGTACTCATTGAGCTCCCAGTCGAGGGCTCGGGCAACTCGGGGCGATGCGCTTGGAGAGGCGCAACTGGCGCGGCCCCTTGTGGGGCAGGCCGTGGCGGCTCTGATGGCCGGTGAGCGGGGGTTGCCCACGGAGGATGTTTGGGAGCGCCCTGAGGTGGGGGAGGGGCTGGCGTGGCCAGCGCAAAGCTGCCGCGTGGCTCGGAGCGCGTGGCCCCCTGTGCCCCCAGTGGGGCTGGCGGGGGTGGTGCAGCCAGTGCTGCCCCCAGGGCCTCGGTCTTGGTCATCCTGTCCTGCAGACAAGGATGCCGGAGAGAGGTCAACCCTACCCAGACACCTTGTTCCGGCGACGGTCCAACAACCGGTTCCGGCGACGTTCTGGCGACGTTCCAGTGGCCGCTGGAACGTCGCCAGAACGTCGCCGGAACAGGTTGTTGGAACGTCGCCGGAACAGTGGAAATTAGGCACAGTTCGGCGCGCGCACAGGGCGCGCTGCGTGCACTACGGCCCCGTGGGGGGGGGGGGGGGGCATCCACTACACAGAATCCTAGCCCCTTTATGGGCATGGGGCACGAACAATCACTGGGGGTTCTTGGGTTTTCCCCTTCCCCTGGGCAACAAAGATTCCTAGCCCCTTTATGGGCATGGGGCACAGATAATCACTGGGGGTTCTTGGGTTTTCCCCTTCCCCTGGACAACAAAGATTCCTAGCCCCTTTATGGGCATGGGGCACAAATAATCACTGGGGGTTCTTGGGTTTTCCCCTTCCCCTGGCAAACAAAGATTCCTAGCCCCTTTATGGGTATGGGGCACAAATAGTCACTGGGGGTTCTTGGGTTTTCCCCTTCCCCTGGACAACAAAGATTCCTAGCCCCTTTATGGGCATGGGGCACAAATAATCACTGGGGGTTCTTGGGTTTTCCCCTTCCCCTGGACAACAAAGATTCCTAGCCCCGTTATGGGCTTGGGGCACAAATAATCACCGGGGGTTCTTGGGTTTTCCCCTTCCCCTGGACAACAAAGATTCCTAGCCCCTTTATGGGCATGGGGCACGAATAATCACCGGGGGTTCTTGGGTTTTCCCCTTCCCCTCAACAACAAATCATCAAATTCCTAAAGAGCAGAGAGCAAAAGGGACACAGGGGGGAGCGGGGGGAGCAGGGCAGGCAGGGACACACAAACCCAACACACTAATTTCCACTGCGCGCAAAGCGCGCCAAAGCATACACCCAAACCCAAACCCAAACCTCGGCCTAAACCAAAACCCGCACCCGAACCCACACCCAACCCCTAGCCCAAACCCAAGCCCAAACCCACACCCAAGCCCAAACCCACACCCAGGCCCAAGCCCAAACCCACACCCAGCCCCAAGCCCAAACCCAAGCCCAAACCCCCACCCAAGCCCAAACCCGCAAACCTGCATATTCTTGGTGGCCTTCAGAAGCGCCAACATCATTTGCATCATATTTGCGCTGACGGGCGCGGCCATGGATAGGAGCAGAAGAAAGAAGAGAGCTGAGGAACAGGGGTGGTGCAGAGGGGGTGGTCTCTAGTGCAGCCCTGGGAACACAAGGCACATGTCGAACAGCATCATGTTGGTGGAGATGAATATGAAAGTACAAGAAAACCCATTGCAACACTTGCCGCAGGGCGTCGGCGTCCGAATCAATGGATGCCTGCGAGCGACCGCACCTGGCAGTCCCAGTAGCCGTTTGCCGGCCACCGCCCCGGGCACTGTGTTCGTTGAAAGCCTGCTTCAGGAAGCGGTTAACGCTTTCGACAATGTCATTGGAGAACATTGCCAATCCGAATGGCCAAATGTCGTCCAATACGCGATCCGCATCCTCCTCCAGGAACAGGAGGTAATGGGACGCGGACCTAGGAGCACAATGCTCCCGGAAGGCAGCTGCCGCTGCCCGGCATCGGGGACGCGTACCCACCTGATAGGTGTGGTACAGGTCCTTCAAAAGCTTCACCATCCCCATCACAGCCCTATAGAGGGGCTCCTCCGGCCCAACCGACAGCAACAATGCAACATCGGGCCAGGCCGCAAACAGGCGCGACGTCTCCTCACCATCCGGGGAACAATCCTTGCCTAGGCGGCACCCAGTGCGATGCTCATGCAATACCGCCTGAATCGCCGCACGGGACACCTCATCGCCCCCGGCTAGCCGCTCCGCCGCCAACCGCTCAATGTCCGTCATTTGCAACCGGCCCATCGCCATGCAACAGTGCAGAATGCACATGACAACGCGGCACCGGGCAATGACCACCACTGGTTCCACGGAACAACCTGCGGCCTTCAGCGATGGTGTTCCCAACAAGAAGGACGTCCGCTGTGCGTGGTCCGACTCGGTGGTGCGGACCACGTCTTTGCCCCGCCATACAGCGGCGTCGGAGTCCCAAATCCCCTCGTTGTATAGTGACCCCACTTGTGGGGCCGGTGTGATCCCGATAATGCGGCGCACCCAGGGGGAATCACCACCGAGCCAGGCATCGGCCGCTTCCTCATGGGAATTGAAGACCACCCGGTGGGTGTCCACGACCTCCTGGATGGCCTAAGAAAAGAACATCAATTTTGTTGGAACCAGATTGTTCCGGTGGCGGTTCCAACGAAACACTTGAACGTCGCCGGAACGTCGCCCGAACAAGTTATCGGAACGTCGCCGGAACAACAAGCAACACGGTGTGTGCACGGCACACCTTAATATTGTCTTCCCAAAGGGTTGCTAGGGTCGCCATCGCTTTGTCCCCGCAGATTGCGAGGCCGATGACCCACACGCAGGCGGGAATTCGTCCCCAAAGGCCCATGTTGGCGATGGACACAGACAATTGGGACTACTCCCCGCCTGCGCAGGGGTAGCCATCCCCCCTGACAATGAAAGTCAGGGGGAACGACCAATCGATCATGCGGCACAACGGGGATTGGCTAGCAATGTAGCGCAGCCATGATGCCCACGGCCAACTGATGCCCGTGGCCTTGGGATCCGAAGTGCTCACCGCGGGGGCCAGCTCCAAGGGGGCCAGTAGATCTTGCCAGCGCTGCTGGAAAGCCCTCTCAGGGCAAATCGGACGGGCGAATGGAAGGCCCGTGGTCGCGGTGTACTTCAGCCCCCGGAGGGTGTACACTTCCGAAAGCGTGCGCCAAGCGGATTAGGGCGCACGCAGGTTGAGGATGAGCTCGCAACACTCATCGGGGGGGTGCACCTCCGAGGCGTACTTGGCGATTGCCCCCTGCTGTATCTCTCGTACACAGCTTGGTTGGGCCAAGCGCACGGCCACCGCAAATTGGCGGCGGGCGTGTGGAGAGGAGATGGCCCGTTCCGCTATGAGCTCCCCAACAAGATCCCCGTCCCGGAGGCTAACAGCACTAGCCAAATGGACGAGGTGGGTGGTTAGTTGCGCAACGCGGGTTTGCGATCTAGGCATGATGAAGCTACAACAATGAACTACGAAGCGAAATTTGCCAATGCATACCTCTAGGGGAAGATGCCCGTAGACCCACCGAGTATTCACGCAAGGAACAAATACCAAAATGGGGCCCTAGGCATGGCCACAATGCACAAATCAAACGGGAGGATGGGGACGCCAACGTTGAAAAGTCATACAACGCTGCGTCTGAACTACAAGAAACAGCAGGCTTGCAAATGGATACGAAAAGTTCGAAATGTGTACACCTAGTGGAAGGTGGCACCAACGGCTCACAAGACGTCAACATGGCCCCGATGGGAAAGACAAGCCTTGGACGCGTTATACATGCAAGAAAGAGACAAAAAACATCATTTACGAACTTGGAAACTCATGGTGATGGATTTGGTTATCTGGCCTGCGACACTTGTTCCAGTGGTTTTCCAACGAGATTGTTCCGGCGGGAATTGTTCCCATTGGGAATATTCTAGTCGGGAACAACATTGGGTTTCAAACGCGCACCAAGGGCAGGTATTACTAGCCGTGGGCATCGCCCAAGACAAGTAGGTCACCACAGCCCGAGCTTGCCACCGCTGTGTGCATGCCTGCTAGGTGGGTGTGCCACGTGCACACCCAACCCAGGGATGCCTCTTGGAGGGACATCGTGTCTCTCCATGGGACCCCCGGGAACGGGGTGTGCAAGGCTGCCATGCCACAAGGCAGCGCCACCGCCCACACGACTCTACCCGCGTTGCCAACCGCGTAACCCACCGCCGGCAGCCCACCACCGTGTTCCGCCTCCACCACGTCGCACAACAGCTCCTCCCGGCGGTCCGAGCGGCTGAGGCGGAGGGCCCCCACACGGGCGATTGTCCGGAGGACCAACAGCAAAGCCTTGGGTAGTCCTTGTGGCACACGGGGTTGAGGACGGGCGAAGCGGCACACGTCGGCAAACATGCACCACCATGTGGCCCACTGCTTGCAAGTTTCCGCCTCGCCTGCCTTGGGCCGCGCCCTGTCCGCCACTCCTGTCGACCCCTGCCTTCCTTCGGGCGTCCCCTGTTCGCCTGTGACCTCGACGCCGTCATCCTCTTCACCTCCGATGCCCTCCCCCTGTTGAGGGCCCTCTTGGCCCTGTCCCTTCGCCTCTAGACCAGCAGCAGCTGGGGGCAGGTCGCTGGCGGCAGCAAAAACCCGCGCGAGGGCCGCCCCCACGTGGGGTTCCGCGTCCAACTCATCACTCCGCCGCTTCGCAGGTCCAATCAGGTCCCGACCCGTCGCCTCCGGTTGTTCCATCCCAGTTTCTCCTTCGGCAGCAACCTATGCAGCCCCGTGCGCCGTGCCCCCTGACGTGCATCCCGCCGCGTCCCCCTCCAACGTAACGCCATGCTTCTCGGGCTCCCGCTCCGTGGTGCTTGCGTTGTGGCGTGTACCCACCACCATTAGCAGACGGGGGTCACCACCGCGATTCGCGAGGTGATAACTGCTGGAGGTGGGGGTGAGGACCTCATTACCGACCGACGGCGACAAGCGCTCCTCGCCATCCGCGCCGGGGGCGAGCACAACCTCCATGCCATGTGGGTGCAGCGCCACCAGACTGGCATGGGACCCAAGCACCGGAGACGTGAAGGGCCGCCTACCATGACTGGGGAGCTAGGCATCTTAGCTGCGTCTCCACAGGGCCACGTAGAGGCCCTCCTCCGGCGCTCCATCCAACCGTGCCTCCTTTAGCAGGCGCCGCGCCGCCAGACGCACCGTTAGCGGGAGGCGCTCCGCCCGCTCAGCCCCCAGATGTCCCCTGGATGGTAGTCCAGGACTGCCTTGTCCCCCATCTTGGCACAGCAGACCTGGTCGCCTAGCATGGGCACATCTGCCATGCTCTCCTCCCAGGTGACGCTCCCCGGCGGCTGGAGCTCGAAGCGCTCCATGGCGCCCGCCAGCGACGTCACCGCCTGCTGCCCACAATCCGAGAGGCTGTGCTCATGGACACCCTCGGCCGCATGGAACCTGCAGTGCCGCATTCACAACTCCCCAGGGGCTGTGGTGATGCGGGCAACAGCACGTGGTTCGCCATGGGCAGGCTCAGATGGACCCGCGGCACCGGGTCGCCATCACCGGCACAATCCCCCAATAGTCCTTCTCCGTAGTAGGGCCAAACACCCACCCAGTAGTAACGGTACGGCA
This sequence comes from Eutreptiella sp. 'Long Island Sound 2002', assembly GCA_964036045.1. Classification (NCBI taxonomy): domain Eukaryota; phylum Euglenozoa; class Euglenophyceae; order Eutreptiales; family Eutreptiaceae; genus Eutreptiella; species Eutreptiella sp. 'Long Island Sound 2002'. The sequence goes on along the minus strand of OZ038383.1, from coordinate 88,847,163 downwards.
CAGTACGGTACGGCCTGACACTGTACGAGCGCCCCAGTGGCGCAGATCGTCCCCACCGGCAAGGGTAGAAGCTCTCCTGACATGGGCCACCTAGGGGTCCTAGCCGGGGGACACTCGCCCCACAACTACACCCGACAATTACCCGCTCCCAAAGACCGTGCGGGAATATGGATGTGTAGTGGGATCACTACGGGGTACACGTGTCCTGGGCTGGCAGCTCCACCCAAGTACATGCAGGCTAGCGCATTTGGGAGGGACGGGGACGCCCAAAGGGACACCAGCCTCAGCTTCACTAACGCCGGGCTCAGCGGATACACCCGAGTCCCCCCGGTCAGAAGGCCACACGGGGATTCGTGGGGTGTGAACGAGGTTGTGGGGTTCCCTGGTCAGCGGCTACTTCCGAGTCTCCCCGTCCTGGCACGGTTGGGCGGGACAGGGACGTCCAAAAGGACACCACCTCGGGCACCAACTCCCCTGCTTCCGCGGTTACACCCGATGACCCGAGTCCCCATGATTGGCAGCTGTGCAGGGATACGGACACCCAACTTGTGTCCCTCCCGATCGGCGGCTACACCACAGTCCGAGTGGGATCGGGACGCCCACAGGGACACTCCCCCTGACACCAACACCTCGGGCTCGGTGACTACACCCAAGCCCCCCCGGCGAGATGAGGGGAACGGATAGGGTTCCCCGGAGGGGTGACTCGTGTCCATAAACCGTGGAATAACTAGCTCTCTGTGGCATGCATAGGCCCTCAGTGGATATGACCCACTCTGCGCGGCATGCACAAGCCCCAGAGTGGCCTTGACCGGCTCCGTGCGGCATGCACAGGCCCCCCCATGGATATGGCTGGATGTCTGCGGCATGCATAGGCCCCTCGGTGGATATGACCGGCTTTGTGCGGCCTACATACGCCCCAGAGTTGATATGACTGGCTGTGTGCGGCATGCAAATGCCCTGTGGTGGATATTACCGGCCTTACGCGGCATGCCCAGGCTCCCCATCGGATATGACCAAATTTGTGCGCCATGCTGAAGCCCCCCATTGGATATAACCAGCTCTGTACGGCATGCACAGGCCCCCAAGTGGGTATGACCGGCTCTACAGTCCAAGTGGGATCGGGACGCCAACGGGGACACTCCCCCTGACACCACCACCCTGGGCTGAGTGACTACACCCGAGCACCCCCGGCGAGACGAGCGGGAACGGATAGGGACGCACGGAGGTGTGGCTCGTGTCCATAAACCGTCGAATGACTAGCTGTGTGTGGCATGCATAGGACCTAAGTGGATATGACCCGCTCTGTGCAGTATGCACAAACCCCCCAACGGAGATGGCTGGATGTGTGTGGCATGCACAAGCCCCTCGGTGGATATGACCGGCTTTGTGCGGCCTGCATAGGCCCCCTAGTTGATATGACCGGGTGTGTGCGGCATGCAAAGGCCCTCTGGTGGATATGACCGGCCTTACGCGGCATGCGTAGGCTCCCCGTTGGATATGACCAAATTTGTGTGCCATATAGAAGCCCCCCATTGGATATAACCAGCTCTGTACGGCATGCACAGGCCCCCAAGTGGGTATAAATGGCTCAACGGTCCGAGTGGGATCCGGATGCCCACGGGGACACTCCCCCTGACACCACCACCCTGGGCTCGGTGACTACACCCAAGCCCCCCCGGCGAGATGAGGGGAACGGATAGGGTTCCCCGGAGGGGTGACTCGTGTCCATAAACCGTGGAATAACTAGCTCTCTGTGGCATGCATAGGCCCTCAGTGGATATGACCCACTCTGCGCGGCATGCACAAGCCCCAGAGTGGCCTTGACCGGCTCCGTGCGGCATGCACAGGCCCCCCCATGGATATGGCTGGATGTCTGCGGCATGCATAGGCCCCTCGGTGGATATGACCGGCTTTGTGCGGCCTACATACGCCCCAGAGTTGATATGACTGGCTGTGTGCGGCATGCAAATGCCCTGTGGTGGATATGACCGGCCTTACGCGGCATGCCCAGGCTCCCCATCGGATATGACCAAATTTGTGCGCCATGCTGAAGCCCCCCATTGGATATAACCAGCTCTGTACGGCATGCACAGGCCCCCAAGTGGGTATGACCGGCTCTACAGTCCAAGTGGGATCGGGACGCCAACGGGGACACTCCCCCTGACACCACCACCCTGGGCTGAGTGACTACACCCGAGCACCCCCGGCGAGACGAGCGGGAACGGATAGGGACGCCCGGAGGTGTGGCTCGTGTCCATAAACCGTCGAATGACTAGCTGTGTGTGGCATGCATAGGACCTAAGTGGATATGACCCGCTCTGTGCAGTATGCACAAACCCCCCAACGGAGATGGCTGGATGTGTGTGGCATGCACAAGCCCCTCGGTGGATATGACCGGCTTTGTGCGGCCTGCATAGGCCCCCTAGTTGATATGACCGGGTGTGTGCGGCATGCAAAGGCCCTTTGGTGGATATGACCGGCCTTACGCGGCATGCGTAGGCTCCCCGTTGGATATGACCAAATTTGTGTGCCATATAGAAGCCCCCCATTGGATATAACCAGCTCTGTACGGCATGCACAGGCCCCCAAGTGGGTATAAATGGCTCAACGGTCCGAGTGGGATCCGGATGCCCACGGGGACACTCCCCCTGACACCACCACCCTGGGCCCGGTGACTACACCCGAGGCCCCCCGGCGAGACGGGCGGGAACGGAATGGTGACTCGTGTCCAGAAACCGTCGACTAATTAGCTCTGTGTGGCATGCATATGACCTCAGTGGATATGACTCGCTCTGTGCGGTATGCCCAAGCCCGCCAACGGATATGGCTCGATGTGTGTGGCATGCACAGGCCCCTCAGCGGATATGACCGGCTCTGTGCGGCCTGCATACGCCCCCTAGTTTATACGACCGGGTGTGTGCGGCATGCAAAGGCCCTCTGGTGGATATGACCGGCCTCGGCGGCATGCACAGGCTCCCCGTTGGATATGACCAAATTTGTGCGGCATGCAGAAGCCCCCCATTGGATACAACCAGCTATGTACGGCATGCACGGGCCCCCAAGTGGGTATAAATGGCTCAACGGTCCGAGTGGGATCGGGATGCCCACGGGGACACTCCCCCTGACATCACCACCCTGGGCTCGGTGACTACACACGAGCCCCCCCCGGCGAGACGGGCGGGAACGGAGGGGTGACTCATGTCCATAAACCGTCGTCTGATTAGCTTTGTGTGGCATGCATAGGACCTCAGTGGATATGACCCGCTCTGTGCGGTATGCCCAAACCCCCCAACGGAGATGGCTGCATGTGTGTGGCATGCACAAGCCCCTTGGTGGATATGACCGGCTCTATGCGGCCTGCATACGCCCCCTAGGTTATACGACCGGGTGTGTGCGGCATGCAAAGGCCCTCTGGTGGATATGACCGGCCTTACGCGGCATGCGTAGACTCCCCGTTGGATATGACCAAATTTGTGCGCCATGCAGAAGCCCCCCATTGGATATAACCAGCTCTGTACGGCATGCACAAGCCCCCAAGTGGGTATGACGGGCTCTACGCGCTATGCAGAGGACTTCCGGTAGATATGACCGGCTCTTTGGGGCATTCACAGGCCCTCTTGTGGATATGTCTTGGTTTGTGCATGCACAGGCCCCCAAGGGATATGATCGGCTTTGTGCGGCATGCACAAGCCCTCGGTGGATGTGACCGTCTCTACCCGGCGTAGGCCCCTCACTGGATATGAGTAGCTCTGTGCGGTATGCACAAGCCCCCCACTCGTTATGTCCCACTGTGCCGGCATGCATAGGCCCTCCGGTAGATATGACCGGCTCCGTGTGGCATGCACGCCTACAGTGGATGTGACTTGCTCGATGTGGCATGCACACACTCCCCAGTTGATATGCTCGGCTTTGCCCAGCATGGACACGCCTTCCGGTGGCTATGACCGCCTCTGTGCGCCATGCAAATGCCCTCCGGTGGATATGCCTTGGTCTGTGCACCGCGCAAAGGCCCCCTAGTCGATCTGACACGCTTTGTGCGGCATGCACAGGCCCTAGGTAGATGGGACCGCCTTTGTGCGACATGCACAAGCCCCATAGTGGATATGCTTGGATGTGTGCAGCATGCGCATGCCCTCTGTGCGTGTGACCGGCTCCTGGCAGCATGCATAGGCCCCCAAGTGGATATGACCGGCTCTCTGCGGCATGCACAGCCCTCCCATTGGATATTACCAGCTCTGCCCGGCATGCACAGGCCGTCCGAGGGATATGACTGGCTCATGCGGCCTGCACAACCCCTCCTGTGGGTACAATGTGTTCTGTGTGCCATGCATAGGCCCCTTAGTGAATATGACACGCTTTGTGCGGCATGCACAAGCCCTAGGTGGATGTGGCACCATGCATAGGCCCACAGGTAGATATGACAGGGTCTGTGTGGCATGCACTGGCCCGCTAGTCGATATGACCGGCTCTGTGAGGCATGCACAAGGCGCCCACTGGTTATGATTTGCTCTGCGGGGCATGCACAGCTCTTCTGGTGGATATGAGCGGGTCCATGCGGCATGCATAGGCCTTTCATTGAATATGAACGGCTTTGCGCGGCATGCATAGGCTTTCCGGTGGATATAACTGGCTTTGTGGCACATACCATACGGTGGATATGACCCGCTTTGTGCGGCAAGCACACCCCTCGGTGGATGTCACGCACTCTACGCGGCATGCATAGGTGGCCGAGTTGATATGACTTGCTGGCTAATCCTCTTCGGCTAGAGAAGCAAAAATCCATTCCTTACTGGTCCTTTTTTGGGGTATGAAATCCCAATTTTAGTGGAAAATCATCCAATTTCACTATGTTCACATATGGACTTAGGGTTGACTTCTGCCAAATCCTCACCAAAAATAGTGAAAATGGATGATTTTCAGCTAACATTGGGGTCTCATACCCTAAAAATGCTCCAATAAGGCGTGAATTTTTGTGTCTCTCGTCCACGATGATTCATTTCCAATATTTTTTCATCCATTTTGCTTGATTACCGATGCAAGGGGGATGGCTTTGGCCAAAGTCAACCCGAAGTCTCAAAACCTCAAAACAATGAAAATGGTTTTCCACTAAAATTGGGGTTTTGTACCCTTCAATCGGACCAATAATGAATGAGGGTTTGCGTCGCTTGCCAAAGATGACTCATTACCAATGTATTTTCATCCATTTTGGTTCATTTCCCATGCATGGGGAAGGCTTTGATGGAAGTCAACCCTAAGATTATAGCTGAAAACATTGAAAATCGATGATTTTCCACCTAAATTCGGATTTCCAACCTAAAAATCGGCCAATAAGGAACGACTTCTCGCTTCCTCAAGCAAAGATGATTGAATTCCAATATATTTCCCTCCATTCAGGTGCATTTCCGCTGCAGGGGAGAGGCTCGACAGAAGTCCACGCTAAGTCTATACCTGAAAGCATTGAAAATCGATGATTTTTCAGTACAATTGTGGTTTCATACCCTAAAAATGGTCCAATAAGGAAAGTTGGTCTCCTGGTGTTACCACAAGGCGTCCCTATCGCCCGGGCAGCCGAGGCAGGACGGGAGGGACTCGGGTGTATCCGCCGCTTTGTGGGGGTGGTTGGGCCCTATGCATACCTTCGCCTCCCACGGGGCGTCCCTATCCCCCAACGGCCCATGCAGGACCGGAGCGACTCGGTTGTATCCATTGCTGTGTGGGAGTGGCGGGACCTCGTGTCTCCTCGTTCTCCCACGGGGCGCCCCTAACCCCCAAGCGGCCCAGGCAGGATCGGAGGGACTCAATGTATCTGCGGCTGTGTGGGAGTGGCTGGACATGGTGTCTCCTCGTGTTCCCACGGGGCGTCCCTATCCCCCAAGCGGCCCAGGCAGGACCGGAGGGACTCGGGTGTGTCCGCCGTTGTGTGGGGGTGGTTGGGCCCTGTGCATACCTCGGTCTCCCACGGGGAGTCCTTATCCCCCAAACGGCCCAGGCAAGACGAGAGGGACTCGGGTGTATCTGCCGTTGTGTGGGAGTGGCTGCACCTTGTGTCTCCTCGTTCTCCTACGGGGCGCCCCCAACCGCAAAGAGGCTGGTAGGATCGGAGGGACTCGATGTATCCGCCGCTGTGTGGGAGTCGCTGGACTTGTTGGCTCCTCGTGTTCCCACAGGGCGCCACTATCCTGCAAGCGGCCTAGGAGGGACTCGCGTGTATCTGCCGCTGTGTGGGAGAGGCTGGGCCCTGTGTATATTTTTTTCTCCCATGGGGAGTCCCTATCCCCCAAACGGCCCAAGCAGGACCGGAGGGACTCGGTTGTATCTGCAGCTGTGTGGGAGGACGGAGATAGCGACACGCAAGTGTTCCCACCGGGCGCCCCTATCCCCCAAGCGGCCCAGGCGGCACCGGAGGGACTCGGGTGTCTCCGCCTCTGTGTGGGGCTGGCTGGGCCCTTTGCATAGCTTGTTCTCCCATGGGGCGTCCCTCTCCCCCAAACGGCCCAGGCAGGACCGGAGGGCCTCAAGTGTGTCCGCAGTTGTGTGGGGGGACGGAGAGGGAAACGCACAAGTGCCCCAACGGGGCGCCCGTTTCCCCCAAGTGGCCCAGGCGGGAGCAGAGGGACTCGGGTGTATCCGCCGCTGTGTGGGAGTGGCCGGGCCCTGTGCAAGCCTTGTTCTCCCCCAGGTCATCCCTATCCTCAAAACGTCCATAGGGAGCGGTGGTTCGCAGCTGCGCGGTCCAGCCTGGGGGGGGGGGGGGGGCAGTGGGCCCCGCCGTGACGGCAGCCGTTGCTGAGACCCGTCTTGCTTCGGGCACCCCCTTCCGTGGAGCCCCGGGCCGGGTCATCCGGTCCGAAGACCGTGCTAACGCCTCGCCTCCGCAAGCTGTCCACGGGGGTGCCCTCAACTCACTCCGGGTCTTCTAAGCAGCAGCGGGCGTGGTAGGCAGGCAGTACGGGGGGTCAAAACCCCGGGATGGCAGTAGCTGGGCCTCAACGTGAGTCCTCTTAACCAGAACCCTAAGGCCCGCCGGGGCTGAACTCCCGAACAGTACGGTCCTTGGGCCCCCCTTGGGCAGTTTAAGCCCGCGGGGAAGTGGAGAGGTGCGACCACCATCACTTCTGTGTAACCCGTCATACCCAGACTGTGGACTCGCCTGAACGCAGCCAGTTGAGTCGGACTCTTGGGGGCGCACTTAACTGGGCCTAGGGGAGGCCCTTTAGCCTTTAACCTTACGGCAGTCGGCACTAATTATTACATTATTAACTATGTACATTTTTACCCCGCAAACATGCCCCCTCCAGTGGTGCGCTCACCATTGGGGCTGCCGTTGGATGATCCGGGGCTTTTACCCGTTACTCCGGCCCTCCCAGGCTATTGACCGGAGGTTTACATTATACAATATTGAGGTTGTTTGTTTACACTACCACTTTACTGAATGCATACAAATTTCAAAGGACACACAGGTAAGAGGTTCCCAAAAAACGCTCCCAGACATCCCAAAGGGCAACCAGTGTCCCTTAGGGGGATAGCGCCCTCCACGGACAAGCGCCTTGGGGGGCCTCCCCATCTTTCAGACTCCGCGCCCCTGGGGGCTCCCAATAGCGGCACCCCCCACAGATTTAGACCCGTGGCCTCGGGGGCCTCCCCTTCTTTCAACGTACCGGTGGGCACTTGGAGGGGATAGCGCCCCCTCGCGGCAAAGGACTCAATACCCAGGGGGGCTCCCCTTTTGTTAGGGACTGCACAAATTTCCAAAAATTTCCAAAACGTTCAAGGGCACTGGGGGGGACGGCGCCCCCCGCGGACCCGGACGCGTGGCCTGGGGGGCCTCCCTTTCTTTCATGGAAAGCTAGACTGCTTCAACCGCGGGTAGGTGCCATTGTCTGGGCGCAGTGAGCACCGTAGCGGGGGACCCTGGCCCTTTCCCTGGCTGCCGTGCTGGCTCCCTCTCAAAGAGACCACAATTTCCCAAAGTGCCTTAATCCCAACGGCACCGGGGGTGGATGACGCCCCCCCTGCGGACCCGGACCCGTGACCGGGGGGGGGCTCCCCTTCTTGCACGGAGCTTTGCACGCCTGCGTGCTGCCCTGGGCCCTCTGGTGCGCCCCCGGCGCCTCCCCAGGCGGAGGGCGTCGAGATACCCCCCGGGAGCCACCAGCCGGGTCCCAGGCCACACGCTAAATCAAACTTTCCGTCAATGTATCGCGGTTGGGGGGCCTCCCCTTATTCCATTGTCGCCAAGCTCCTTGGCCTGACCAAGCACTGATGAGGCCATGGTGGCCCCCATGTCGCCGCACTCAGTCGCCATCCCATGATGCACTTGTGCAGAACACGCGGTGCAGCTATGTGTATAGCGACCTAGTCGGCTATCAGACTTCAGACATCAAACTTTTATGGACCATCACCCCCCCCCCCCCCCACCCCAACACCCATTCTAACCCCCCCCCCCCCCTGTGTCACACTTCGCCCCCCCCCCCGTTTCCCCCCCCCAATATCAGACTTGTCCCATTGTCACCACACCCGTGAGGTGTAGAAGTGGGTTGTGGTCTCGACCCTAGCGTCTGAAACCCAACCAGTGCTTGCAACCCCTTCAATGATGGTACGTGGTCCCCCCCCCCCCCCCACCCCACCCCACCCCACCCCACCCCATCTCTCTGACTGCAACCGATCGGAGGGCTCATATGTGACTGAAGACAAGTGGGAACAGAATCCTGATGTCTGGCCCAAGCAACCTCACCTGAGCTAATCGGGTCAGTTTTGCTCGTGGGCTGGGTGGGTGGGGGTTCATCGGGTTGGGCCGGAACTGTGGAGAGGGGGGGTAGTGGGTTTCGAGCACGGCACAACACAGCACGGCACAACACGGCACAGCACGGCACATCAGAGCACATCACATCACAGGACACCACAGCACAACATACAGCATAGCACAGCATATTACAGCACAACACAACACAACACAGCCCCTACGGCCGCCCAAGAGAGCCTCCCTCCCTCCCTCCCTCCCTCCCTCCCCTCCCTCCCTCCCCTCCCTCCCTCCCCTCCCTCCTCCCCTCCCTCCCACCCTGTCATTTCCCTGCTTGTGTGGTTGAGGTTAGGGAGGGTATGCCTGTTTTTCTTTTTCGGGTTTTCTTTTCCAGTAGAGTGTTTTCCCACCAGCTTACCAAGGTCCGAACCCCAAGAAATCTAAAATAGGAGGTATGTTACTCCGTTCCTTAGTTAGTTCCGGCGGAGGGTGGATGGGGCACCGCTCCCCCAGGCGCCCCCTTGACACCTATTTACCCCCCCATCAATTTCACATGCCCCCCCCCATCCATTTCATAGCCCCCCCCCCCCATCCATTTCATACCCCCCCGCACATCCATTTCATAGCCCCCCCCCATCAATTTCATAGCCCCCTCCCATCCATTTCATAGCCCCCCCTATCAATTTCATAGCCCCCCCCCTCCATTTCAAACCCCCTCCCGCATCAATTTCATAGCCTCCTCCCATCAATTTCATAGCCCCCCCCTATCAATTTCATAGCCCCCCCCCATCAATTTCATATGCCCCCCCCCTATCAATTTCATAGCCCCCCCCCCCCCTTATCAATTTCATAGCCCCCCCGGATGCATGTCCGTCAAATATTTGACCCATGCCCACGCATCAGTTGTCTGGGGGGTCTACACCCCCAATATATTTGACCGATGCATGTCCGTCAAATATTTCGGGGGTGTAGACCCCCTAAATATTTGACGGACATACATCGGTCAAATATTTGGGGGGTCTACACCCCCTAAATATTTGACGGATGCATGTCTGTCAAATATTTGACGCATGCCCATGCGTCAGTTGTCTAGGGGGTCTACCCCCCCCAAATATTTGACGGACATACATCCGTCAAATATTTGGGGGGTCTACACCCTCAAAATATTTGACGGATGCATTGTCCGTCAAACATTTGACGCATGCCCACGCGTCAGTTGTCTGGGGGGTCTACACCCCCAATATATTTGACAGATGCATGTCCGTCAAATATTTGGGGGGTCTGCACCCCCTAAATATTTGACGGACATACATCCGTCAAATTTTTCGGTGGGTCTACACCCCCTAAATATTTGACGGATGCATGTCCGTCAAATATTTGACGCATTCCGATGCGTCAGTTGTCTGGGGGGTCTACACCCCCCAAATATTTGACGGACATACATCCGTCAAATATTTGGGGGGTCTACACCCCCTAAATATTTGACGGATGCATGTCCGTCAAATATTTGGGGGGTGTAGACCCCCTAAATATTTGACGGACATACATCCGTCAAATATTTTGGGGGTCTACACCTTTAAATATTTGACGGATGCATGTCCGTCAAATATTTGACGCATGCAGTTGCTTCAGTTGTCTGGGGGGTGTAGACCCCCCAAATATTTGACGGATGCATGTCCGTCAAATATTTGGGGGGTCTACACCCCCTAAATATTTGACGGACATACATCCGTCAAATATTTTGGGGGTCTACACCTTCTAAATATTTGACGGATGCATGTCCGTCAAATATTTGACGCCTGCCCATGCTTCAGTTGTCTGGGGGCTGCAGACCCCCCAAATATTTGACGGATGCATGTCCCTCAAATATTTGGGGGGTCTACACCCCCTAAATATTTGACGGACATACATCCGTCAAATATTTGGTTGGTCTACACCCCCTAAATATTTGACGGATGCATGTCCGTCAAATATTTGACGCATGCCCATGCTTCAGTTGTCTGGGGGGTGTAGACCCCCAAAATATTTGACGGATGCATGTCCATCAAATATTTGGGGGGGGCAACACCCCCTAAATATTTGACGGATGCATGTCCGTCAAATATTTGACGCATTCCCATGCGTCAGTTGTCTCGGGGGTCTACAATCCCAAAATATTTGACGGATGCATGTCCGTCCAATATTTGGGGGGTGTAGACCCCCTATATATTTGATGGACATACATCCGTCAAATATTTGGGGGGTCTACACCCCCTAAATATTTGACGGACATACTTCCGTCAAACATTTGACGCATGCCCATGCGTCAGATGTCTGGGGGGTCTACACCCCCAAAATATTTGGTGGATTCATGTCCGTCAAATATTTTTGGGGGTCTACACCCCCAAAATATTTAACGGACATACATCCGTCAAATATTTCGTGGGTCTACACCCCCAAAATATTTGACGGATGCATGTCCGTCAAATATTTGGGGGGTGTAGACCCCCTAAATAGCTGACGGACCTACATCCGTCAAATATTTTGGGGGCCTACACCCCCTATATATTTGACGGATGCATGTCCGTCAAATATTTGACGCATGCCCATGTGTACGTTGTCTGGGCGGTCTACAACCCCCAAATATTTGACGGATGCATGTCCGTCAAATATTTGGGGGGTCTACGGCCGCTAAATATTTGACGCATGCATGTCCGTCAAATATTTGACGCATTCCCATGCGTCAGTTGTCTGGGGGGTCTACACCCCCAAAATATTTGACGGACATGCATCCGTCAAATATTTGGGGGGTCTACACTCCCTAAATATTTGACGGATGCATGTCCGTCAAATATTTGACGCATGCCCATGCGTCAGTTGTCTGGGGGGCCTACACCCCCGAAATATTTGACGGATGCATGTCCGTCAAATATTTGGGGGGTGTAGACCCCCCAAATATTTGACGGACATGCATCCGTCAAATATTTGGGGGGTCTACACCCCCTAAATATTTGACGGATGCATGTCCGTCAAATATCTGACGCATGCCCATGCGTCAGTTGTCTGGGGGGTCTACACCCCCCAAATATTTGACGGATGTATGTCCCTCAAATATTTGGGGGGTCTACACCCCCTAAATATTTGACGGATGCATGTCCGTCAAATATTTGACGCATTCCCATGCGTCAGCTGGCTGGGAGGTCTACACCCTCAAAATATTTGACGGACATGCATCCGTCAAATATTTGGGGGGTCTACACCCCCTAAACATTTGACGGATGCATGTCCGTCAAATATTTGACGCATTCCCATGCGTCAGTTGTCTGGGGGGTCTACATACTCAAAATGTTTGACGGATGCATGTCCGTCAAATATTTGGGGGGTCTACACCCCCTAAATATTTGACGGATGCATATCCGTCAAATATTTGACGCATTCCCATGCGTCAGTTGTCTGGGGGGTCTACACCCCCAAAATATTTGACGGATGCATGTCCGTCCAATATTTGTTGGGTGTAGACCCCCTAAATATTTGACGGACATACATCCGTCAAATACTTTGGGGGTCTACACCCCCTAAATATTTGACGGATGCATGTCCGTCAAATATTTGACGCATGCCCATGCGTCAGTTGTCTGGGGGTGTAGACCCCCAAAATATTTGGCGGATGCATGTCCGTCAAATTTCTCGGGGGTCTACACCCCCTAAATATTTGACGGACATACATCCGTCAAATAATTGGTGGGTCTACACCCCCTAAATATTTGACGGATGCATGTCCGTCAAATATTTGACGCATTCCCATGCTTCAGTTGTTTGGGGGGTGTAGACCCCCAAAATATTTGACGGACATACATCCGTCAAATATTTGGGGGGTCTACACCCCCTAAATATTTGACGGATGCATGTCTGTCAAATATTTGACGCATGCCCATGCGTCATTTGTCTGGGCGGTCTACACCCCCCAAATATTTGACGGTTGTATGTCCGTCAAATATTTGGGGGCTGTACACCCCCGAAATATTTGACGGATGCATGTCCGTCAAATATTTGACGCATGCCCACGCGTCAGTTGTCTGGGGGATCTACACCCCCAAAATATTTGACGGATGCATGTCCGTCAAATATTTGACGCATGCCCATGCGTACGTTGTCTGGGCGGTCTACAACCCCCAAATATTTGACGGATGCATGTTTGTCAAATATTTGGGGGGTGTAGACCCCCCAAATATTTGACGGACATGCATCCGTCCAATATTTGGGGGGTCTACACCCCCTAAATATTTGACGGATGCATGTCCGTCAAATATCTGACGCATGCCCATGCGTCAGTTGTCGGGGGGGTCTACACCCCCCAAATATTTGACGGATGTATGTCCCTCAAATATTTGGGCGGTCTACACCCCCTAAATATTTGACGGATGCATGTCCGTCAAATATTTGACGCATTCCCATGCGTCAGTTGTCTGGGAGGTCTACACCCTCAAAATATTTGACGGACATGCATCCGTCAAATATTTGGGGGGTCTACGCCCCCTAAACATTTGACGGATGCATGTCCGTCAAATATTTGACGCATTCCCATGCGTCAGTTGTCTGGGGGGTCTACATACTCAAAATATTTGACGGATGCATGTCCGTCAAATATTTGGGGGGTCTACACCCCCTAAATATTTGACAGATGCATATCCGTCAAATATTTGACGCATTCCCATGCGTCAGTTGTCTGGGGGGTCTACACCCCCAAAATATTTGACGGATGCATGTCCGTCCAATATTTGTGGGGTGTAGACCCCCTAAATATTTGACGGACATACATCCGTCAAATACTTTGGGGGTCTACACCCCCTAAATATTTGACGGATGCATGTCCGTCAAATATTTGACGCATGCCCATGCGTCAGTTGTCTGGGGGTGTAGACCCCCAAAATATTTGGCGGATGCATGTCCGTCAAATTTTTCGGGGGTCTACACCCCCTAAATATTTGACGGACATACATCCGTCAAATAATTGGTGGGTCTACACCCCCTAAATATTTGACGGATGCATGTCCGTCAAATATTTGACGCATTCCCATGCTTCAGTTGTCTGGGGGGTGTAGACCCCCAAAATATTTGACGGACATACATCCGTCAAATATTTGGGGGGTCTACACCCCCTAAATATTTGACGGATGCATGTCTGTCAAATATTTGACGCATGCCCATGCGTCAGTTGTCTGGGCGGTCTACACACCCCAAATATTTGACGGTTGTATGTCCGTCAAATATTCGGGGGCTGTACACCCCCTAAATATTTGACGGATGCATGTCCGTCAAATATTTGACGCATGCCCATGCGTCAGTTGTCTGGGGGGTCTACACCCCCTAAATATTTGACGGACATACATCCGTCAAATATTTGGGGGGTCTACACCCCCTAAATATTTGACGGATTCATGTCCGTCAACTATTTGACGCATGCCCATGCGTCAGTTGTCTGGGGGGTCTACACCCCCAAAATATTTGACGGATGCATGTCCGTCAAATATTTGGGGGGTCTACACCCCCAAAATATTTGACGGACATACATCCGTCAAATATTTCGGGGGTCTACACCCCCTAAATTTTTGACGGATGCATGTCCGTCAAATATTTGACGCATGCCCATGCGTCAGTTATCTGGGGGGTGTAGACCCCCAAAATATTTGACGGACATACATCCGTCAAATATTTGGGGGGTCTACACCCCCAAAATATTTGACAGAAATGCATCCGTCAAATATTTGAGGGGTCGACACCCCCGAAATATTTGACGGATGCATGGCCGTCAAATAATTGACGCATGCCCATGCGTCAATTGTGTGGGGGGTCTACATTCCCAAAATATTTGACGGACATACATCCGTCAAATATTTGGGGGGTCTACAACCCCTAAAATGGCCTATGGGGGCCCATGGGGGCCTATGGGGGCCTATGGGGACCTATGGGGGCCTATCGGGGCCTATGGGGTCCTATGGGGACCTATGGGGGTCTATGGGGGCCTATGGGGGTCTATGGGGACCTATGGGGGCCTATGGGGGCCTTTGGGGGCCTATGGGGGTCTATGGGGGCCTATGGGGGTCAATGGGGACCTATGAGGGCCTATGGGGGTCTATGGGGGTCTATGGGGACCTTTGGGGGCCTATGGGGACCTATGGGGACCTTTGGGGGCTTGTGGGGACCTATGGGGGTCTATGGGGGTCTATGGGGGCCTATGGGGGCCTTTGGGGGTCTATGGGGGCCTAGGGGGGTCTATGGGGGCCTATGGGGACCTATGGGGACCTTTGGGGGCTTGTGGGGACCTATGGGGGCCTATGGGGACCTATGGGGGCCTATGGGGGTCTATGGGGGCCTATGGGGGTCTATGGGGGCGTACAGGGACCTATGGGGACCTTTGGGGGCTTGTGGGGACCTATGGGGGCCTATGGGGGTCTATGTGGGCCTATGGGGGTCTATGGGGACCTATGGGGGTCTATGGGGACCTATGGGGGCCTACGGGGACCTATGGCGACCTTTGGGGGCTTGTGGGGACCTATGGGGGCATATCGGGACCTATGGGGGCCTATAGGGGTCTATGGGGGCCTATGGGGGCCTATGGGCACCTTTGGGGGCCTATGGGGGTCTATGGCGACCTATGGGGGTCTATGGGGGCCTATGGGGGTCTATGGGTACGTATTGGGGCCTACGGGGACCTTTGGGGGCTTGTGGGGACCTATGGGGGCCTATGGGGACCTATGGGCACCTTTGGGGACCTATGGGGGTCTATGGGGACCTATGGGGACCTATGGGGGGCTATGGGGGCCTATGGGGGCCTATGGGGGTCTATGGGGATCTACGGGGGCCTACGGGGACCTTTGGGGACCTTTTGGGGGCTTGTGGGGACCTATGGGGGCCTATGGGGGCCTATGGGGGTCTATGGGGGCCTATGGGGGCCTACGGGGACCTATGGGGGCCTATGGGGGTCTATGGGGGCCTATGGGGGCCTACGGGGACCTATGGGGACCTTTGGGGGCTTGTGGGGACCTATGGGGGCCTATGGGGGTCTATGGGGGCCTATGGGGGTCTATGGGGGTCTATGGGGGCCTATGGGGACCTTTGGGGGCTTGTGGGGACCTATGGGGGCCTTTGGGGGTCTATGGGGGCCTATGGGGGTCTATGGGGGCCTATGGGGGTCTATGGGGGCCTACGGGGACCTATGGGGACCTTTGGGGGCTTGTGGGGACCTATGGGGACCTACGGGGGCCTATGGGGACCTATGGGGGCCTATGGGGACCTATGGGGGCCTATGGGGGTCTATGGGGGTCTATGGGGACCTATGGGGGTCTATGGGGACCTATGGGGGCCTACGGGGACCTATGGCGACCTTTGGGGGCTTGTGGGGACCTATGGGGGCATATCGGGACCTATGGGGGTCTATGGGGGCCTATGGGCACCTCTGGGGGCCTATGGGGGTCTATGGGGACCTATGGGGGCCTACGGGGACCTATGGGGGTCTATGGGGCCCTATGGGGGTCTATGGGTACCTACGGGGGCCTACGGGGACCTTTGGGGGCATGTGGGGACCTATGGGGACCTATGGGCACCTTTGGGGACCTATGGGGGTCTATGGGGACCTATGGGGACCTATGGGGGGCTATGGGGGCCTATGGGGGCTTATGGGGGTCTATGGGGACCTACGGGGGCCTACAGGGACCTATGGGGACCTTTGGGGGCTTGTGGGGACCTATGGGGGCCTATGGGGGTCTATGGGGGCCTATGGGGGTCTACAGCGACCTTTGGGGACCTATGGGCACCTTTGGGCACCTTTGGTGACCTTTGGGGACCTATGGGGATGGGGGCCGATGGGGAC
This sequence comes from Eutreptiella sp. 'Long Island Sound 2002', assembly GCA_964036045.1. Classification (NCBI taxonomy): domain Eukaryota; phylum Euglenozoa; class Euglenophyceae; order Eutreptiales; family Eutreptiaceae; genus Eutreptiella; species Eutreptiella sp. 'Long Island Sound 2002'. The sequence continues at coordinate 88,830,574 of OZ038383.1, read as the reverse complement.
TCATCGGCATCTAGGGGGACCTATGGGGGCCTATGGGGGCCTATGGCGGCCTATGGCGGCCTATGGGGACCTTTGGGCAGCTTTGGGGACCTTTGGGGACCTATGGGAACCTATGGGCACCTTTGAGGACCTATGGGCACCTATGGGGATGGGGGCCGATGGGGACTCATCGGCATCTAGGGGGACCTATGGGGGCCTATGGGGGCCTATGGCGGCCTATGGCGGCCTCTGGGGGCCTATGGGGACATTTGGGGTCCTATGGGGACCTATGGGGGCTTGTGGAGGCCTATGGGGGCCTATGGGGACCTTTGGGGACCTATGGGGATGGGGGCCGATGGGGACTCATCGGCATCTAGGGGGACCTATGGGGGCCTATGGGGGCCTATGGCGGCCTAGGGCGGCCTATGGGGACCTTTGGGCAGCTTTGGGGACCTTTGGGGACCTATGGGGACCTATGGGCACCTTTGAGGACCTATGGGCACCTATGGGGATGGGGGCCGATGGGGACTCATCGGCATCTAGGGGGACCTATTGGGGCCTATGGGGGCCTATGGACACCTTTTGGGGCCTATGGGGGCCTATTGGGGCCTATGGGGTCCTATGGGGACCTATGGGGGCTTGTGGAGGCCTATGGGGGCCTATGGGGACCTTTGGGGACCTATGGGGACCTATGGGGGCCGATGGGGACTCATTGGCATCTAGGGAGACCTTTGGGGACCTATGGGCACCTTTTGGGACCCATTGGGCACCTTTGGGGGCCTATGGGGGCCTATGGGGGCCTATGCGGGCCTATGGGGACCTTTTGGCACCTTAGGGGACCTATGGGCACCTTTGGGGGCCTATGGGGGCCTATGGGGGGCTATGGGCAACCTTTTTTTTTTTTGCCACTTTCCCTGCTCACAAATTTTCCCCATTTTCCCATTTTGGTGTTCAAAGTCTTTTTTGTCGCTGTACTGCCATGTTTCTGATTGTCCAAGGTGGTTCCCCAATGATTTTTCAATTGTGTCCTCCCTTTTTGTTTTTTTCATTTTGGGGGGGGTTGATTTAGATTTTGGCCTAATTTCTCCCAATTTCCTCTAGGCATTGGACCCCTAGACCCACCTCCAGTAGATAAGAATATCGGACATCTTACTGGACAGACCGCACACACAACATCCCTTATCAGACATCAGACATCAGACTTTATACACATAGCCGACGCGGTGTGAATGGGCTGGCGGGGAGGAAAATCGCAAGCCCTGGGGTTGGCTGGGCCACAGGGAGACCCGGGAACCCTCGCATACCGCCACCTCCCCGTGGAGCCCGCCCTGTACCATCTTGGCTCCCCCACAGTGGCCGGCGGTGGATGGGGCGCGTGATCTCACGGCCCAACCGCCGCGCTTGGTCGCCCCCCAAATTTGGTGTTAGCCCAAGGGTACCCCCCCTTGGTTTCACCCCCACACCGCATTGCGGTCACGCGTCCCTGGCCCCTGACCCCCGGTACTGCCTCCCTACCACGCCCGCTGACTGCTTAGGAAACCCAGAGTGAGCTGAGAGCACCCCCGTGGACAGCTCGCGGAGGCGGGGCGTTAGTACGGTCTTTGGACCGGATGACCCAACCCGGGGCTCCACGGAAGGAGGTGCCCGAAGCAAGACGGGTCTCAGCAACCGCCGCCATTAGGGCGGGGCCCACTGCCCCCCCCCAACCGGCTGCAGTGCGCCGCTATACACCAGCGCTCCCTGCAGACGTTTTGGGGATAGGGACGACCCGAGGGACAACAAGGTATGCACAGGGCACAGCCACTCCCACACAGCGCCAGATACACCCGAGTCCCTCCGGTCCTTCCTTGGCCGCTTGGGGGATAGTGGTGCCCCGTGGGGGCACTTGTGCGTTGCCCTCTCCATCCCCCCACATAGCGGAGGATACACCCCGGGGGGGCGGCCGGGCCCGGTCCTTGTATGCGACCCCCCCAACCCCCCCCCCCCCCCAAGTTTTGAGAGATAGTGGGTTGGGGGCATGGCGCCAACGGCGCCCTTTTCTTTTTGGTGTATGCTTCCTTTTCATCAGACCATGAGTGCTTTTGAGGGCCAGATATCGCAAGACGAGGCGCTATACAAATGTCGCTTGTTGCGAGATGCTTTCAGCGGAGATGAGCAAGACGGGCCGCTATACAAATGTTGTTTGTTGCTCGCTGAAGATCGTGCATTCGGAGCCAAGGCCCGGCCCGAGTGTAGCGCCAATTTCTTTCCGGCGCGGACATGTTTGTTCAATCTTTCTTTCTCCTTCCCACGCTTTGTTGTGGGGCCCCTCGAGTTGGGGTTAGGGACTCACAATCCACGCTTCCGTGTTGCCCCTTGAGTTGGGGTTAGGGACTCACAATCCACACTTTGTTGCGTGGCCCCTCCAGTTGGGGTTAGGGACTCACAATCCACGCTTTGTTGCGTGGCCCCTCGAGTTGGGGTTAGGGACTCACAATCCACACTTTTTGCGTGGCCCCTCGAGTTGGGGTTAGGGACTCACAATCTATGCTTTGTTGCGTGGCCCCTCCAGTTGGGGTTAGGGACTCACAATCCACGCTTTTTTGCGTGGCCCCTCAAGTTGGGGTTAGGGACTCACAATCCACGCTTTTTTGCGTGGCCCCTCGAGACGGGTGGCATATGGATCAACTGGATTTGGGGCGGCGAAAGCAGCAATCCGCCATGCAGAAACTGCACTTGTTCCTCAAGCATGCGCATGCACACTACTTCGAAAACACTCACACCTTGCTCACTAGGCTAAAGCATGCTGCCACAGCAAGTGACCACCTTTTTGCTCTGAAGGTGGCATTTGCTCTCTTTGATCCCGCATTGTACTATGATTGGTAGTAAGAATGCTGTGGTGTGCTCGACAAAGTTGAGATCTTTCACCGTGAATTTCCGGGGGAGCCCCTTTTCATCTGCCACCGAGGCAACAACCACCTTGAAGGTACGTTCTCTATGTGCAGAATGGGTCGGGGTTCCGCCGGTTGCCTAGATATTGTTCAACTACGGTACCGGTTGGCAACTGTAGTACAGATGTCTGCGATTTATGCCAAACACCCGGAATGGAAGGCCATCCGAAAATGAGCTACCACGGATGACAACATCACACTTGCAACCACAGGTAGATGCACAGATGTTATTGATTTTGCAGCAATGTGGAATGCCGGGTTGGATAAGGCAAGTGCCGAACTAAAAAAAAGACTTGCGTGCAATGGCTGTTCCAAGCGTCGGCATCTTTAGCCCATTCGGTGTTCCGATGCAGGTCGGCACAGTGGATGATGCCGAGGAGATTCTCGATGACCCCGATGATCTCCTCGAGGGTGATGAGCAGGATCAGTTGGAGCAAACGTTCACTAATGACGCCATGCTTTTCTTTGAGAGAAAACTGACCTCCAAACAGCAGGTCTTGAATGAATTCATTGACACACCAGCGGGTTCTGCTCCGCGGGACCGTCTAATGCGTGCTTTGCAGATGCCACGGCCAGGGAAATTGCCCACATTCACCCTAACTCCCCAAGCGGATAACATGCCTGTGGCCGGTGACACATTTGCCGGTTGTGTTTGTTTCCAACAGGAGAAGCTCAGTTTGGGCATCTTTTACCTTCGGGCTGTCACTGATTCGTCAAGACACTCTGCTATGGACACCCCCACATCTGAGATTGAGGGTGCGGCGCACTTGACATTCCATGGGCAGTTCATGCCCCTTGAGCGTTATGCAAGCGGAGGGTTGCATGTTTGTCATGACCGTCTTCACTCCCTCGCAATGTCGTTTCTCGGTACCTCTGTCGAGTTCATTCGTTTGCAGGTAAATGAGGATAACAAATGGTATGCACCAAATAGTTAGTTGGATGCCCTTTCTGAATGTTGTGCCCAATGCGCACCTCAAAAGGTGCCTCCCTTGAAGTATGAGCCCTATGAAGGTTTGTTTCTTACAGATCGTGGTGACAAAGGATTGACCACGGACCTTTCGTGCTCCGTGCAGTGCAAGATTTGCGAGGCAACAGTGCCGCGCATATGCATTCGTACACATGTGGGTCAACACCTTGTGCGTAAGGAGTGTGTCAAAGGTCAGGAAGATATTTCTGTGGGTTTTGTGGCGATTGTATCACCTGCTCCACCCAGGTCGTGATGCGTAACAAGCGGACGCATGCCTTGGTCACCCTCATGATCTCTGACTGTCCCACTCAGCCAGCAAAGCTGAGCTGGAACAAGCTTGCAAAAAGATCTGCAAACAACCCGTGCACAAATCATCCTGTGCGGTGTCCCCTATGCACAAAGAAAGTTTGGTCATACTTCATGGCACAGCACTATGCAGATGTGCATGACACTGCACGGCACCATGATTTGATGCACATTGCAAAGGCAATAGGCGGTGCTAAATTTGGTGCCTCATAAGGCAAAAAAAAAAATAAAGGCAATTCTCCTGCAGGCTGATGACGCCCAGTGTGATGCAGCGGCCTCATCTGCACCTGGCAACGTTGCTTCATCATTGTCAAGCTTGCCTCCCTTGCCTTTGCCCCAGTCAAAGCCTCCTACCCACCCGCTCCCAAGTGAGTCCGAGGCAACGACCTCTGGGGCTGAACGATCTCGTCCACTGAAAAGCGTCGGGAAGCACAACAAGAGGAGGCGGGACGAAGCCCAACGTGAGCTTCAGTTGAAGCGCGCATGCCGAGACTCATCCTCCTCCTCCTCCTTAGAGGGGGAGCTTTTCAAGGACCTCTAAGCAAAAGTCCTTTCATGTTTTCTTTTAACCCCCAATTCTAACCAAGCCGCAGGAATTTTTCTCACAAACTAACCGGGGGGCGAGGGGGGAACAAGGGCGGAGGGGGAAAAGGGGAAGGTGGAGGCAGGAGGGGGGGGGGGGCCAACAGGGCGACCTTTAAGACATTCCTCGGCAACGACCAGACAACACTATTATCGCATACATACATCCGTACCCCCAACCCCCCAAACACACCCCCCACGAGGTATGCATGTTGTAGTAGTGGGTCGCACGCAAGCCCCCCCACCTTGGGAGGACCCCCCCCCCAGGGCCGAAATCCCCCCCCCATACGCACCCTAGGTGAACCCCCCCCCCGGAGTTTTGACAGATAGCTGGGGGGGTGGGTCACATTAGGACCGGTTGTTGTCGCCCCCCAGGGGGGATACACCCGAGTTGCTCCGGTCCTGCATGGGCTGTTTGGGGGAGAGGCATGCGCCGTGGGAGAACAAGGTATGCACAGCGCCCAGCCACTCCCACACAGGGGCGGATACACCCGAGTCCCTCCGGTCATGCCTGGGCCGTGTGGAGGATAGGGACGCCCCGGGGGAGAACAAGGCTTGCACAAGGCCCAGCCACTCCCGCACAGCGGCGGACACATGCGAGTTCCTCCGGTGCTGCTTAGGCCGCTTGGGGGATAGGGACGCCCCGTGGGAACACTTGTGGGTTGCCATCTCCGTCCTCCCACACAACGGCGGATACACCCGAGTCCCTGCGGTCCTGCCTGGGCCGCACGGGGATAGTGGCGCCCCGTGGGAAAACAAGGTATGCACAGGGCCCAACCACCCTCCCACAGCGGCGGATACACCCGTGTCCCTCCGGCCCTGCCTCTGCCGCTTGGGGGATACCGACTTGCCGTTGGAGAACGATGAGACACAAGGTCTAGCCATCCCTGCACAGCGGCGGATAGGCCCGAGTCTCCCCGGTCGTGCCTGGGCCGTTGGGGGAATACGGGCGCCCCATGGGACAACGAGGAGACACAAGGTCCGGCCACTCGCACACAGCGGCGGATACACCCGAGTCCCTCCGGGCCTGCCTGGGCCGTTTGGGGGATAAGGGCGCCTCGTGGTAGAACAAGGTATGCACAGGGCCCAGCCACTCCCACACAGCGGTGGATACACCCGAGTCCCTCCGGGCCTGCCTGGGCCGCTTGGGGGATAGGGACTCCCCCTCGAAGATGGAGCAAACACAAGGTCCAGCCACTCCCACTCAGCGGCGGATACACCCGAGTCCCCACGGCCCTGCCTAGGCCGTTGGGGTGATAGGGGCGCCCCGTGAGAGAATGAGGACACACAAGGTCCAGCCACTCCCACACAACGGCGGATGCACCCGAGTCCCTCAGGTCCTACCTGGGCCGCTTGGGGGATAGGGGCGCCCCGTGGCAGAACAAGGTATGCACCAGGCCCAGCCAATCCCATACAACGGCGGATACACCCAAGTCCCTCCGGTCCTGCCTGGGCCGCTTGGGCGATAGGGACTCCCCGTGGAAGATCGAGGAGACACAAGGTCTAGCCATCCCCACACAGCGGCGGATACACCCGACTCCCTCCGGTCCTGTCGTTTGGGGGATAGGATCACCCCATGGGAGACCGAGGTATGCACACGGCCCAGCCACTCCCACACAGCGTCGGACACACCCGAGTCCCTCCGGTCTTGACTGGGCTGCTTGGGGGATAGGGGCGCCCTATGGGAGAACGAGGAGACATGAGGTCCGGCCTTTCCCACACAGCGGTGGATACACCCGAGTACCTCCGGTCCTGCCTGGGGCCGTTTGTGGGATAACGGCGCCCCGTGGTAGAACAAGGTATACACAGGGCCCAGCCACTCCCACACAAAGGCGGATACACCCGAGTCCCTCCGGGCCTGCCTGGGCCGCTTGCGGGATAGGGACTCCCCGTCGAAGATCGAGCAGACACAAGGTCCAGCCACTCCCACACAGCGGCGGATACACCCGAGTCCCCACGGCCCTGCCTAGGCCGTTGAGGTGATAGGGGCGCCCCGTGGGACAACGAGGACACACAAGGTCCCGCCACTCCCACACAGCAGCGGATACCGCCGAGTCCCTCAGGTCCTACCTGGGCCGCTTGGGGGATAGGGGCGCCCCGTGGTAGAACAAGGTATGCACAGGGCCCAGCCAATCCTACACAGCGGCGGATACACCCTAGTCCCTCCGGTCCTGCCTGGGCCGCTTGGGCGATAGGGACTCCCCGTGGAAGATTGAGGAGACACAAGGTCTAGCCATCCCCACAGATCGGCGGATACACCCGACTCCCTCCGGTCCTGCCTGGGTCGTTTGCGGGATAGGGACACCCCTTGGGAGACCGAGGTATGCACAGGGCCCAGCCACTCCCACACAGCGTCGGACACACCCGAGTCCCTCCGGTTGAATGGGCTGCTTGGGGGATAGGGGCGCCCTATGGGAGAAGGAGGAGACACGAGTTCCGGCCTTTCCCACACAACGGTGGATACACCCGAGTCCCTCTCGTGTTGCCTGGGCCGTTTGGGGGATAGGGACGCGCCGTGGGAGACCGAGGTATGCGCAGGGCCCAACCACCCCCACACAGCGGCGGATACACCCGTGTCCTTCCGGTCCTGCCTCTGCCGCTTGGGGGATACCGACTCGCGGTGGGAGAACGATGAGACACAAGGTCTAGCCATCCCTGCACAACGGCGGATAGGCCCGAGTCCCCCCGGTCCTACCTCGGTCGTTGGGGGAATACGGGCGCCCCATGGGACAACGAGGAGACACAAGGTCCAGCCACTCGCACACAGCGGCGGATACACCTGAGTCCCTCCGGTCCTGCCTGGGCCGTTTGTGGGATAAGGGCGCCCCGTGGTAGAACAACGTATGCACAGGGCCCAGCCACTCCCACACAGCGGCGGATACACCCGAGTCCCTCCGGGCCTGCCTGGGCCGCTTGGGGGATAGGGACTCCCCGTGGAAGATCGAGCAGCCACAAGGTCCAGCCACTCCCACACAGCGGCGGATACACCCGAGTCCCCCCGGCCCTGCCTAGGCCGTTTGGATGATAGGGGCACCCCGTGGGAGAACGAGGACACACAAGGTCCTGCCACTGCCACACAGCGGCGGATACACCCGAGTCCCTCAGGTCCTACCTGGGCCGCTTGGGGGATAGGGGCGCCCCGTGGCAGAACAAGGTATGCACAGCGCCCAGGCAATCCCACACAACGGCGGATACACCCCAGTCCCTCCGGTCCTGCCTGGGCCGCTTGGGCGATAAGGACTCCCCGTGGAAGATCGAGGAGACACAAGGTCTAGCCATCCCCACACATCGGCGGATACACCCGACTCCCTCCGGTCCTGCCTGGGTTGTTTGGGGGATAGGGACACGCCTTGGGAGACCAAGGTATGCACAGGGCCCAGCCACTCCCACACAGCGTCGGACACACCGGACTCCCTCCGGTTTTGACTGGGCTGCTTCGGGGATAGGGGCGCCCTATGGGAGAACGAGGAGACACGAGGTCCGACCTTTCCCACACAGCGGTGGATACACCCGAGTCCCTCTCGTCTTGCCTGGGCCGTTTGGGGGATAGGGACGCCCCGTGGGAGACCGAGGTATGCACAGGGCCCAACCACCCCCACACAGCGGCGGATACACCCGTGTACCTCCGGTCCTGCTTGGGCCGGTTCGGGCGATAGGGACTCCCCGTGGAAGATCGAGGAGACACAAGGTCTAGCCATCCCCACACAGCGGCGGATACACCCGACTCCCTCCGGTCCTGCCCGGGTCGTTTGGGGGATAGGGACACCCCTTGGGAGACCAAGGTATGCACAGGGCCCAGCCACTCCCACACAGCGTCGGACACACCCAACTCCCTCCTGTCTTGACTGGGCTGCTTGGGGGATAGGGGCGCCCTATGGGAGAAGGAGGAGACACGAGGTCCGGCCTTTCCCACACAGCGGTGGATACACCCGAGTCCCTCTCTCCTTGCCTGGGGCCGTTTGAGGGATAGGGACGACCCGTGGGAGACCGAGGTATGCACAGGGCGCAACCAGCCCCACACAGCGTTGGATACACCCGTGTCCCTCCGGTCGTGACTGGGCTGCTTGGGGGATAGGGGCGCCCTATGGGAGAACGAGGAGACACGAGGTCCGGCCTTTCCCACACAACGTTGGATACACCCGAGTCCCTCTCGTCTTGCCTACGCCGTTTGGGGGATAGGGAACCCCTCGGGAGACCGAGGTATGCGCAGGGCCCAACCACCCCCACACAACGGCGGATACACCCGTGTCCCTCCGGTCCTGCCTCTGCCGCTTGGGGGATACCGACTCGCGGTGGGAGAACGATGAGACACAAGGTCTAGCCATCCCTGCACAACGGCGGATAGGCCCGAGTCCCCCCGGTCCTACCTCGGCCGTTTGGGGAATACGGGCGCCCCATGGGACAACGAGGAGACACAAGGTCCAGCCACTCGCACATAGCGGCGGATACACCCGAGTCCCTCCGGTCCTGCCTAGGCCGTTTGTGGGATAAGGGCGCCCCGTGGTAGAACAAGGTATGCACAGGGCCCAGCCACTCCCACACAGCGGCGGATACACCCGAGTCCCTCCGGGCCTGCCTGGGCCGCTTGGGGGATATGGACTCCCCGTGGAAGATCGAGCAGCCACAAGGTCCAGCCACTCCCACACAGCGGCGGATACACCCGAGTCCCCACGGCCCTGCCTAGGCCGTTGGGGTGATAGGGGCGCCCCGTGGGAGAACGAGGACACACAAGGTCCTGCCACTGCCACACAGCGGCGGATACACCCGAGTCCCTCAGGTCCTACCTGGGCCGCTTGGGGGATAGGGGCGCCCCGTGGTAGAACAAGGTATGCACAGGGCCCAGCCAATCCCACACAACGGCGGATACACCCTAGTCCCTCCGGTCCTGCGTGGGCCGCTTCGGCGATGAGGACTCCCCGTGGAAGATCGAGGAGAAACGAGGTCTAGCCATCCCCACACAGCGGCGGATACACCCGACTCCCTCCGGTCCTGCCTGGGTCGTTTGGGGGATAGGAACACCCCATGGGAGAACGAGGTATGCACACGGCCCAGCCACTCCCACACAGCGTCGGACACACCGGACTCCCTCCGGTCTTGACTAGGCTGCTTGGGGGATAGGGGCGCCCTACGGGAGAACGAGGAGACACGAGGTCCGACCTTTCCCACACAGCGGGGGATACACCCGAGTCCCTCTCGTCTTGCCTCGGCCGTTTGGGGGATAGGGACGCCCCGTGGGAGACCGAGGTATGCACAGGGCCCAACCACCCCCACACAGCGGCGGATACACCCGTGTCCCTCCGGGACGCCCCGTGTGAACACGAGGAGACACCGGATGGAGCAACTCCCACAGAGCGGCGGATACACCCGAGTCCCCCGGGCCCTGCCTGGGCCGCTTGGGGGATAGGCGCGCCCCATGGGACAACGAGGAGACACGAGGTCCAACCACTCCCACACAGCGGCGGATACACCCGAGTCCTCCGCTCCTGCCTGGGGCATTTGGGGGGTACGGGCGCCCGGTGGGGGCATCTACACGTTCCCCTCTATGTCCCCCCACACAGCGGCGAATACACCCGAGTCCCTCCGGTTTTGCCTGGGCCGTTTGGGGAATAAGGGCCATAACCGGGAGAGAGCAGGGGGGCCATCACACTACTTACTCGCCCCACGCCATCGGCGACCATGGATCACCCCGATCTTACATGGTTCTTATGAGGACGAGGCTACCATGTGGGGGGCTCGGGCGCCTTTGACCCCGTCCCCCTATTTACAGGAATATGCCGCAGCCGGTTCCGCCGAACTTTAGACCACTAGGTGCGGGGCACGCTGCCCCATGTGCGCGCCCCCCCCGCACCGTCTTGGGTGACGAGGAGTAGGTATAGTTAGGGGACCTTCATTGGTTCCGCGTTCTGGTGTGATGCCCTCCGTCGCGGAGGGAGGGGTGCAAAGCACCGGGGTACTCCCGTCTTTGCAGGACCCAGAGAACTCAAAATGAGTCAACCAATCGACCTGGCGTTCCCCGGGGAACCCGAGTACCGGGGCTCCCCGTTGCTTGATGCTATCCACCAAGGGCAATCGGCGGCGCACCAGCGCGTGCAGGACAGCTGGTTGGTGGCAAGCGACAAGACGCTGCTCCAGGGCGCCGCAGACTCCCTTCCCCAGGTCGCCGGAGGGCGGCCGGAGGAGGTACCGGACGCGCCACGCTGGGCCCGGCGTTTGGGGGTGATCACCGCTATCACCTCCATGGGGCTCATCTTGACCCCCCGCGTGCTATGCCTCACTGCGACGGTCACGGGATCGTACGATGACCCGACATTCGTTTCCCAAGACGTTCCCCTTATGGTGGTTGCTTGGGCCCCCCTAGTCGAGTACCCGGGGAATACCATGCATCCACTTCACTCGGACCTGGCCCGCAGGGTCATCTCGGGGTGCGCCACGTTCGACACCCTAAGGCTGCGCAAACGCTTGGCGTGGATGCTGAAGGTGTACGAAACCTTGGCTGAATCGGCTAGCGCGCGCCAGGTCCACCACTGCACCATCAACGCAGTATTGCGTCCCATAGCCCCATGTCTCTCCCCTGCTTGCCAAGCCGACTGGGGTCGCCTGGGGGCCAAGGTCTTAGTACGGCTTCTCTGTGCGCTTCCCAAACGGCCTACCAAAGTCGTGCATCACATGTCCAGCACCACGAACGGATTATGGGCCAGGCTTATGGTATGTATGGGCCTCCCGGCAAGTTGGCGGCGTTGGCGGGGGGGGTACCGGTAACCCCACTACCAAAGGGGTTACCAGAAATTCGGGACTGGCCTTTGGAGGTTCTCCAGGGCGCTTTCGAGGCCTCCACCCTACTGACTACCACGGTACAGGGTATGGGGGAATTGTGAGGCAATATCACGCCTTCGTGGGCCTCTTCCCCCGTTCGGGCACTACTCGCTAGTCGGAGCGGCGAGCCCCCCCTCTGCGCGATGTCCCAATTTGTGGTGAACGGGTGGCTGCACTCCGTTAATGGACCCCCTTCCCTTGACCAAGGAGTCGCCTTCTTTGACGCCATACCAGAACAAGCACAAGGCTGGGACGAGGCGTACACCAAGGAGTTCCCGGCGGCCAAAGCATTGTCATTAAACGAGATCAAACAGAGAAGGATTCCAAAGACGGAAGGTGTCACACTATACAAGTGTCGACTCCGTGGCCAAGAAATCCAAAGCAACCCTTCAACGTCCAAACTGCCTCAGCCATCGCCGAGTGATTTGCTTCGTCTGCGGCATGAAGCTTTGGCCTCAAAGAGGGTCTTGAAGACTCTAAACCGGGTACAGCCTGGCTGGTCAATTGAACAGTTGAGGGGGTTGGAGAATATAATATTGCCACAATTTAATTATGAAATCGAGAATCACAAGCTTCCGGTGTCTGTGGTTGCACACCTTCTCAAAGAATCTGGGCCTCTAACAGGCAGGGGCCGCTCCTCTACACCACCAGGCCAGTGCACTCTGTCCCTTGCAATTTTTTGTGACGGAATCACCCCCAGGGACCGTCCAAATCTCAACATCAAAGCTGCCCTGGTAGACCTGGGAGGGACACTGTTCCCTTTTGTTGAAAACATTCCCGAAACAACCGGTTTTTTGACCTGGCGAGAAATGTCCAAAGTTGATTATAGTGGTTTGGTGGCGGAGCATAGACCTAGGAAGTTGAATACTCTAGGTGCCCAGCCTTTTGTTGTACCTGTGCGTTTTGCGGGGTGTGTCCACCGTGTGCAAGTCACGGTTGCTTTTCGGTTTGTAATTGCTTACCACCATCAGCTATGGTGGGAGCTGGGGGGGCGTGCCTGTGTTGTGTGCCCTTGGGAAAGAGCACACGGTGTTTGGGACATGTTCCTACATGAACCGCTGCCCATTCATGAACACCCCTGCACAAAATTTGCGGGCACCACTGGCCTGCAAAATGTTTTTCCAATGCAACCTGTGTTGCATAATATCAAAGGGGCCATTAGTCGCATGCAGCGTTGTTTGGCGCGTATTACCCCCCGCGGATGCAAACCTACTGTTCCAGTGTCTGGTTACCCTGGCAAAGCGCTACGGTATCACAAAACTGCCTGTTGACTCCCGTCAGCATCGCTCGTGGCTTCCGGACCGGTTTTTCGCTGACGGGTCGGGAGGCCTGGTCGCTTGCGTCACGGCTTGCACAAGATGTTGCCCTTCTGTTGCCTTACCATGTGTTGTTCCTCTCGATCTGTCACATCGTTGTTCTAATCTATAGTGGTACCCTACAAATACCCACCACTGCATGGCGCATCTGGGGCCTGCTTCATGTGTTCTTAATGCACCTTATCCTGGAATACAGTGAGGAAGGTAGCACACAGACCCTGTATTGTCATGGTATGGAACATGTTTTCCAGCTGCCTCGGTTACCAAAAGGCTGTACGGATGAGGCAAGAGAGAGGGATCCGAGGCTTGGCAAGCGGTTTGCCCACCTCACCTCCACCGTGGCAGACAAAAGTATTGAAGAGACGTTGGGGCATGAAATGTATGTCACATTCCTGGGGCGCCGTGCTCGTCGCTGTGAGGTCCATTTTTGGCACCCCGAGAGGCGGGGGACGAAGGTGACAATGGTGACAAAAAGTGCCGAGGACTCAGCCGCATCCTTTGATATTGGTCCGGTGTCGGACTCGGCCCCGCAGCGGAGCCAACCAATGCGTGCTTTCAAGCTGCACAGGCGCATTGTTGTGGATGCAAGTAATTCGTCAGACCCTGACCCAACAGCTTCTGACAGCTCTGGTAATTCCTCTATGGCATCTAGTGACGCATCTTCACATACGGACAGCGGTGATTCTACAAGTACTGGCACCCCCAGTATCACCAGCAGCAGCAGCAGCAGTGACTCCCTTGTCCCGGCGGCACCACGTCAAAAAAGTTTCGCCGCCGTGGCGTCCCAAGAAAGCCAGCTGTGAAGGTGGCGTGCATTGATGTTGATGACACATCCTCAAGTGCCCCCCGTGCCACCTTGTTTCGCGAAAGGGACCATTGCCATACATACTACTTGACTGTTAACCTTTGCTGACCTCTACCTCAGGAACCCACTCCCTAAGGTCCTTGGTGCGGCCGGGGTATACCCAAACCTATGTCACCCACCCTGTTTCGGGGTGGGGCGGTGCGAATGTCGGACAACAGCACCTCGGCCGCATACCCAATTGTTCGGAGGTGCCCGACACATGTTTTTTGTGGTACTTTGTACAATTTCTTTTTGTTAGTGCGCGCCACAAGCGATTTTTTCTGTCGGTGCACCAACTCTTACTGGGGATTTCTCCACTGGCCGCTCGGAAAAACGCTTGGGATTTATCCGGTGGGCGCTCGGGATATCGCTTAGGATTTATCCGGGGGCCGCTCGGGATATCGCTGCGGATTTATCCGGTGGCCGCTCGGGAAATCGCTTGGGATTTTTCCAGTGGCCGCTCAGGGATACCCAAGCGTTTTCGGTATATCCTTAGGTGTATCCGAGCACGTACCTAGACATTTTCCATTGAAAATCCCCAGCGATTTGGACATAAGAAGCAAAGCGATGGAGCGACCTGTGTCCAATTTGGGGTTAACTCCATTTACGAGTATGACGCGGACATCCCGATAGGCGGACCTTTGGTGGATTCTCCCCCCACGGTGGTGATACCCAATCCCGGGGGGTCAGGGCATGGGGGCGACCCCATGCCGGCAAATCTTCAAACGGAGCTCGGGTCATCATGGAGACAACAGCAACAGAGCAAGGCTCTTCGACCACTCAGCCAGATGGGCGTTACCCCGAATACCACAGGGACCCCCCAGGCTGCCCCTTTGGGGATTCACATGTGCGTTGCTTTGCACGCCCCGCGAGGGTCCGCTCACATGGGACGCGGCAGGGACAATTTCCCGTCCGGCAGCCCCGACGTGGGCCTGGCTCGGGTTGAGAGAGCTGGACGCCCCCCCCCTACCCGGCGTTTCGCCGGGCGAACCCCCGTGGGGCGGCCCCCTTGCTGGAACCCCGGGGGACTATCACCGCACGGGGGGCCCGGGTACTGGAGATCACATCCCGGCAGACGAGGGTCGTTGCCCTACTCGGTGGGATAGCCGCGCGTTCAGGATTTGGAACGCGACGTGGAGGACGCAGAGGCCACTTGCCAGGCTCTGTTGTTCCAGCAGGGGCGTCGCATGCAGGAGGTGCCGCGGGCCCTGGCGGATCTGCGTTGCGCGGACATAGACCTCTCCGCTATGCGGCAGGGCCACGCCACGGTTAGCGGGAAATTAGTGCGGGAACGGTCCCGCCCTAGGTCCCTCGAAGAGGAAGGCAGCAACCCCTGTCAGCAACTGGCCGACGCCCAACAGGCTGCGTGCGACGTGGCTGGGGTGGTCAACGAACGCCTTAACCGGCGCCTGCCCGCCATCCTCGAGGCTGCCCACATTGTGCGCGATGAGCGCGTCTCCTAGCCCAGTAGGTAGCAGGCCTTGAGGGGTTGGGTCCCCGCGGGGTACGGGCCGCCCTCCATGGGCAACCCCAATTTGCGGGAAATCTGTGCGAGTCTGGTGTCTGCCGCGGTCCTCCGTGTGGACCCCCCGCCCTCCTTGGAGACCGTCTCACGTCGGGTCACGGCACAACCCATCCTCCGCTTCCCGACAGAGGCTGTGGGACGGGGGCCCTAGCGCGCGGTGTCCGCGGGTTCGCAGCCCTCGGGTCCAGCCCAAGCGCCGTGCGAGGCACAGGTGGCCACACTATCGGCCCCCGCGACCGGACACCGCCGCGTAGAAGGTACCCCCCGGAGCAGTCCCGGAGGGAACGCGACTCCATCCGCCACCGATCAGGCCATGGCCGTCGCCACCACCCCGGGACGGGATGGGCTCCGCTCTCTGCTGGTGCACGTCAACGAGGTGCCAGAGGAGTCGTAGGCGGAAGAGGCCCACAAGCTCCACCTACACTTGGCTACCAGGTCGGACCTCCCCTTGGAGTTCCCGTAGAGCCATCTGCGGACCCAATACGTGGCTTTGGGCAAGCTCTTGCCCACACGCACCGAACTGGACCGACTGGTCGAGCAGTTCGTCCAGGAGCGCTAGCTGGCGCCCAACACCCCCCAGGATCCGGCGCCCGAATCCGAAGGGGCGGCCACGGTGACAGCGGCTGTCAGGGCCAACCAGGCTGGCGGGAGCAGCAAGGCGACCGGGCAGGGCAAAGGCGGCGCGGATTACGACACGTACTCCGTGGCCGTAATGGTTAAGCGGCGCGTCAGCCCGGGCGACCCCCCGGAACCCATCTTCCGTGTGTCCACGGGGCGCCTGGGCATGGTCCTGAAAAAGGCCTTCGGGGACTTCCCTGGGTCCTACCTCAAGGACGAGGGGCAACTCTGCCACACGGAGGACGGGGGATGGGCCCACGTCACGGAGCGGAACGGTGGCGACTCCGACAAGCAGTTTGGCTACGAATGGTCCAAGGCCAACCGCCACCCATACACAGTGGGCCTCTTGCGGGTCCACCACCCAAAGAAGAGCAACACTATTGCCCAACGCCTCCGGAGCGCGGACCTCCTGGCGGGTCCCCACAGGGTCGTTTGGCTGCGGGACCAGGATGGGGCCGGGGACGAGGCCTGCAAGCGGCGCCGCTCCTCCTCCTTTTCCCCGCCACGTACGTCCCGCAGATCCGAAGAGGACTACACCCCATGCCGGGGGAGCAGATACTCCCCCCTCGGAGGAGGAGCCCCCTTGGTACACGCTAGAGGACCCAATCTCGTTCTAGCCTAGAACGCTCTAGCTAGAACGTTCTAGCCTAGATTAGATCAATACTAGAACGATATAATGTCTACCAACATATCCCAATTTCTTCATTGTTCCGTGCGTGCGTGCGTGCATGCTTGCTTGCTATTGTCCGTCGTGCATTGTTCCATGCTTCCTTCTTTCCCGCTTAGATATTGCACATTTCTTTGCAATGAAACGACCCGCCACTACCCCCCTTGCTCCCTCCTCACCCGGGAAGGATACTTCCCTCTTGTCCAAGGCACTGCGGGAGTTGAGTGGGGCCTCAAACCTCAAGGATGAGCGGGTGGGCCATTACTTGGCCACGTGGGCGCTATCATGGCTCCTAGCACGGCAGCAATTCAACAACGCCGTCCAACATGTGAACTCCGCCACTTCTACCCAAACCACGGGTGAGGCGTGCAAGGCCGCCGTTGAGGCATACGCCGCCTCCCTACTTCCCCCCACCGCCATGTGTGAACTAGTGCTCAACATGAGGGCCCCCAAGTCGTCGTGGAGGACCCTCTCGGAGCTCTACACGCTCCGTAAGTTGGAGTATCACCGCACCGTCCCTAGTGGCCCCTACTCCCGGCCAATTTGTACCGAGCGGGCTTTCCAAGCCCGTTGGAAGGAGTTGGTCGCCCCGGTGCAATTGAACAACCCCGTTGCCACGGTGTTGCCCAAGGCCACCGGGATCTCATGGCCCTTCGCCTCATGGGTCACATACATCCTCTCCCGGCCGGGCTTGGTGCGGTCAATCAACCGCACCTTCCCATTGACGTTTATCGTCCGGGGAGGTGACTACCCCGTCGCCGGGGGCAATCGGACCCAACTCACCATCTCCTTGGCCAACTTCGAGCGCTTGGCCCGCTCCCCAGCGGGCCTTTGGGTGTTGAGCATGGCTAATTGCGATGACAAGGCCATGGAGACCCTTGGGACGTTGTGGAAGAGCAATTGGGAGGTAGTCTTCTCACCTAGTGCCTTTCACTCGTTCTAGTTTTGATCTAGTCGGCCTCAAACACCGCTCGCTAGACGCTAGATTGGACTAGACTAGAACGAAATTAACCACCCCCCACTTCTCGTGTTTAGGTGATTCAAGAGATCATCGACACGGGGCTGGTCCAATGGGGGGCCTCCAAGGAGGAGGCAAAGGTGATCCTTGGGGGGGATCAACCGTGGACGCGACGGGTGATCGGGGTGTCCACATGCCCCCAAGTGGGCTCCATGTTCAATGAGGGCATATGGAATGCCCCAACGAAGACTTGGGAGGGTAGTGCTAACCCCCGGACCATGGAGGGTGATGAGGCCAACTACACGGCCTTCCTCCTTGGGACGCCATCCTTGCAAGCCGCCGGCTGCAGTATGCAGCCCATTTTGAAATTGCCACGTGCCTGGGTCGTCTTGTGCATTTTGCACCTGACAATGGCCATGGGCCGCTTGTTGGGGGAGCTTCTCGATCGGGAGGCTAGGTTGGTCACCCCTGCGCTCCGTCGAGACTTGCAAGTTCTCCTATCGGAGAGGCGTGCAGGTTGGAGCGTTTATGGGTCAGCATCCCCGGTTGGGGAGGAGACGGCCAAGTTTTTTTGACGCATGGCCGGATATGGCTAAGTGCCTTGGCATTAGGCCAAGCACGGCCAAGTACAAGGCCATCGCGAACATGTGGGACCTGCTACAGGCCCTCTATTGTACATATCAGGGCCCTAACCCTTTGGATTGTGTTGCTGTTGCGCGCGATTTCCGGCGACACTGCACTGCTGGAACAGCATCATGGTATCTACTAAGCCTTGAGCAGGATGTAGATACCATGTTGCGGAACATTAAGCCTTTTGGCCTGGCTATGTTCTCCGGTGACATTTCGGAAAGCATTAACCGGGGGGGGCTGTCGGGTGGAGGGGGTGGACGAGGTGTCGGTTCGTCAATTGTCGGCCATCCACAGGGAGGCCAATGTGCAAGCGCAGTGCACGACATGGTTGTTTGCGTACTTTGACGTGTCGTGGGTTGTGCATGGGGGGCCACGGTCGCAAGTGCCATGCTCGGGCAGGGATGCCATGGAGGTAAGGAGGGGCCAGGGTCACATGCAGGCTTCCCGTAACCAGACTTTTGCAATCCAAGATGGCTACGCGGGAGCAGTGGGACGAGCTGATGAAGCAGGTACATTTCGTGCTGTGCGTTCTAGCGGTGATCTAGGGAATCGTTCTAGTCTTGATCTAGGCAGCACGATCGGCCGCTGGACTGTCGCTAGAATGCCGCTAGAACAGTTGCCTAGAAGGCCGCTAGAACGCTCTTGTGCTAAAGAACGCAGCGACCCAGGCGCTGATTGCGCAAATCCTGGAGTCGGACAGGCGTGCGGCGGAGGAGCCGAAGGCGGAGCAGGCCCCGCACCCCAAAGCCCCCCTTGCCAAGCCCAAGCCCAAGCGCAAGCCCCAACCACAAGCCCATCGTCCACCGTTGCCACCCCCTCCCCCATTGGTAGCCCGGAAGGGGGCGACGGCGTTGGAGGAACTGGCAGAGGTGGAGGCGGCGCGGGGAGAGCTCAAAGGGTTTTTGGATTCCCGCACCGCCTCCAAGGCGGCCAAGACTCGGGCGGAGACGAAAGTCTCGGCCTGGGAGGTAAAATTGCGGAGCCTGGTGGAGGATGGAGCGGAGGAGGAAAGGGTGGAGTGGGCGGAGGCCAACCTTCGCAAGGCGAAGGCGAAGGTGGCCGAGTAGGCGGCGGTGGTGGCGGGGTTCGAGCGGACGGTGAGGCAGTGCCAGAGGCAGTTGGCGGCGGTGGTGGCAAGGGTGAAGGACGAGGAGATGGACGAGGTGGTGGAGGTGGACGTGCATGGCGAGATGGAGGAGGAGGCGAGCGTGAAGGATGAGGAGGAGGAGACCAAGGTGGTGGAGGTGGCGCCGGCGGGGGGGGGGGGGACGAGCGACTGGCTCAAGGGGTTGATGGGGTCGAGGGCTGCGGGGGCCCTCCAAAACTTGCCATGGGACCCCGCAGTCCTGGCTGGCCCCCACCCCCCAAACATGGACACCCCCCTCCTCGT
This sequence comes from Eutreptiella sp. 'Long Island Sound 2002', assembly GCA_964036045.1. Classification (NCBI taxonomy): domain Eukaryota; phylum Euglenozoa; class Euglenophyceae; order Eutreptiales; family Eutreptiaceae; genus Eutreptiella; species Eutreptiella sp. 'Long Island Sound 2002'. The sequence goes on along the minus strand of OZ038383.1, from coordinate 88,811,049 downwards.
CACCCCGGAGAGTCCCGTATGGACTCTTCGGTTTTTGTTGGTGCGGGTGCACCACCGGCTGTTGGGGGCGGGGCGGTGGGTCTGGGTGGACGGGGAGGGGGTTGTCCACCTGGACAAGCCCCTGCGCCTGGGGGTGGTCGAGGGGTCGTGGGGGTGGCAACGTGAGTTGCCGGGGCAGGGGAACAAGCGGTGGGGGGAGGTGGGAACCCCCCTGAAAGGGGGGTGAAGATGTTTGAGCTGGCGCAAACCAACATCTTCACCCCGAAGCGGAAAAAGGGGGGGGGCAACCACTGGCGATTCGTCCCCCACTGCTGGCAGGGGCTGGGCTTGGGGGGTGTTGAGTGGGTGGGGAAGGCCTCGGTGTGGACGCCGACCTGGTCGGCGCTGCTGGACTTCGGGGGTTTCAGCCCCGAGGCGGCGAACCGGGGGGTGTATGCCGGGGCGGTGCACGGCATCGCCACCCGGCCCAAGCCCAAGCCCAAGCCCGCCGCAAGCCGCCGCTGGCGGCCCCCCGCAGCCGCAGCCCCCCAACCCCGCGGACGCCTTCGCCAAGGCACTGGGGGCCATCTTCCCCGCCCTGGACCGCCAAGGCACGGTATGTCAATTGCGTTCTAGCGTTGATCTTGCGAACCGTTCTAGCGCTGATCTAGCAACCGCAGTACCGCCGCCGCTAGAACGTCGCTAGAACAGCGTTGAACAGTTGCCTAGAACGCCGCTAGAACGCACCTGCATTTTGTTTGTCTCTTCAGGTTGTCAGCGTGCAGACGTGTGGAGGCGACCCCCGCGGGGCGCGCGTGGAGTGGCGCGATGGTGGAGGGCGCACGCACCTCGTGGGGGTCACCGAGTTGAGCCGGATGTTGGGGGCGAACCCCAATTTGGCCCTCTCGGTGCTCGAGGGTTTGGGTAGGTGGGAAGCTGGCAGGAGTGCGGGGGGCATGGACCCGCAGCGCAAGGGCTGGGCCAGGTTGCAGGACCGAGGGGGGGATGACAGCAGCAGCAGCAGCAGCACCAGCAGCACCAGCAGTGGGGGGAAGACACCCCCCCCAAGGCCCCCGAACCCCCCCCCCCAAGGCCCCCAAGAAAAAACCCCGCCACATCGAGAGTAGCGACGAAGAAGATGCGCCCCCCCACCCAAGCCCAAGCCCAAGGCCAAGCCGCAGGCCAAGGGCAAGAGCAAAGCCCCCCCCCCCCCCAAACCCCAGCCCGCCCCCTATGCAAGATAGGGGCCGGGACCCCTATGGGAATGTGCCGGGTGTGGGGGACGCCCGGTATGTTCCTTGGGCGGAGGGGGGCAATGGGGGGACCGTTAGCCAAGTGACGGTGTTGGGGGATTGGGATGAGGAGTTGGACCCGGGGGAGTGGTGGGTGGTGTCGCTGGGGTCCAATGGGGAGGGGGAGGGCGGGAAGAAGGGGAAGAAGGGGAAGAAGAGGAAGCGGGAGAAAGAGGGGGGCACCTTCCGGTTGGCGGGGGACCTCCTCTTCCTCACCCGGGAGGAGGCGGAGGCCCACCTCCGGGAGGCCTTGGAGGCCGGGGACGACGGGGATGACGGGGACGACGAGGGGGACGAGGGTGGTGACAAGGGGGAGGGGGGCGATAAGGGGGGTGAGGCGGGGGGTGACAAGGGGGGTGAGAAGGAAGGGGACACGGGGGGTGGGGGTGAGAAGGGGGGTGCCGGGAGCAAGGATGAGCCCCGGCAACCCCCCACCACGCAGGAGGGGTAACCTGCGTGTCGCGACTCGCGAATGGGGGCCTGGGGGGGCAGGGGGGCTAATCGGGCTAACCGGGCTAATCGGGCTAACCCACCATCACGTGACCCGGCGCCAGCCCGCCAAGTGACCTTCCAAGTGACCTATGGGGTGCGGTGGGGGGCTAACCGGGCTAACCGGGGGGTGGGGGGGGGAACCCGGCGCTCCGTGAGTGGGGTCCAGCATCGGGACGCTGTGATTGGCCACGGCTGGCCGTGGTAGCCGGGGCAACTTCTCTTTGAGGAGTGGCGGAGCATTCATATATATCGTTCTAGCGGCGTTCTAGCGAACCGTTCTAGCGGCGTTTCAGCGACGCTCGCTAGAACGTCGCTAGAACGCCGCTAGAACGAAAATTTTTTGGACTCCAAAATCAGGTGAAAACGGTGAAATTGTGAAAAAAAAAGTATGGGCCCCCGAGTATGGATAGGGGGGTCCACGTTGGACACCTCATCCCTCCCCCCCCCCCCCTGCGGGGGGGGGTATCCCCCTCTTTTTTTCGTTCCAGCCTCTCTACCCTGTTCTAGGCTAGAACGAGATTGGGTATTCTAGCGTGTACCAAGGGCCATACCGGGGTAGCCAACGACCAACTCCCGAGCCCACGGGACGGTGGATACGACTACCGGAGGCATACCGACTACCGCTCGCCAGCGCGGGGAGAACCCAGTCGCCACTCACCGCAATGGCTCCCCCTGGAAGACGTAAGGGGACGGGAACACCGGCAATACGAGCCCCACGGGGGCTTTGGGGAGCGGATGGCTTACCCTCGCCCGGAATCTTAGCCCATGACCCAGGCGCACCACGCACCTATGGCGAGGCTCCCGCCAGCCGCTTACTTGGGCCCGCTACCTGTGGACCCACGCTACTCGGGGGACGGCCGGTGTCCCTCTACTGGGTGGCCATGCCCCCGCAGGGGGCGAACCACCAACAAGCACCGTACCAGCACCAGCCCTACGTGCCAAACCCCCGGTCAGGGACGTAACGGCGCCTCCCTTAGGGTATTCGGGGCTGTGGTACGGAGAGGCGGTGCCAGCCGCGGCTGCCGCACCTCTGGTGGCCCCGGTGGCCCCCGGTGGCGGCACGGCGGCCGGCAAGGAAACTGAATTTTTGTGATCCGACCGGCCTGCCTCTTTTCTGAAATTGAATGTCATCTCCACTCACGCAGGATCCTTTCACTGTTTTGCCCGTTAAAATTCTCACACATACACCATACACCATGCTAACCCCTCCCCCCCCCCCCACCCCAATGGACATGGCAAAACATTTGGTTGCTTTTTTTGGTTTCTTTTTATTATGGATGACCACCAACCCACCCCTCTCTTTTCAGAGAAACGGTCCGCGGAGCCCCGGCGGCGCGGCTAACCTCTTGGGATGGCAGGAGGGAAGAGTGGCAAGCGGACTGGTGTGGTCATCCAGGGGCATGGAGGACAGCTGCTTTTCTGTGCAAAACAACCCTATGTTAATCGAGTTGAGTTTTGCTTGTGATACATTTTGGTACACTCTGACACACCATATTTCTTTTGCCTTTTTTCTGCCCGCCATGCCTGACGTTGCACCCGATGGCAGTACTCGCACCCATGAGGTGCGGTATGAGTACATGGGTCGGGGACCAGCGGAGCCGCCGTAGTGGCAAGGTACCGGGGCAGTTGTGCGGGGACCTTCTTCGACGCAGAGGAGGTCCCCCAAACTGCTTGTCTGGGTTATCGTGCCGCCGCAGCCAGCCCCCAGCCAATAGGTAACGAACCCATGCCCCTCCCCACCCTGTCTTTTCCTATCTGTTCTTTGCCCCGGCGCTTCTCTCAGAGGGACAATCACGGGGGGCTCCCCGGGACCGGACCCTTTACGCCGACCCCCCCCCCCCCCTCCCCCGCCCCCTCCCTAGAAAACTGGCTGGAAAGTGCCGGACCATGGGGGCCAAAGGCGCCCGAAGCAAATTTTGCTTGAATTAGTAGAGGGTGAAAAAATGGGTTTTCACCCCATGTGTCTATAGTCGAAATACTCAGTTTTTTAGGGAGAACCCAATAATGGATGAAAACCAAATTGGACCAAATATGAATACCACCCCTGTGCAGGTGTGTGTCAAAGATGGCCCATACACTAGGGTAAAGCAGTGCCTCTGCAACTGAACAGTCATGGGTTCAAATCCCAGTGGGGGCAGTGTGCCCGACTCCAATGAGGATCAAGGACACCATGGGAAATTTTTTTTGTTTTTTTGTTTTTGTCTTTTTAGTGCTTTGGTTTTGTCCCCTTTGTTGGGTATCCCCAAGAAAGCAGGGTTGACGTAGCATTTCCGCCCACCTGTGCGCCCCCCAGAAGGCTGGGTCTAGGTAGCCAATTCTGATTTTGTCCCCATTTGCTATGCCCTTAAACGCAAGTACCACCTACCATGCCCCCCCCCCCCCTGTTGCAATTTCTTTTGTCAACATACATACCGCAAAAATGTGTACCGCGATGAGGGGGTCATTTTAAGCCATATATGTTGGGGTCCGGTTGCCCCCCTCCCCTTCAGCCGGCCCCAGAACCCCCGCCCCCCCACCCGCCAGACCCAGCCCCCCCCCCCCTCCCCCCCGCCCTCAAATTGGCTGGAAAATGGGAGGGACTCGGCGTATGGCCCGATGGTACGCCCCCCCCCCCCGTGGGGACAATGGCGGATCATTTTTCTAAACTGTCGCCAGCATTGCCTTTTCTGCTGTATGCTCTCGCGTCCCCCCCCTCACCTGGCTGGGGGACCTACCCGAACTGCTGCAGTATGGCGATCCGGGGGACCGCTCACCATGGGACTCAGACACTGGCAAACCTCTATCACAGTTGGCTTCGCCCCAACCACCCATGCCAACTCCCCCACCTACACCACCATCCCCCCCATCACCATACCACGCTCCCCCCTCACCCTTAGCCCCCTCACTAGGAAATCCTCCATCACCACCCTACCTTACTCCTCCACCAAAGATCGTCCCACTCAATAGGAACCCCCCCCCCTCGCCAAGGCCACCGACCCCATCAACCCAAGGACCGAGTAGTGGCTGTTCCGGCCCCTAGCAACACTTGATGTTCCGTTTGACCTTGGGTGGACAACGTACGCCTTTGCGTTGAAGCGCTTGGGCCAGGTAGCCCTATGGGGGAAGGGACAACCGGTATCGAGGTCCCGTTTCCTCGAACGGAGTCTTGAGCAGGCCAGGTTGATCCTCGCCCGTTCTGTTCCCCGTCCACTCTGCCCCGCTGTTTGCAACGTCCCCAACTCCCCACCAGCAAGGCGGCCCCTGGCGACGGTTCAAACGAGCCTACCAGGGTTGATCGCACACCAACGGACCTCGCCTTCCTTTCAAAGGTGGCAAAGCGTTCCGCTGTGTCTGACCATGCACAACAACCAGCTACAAAGGCCCGGCAACGCTTTGCATCTGGATTGAGTCTCACAGGGCGTGAGTCGCGTGAGCTGTTGGCCAAGGTTGTTTTAGGCATGATTTTGCCTTTGCCTTTCCACTGGGCGGCCTTTTCACTATGCCATGTTGCAGTGCTGCTTTATGCAAGTGACCTGAAACTGCCTACTGTTCAATGGAGAGCAGCCGGTGCACTACACACTTTTGTAGCACTGCTAGTCATGGAGTTGGCAGAGGGCGGGAGTACAAGCACATTGTATTGCCATTCTTTGTTGCACACATGGGGTTTGCCCAGATTGTCAATATGCACGAGCGATGAGGCAGGTGAGAGCTACCTTTGTCTCAGCAAACGCTTTGCCCGGGTGACCTCAACAGTCCCCGATGACAGCATTCACGAATGCTGGACGCATGAATTATACATGAAGCTGTTGCACACCAGTGCAACGAGGTGGCAGGGTCGCTTGTGGTGGCCACAACGGCGGCCCATCATTCTCGAGCCTTGCATTTTTGGAGCTGCTGAAGTGTGGCGCAACGGCATGGTGCATGTCCTGGCATCGTGGGCGGTCATTGGGGATGCCACCATGTACATGGATAAGAGTGCCCAAAGTTTGAAGTTGGGACTGCCAGGGGTTTAGGGTCGTAGTGACGTTTGTTGTGTATGTGGGCATTGTGCGCAGGTACAGAGCACCATGCGACATTGCGAGCCATTTGATTTGAGCACATTTAAGGCTTGGCCAATGGCCCCTTGCACACCAAATTGTGTGTTTCAGTCCAGCAAGGAAAGAAAAAAGTCCACGGCGTCGAACACGCGGCCGGCACTCAGCAATCGGTGGCATCGGATGCTGAATTCAATTAGGCTGCTTCAGAGTCTCATATCTTGCGGAAACCCAGAAACCCTGTGCGCATGTGCCGTGTGGCCCTGAAGGGAACACTATATAAAGAGGAGGGAACTGATCGCGACTCTGACGAGGGCAGGAGTGGTGAGGAGCTTCCGGCCGTGCCTACACAACGGTGCAAACACATCACCATCGTTGGAGTGAGTGGCAGTAGCAGTAGCAGCAGCAGTAGCAGTAACAGTGGCAGGAGTAGTTAATCAGTCACCACCAGCGATGGTGAGGATGCATCTGTAATTAATTTGGACGAGGCACGTTGGTCCGATAGGTCTCCGGCTGTGTACATGTTGTCACAATTGGAGGAGTTTGAATTGAAAGACTAATTGGTGGCAGCAATACTTTTGCTTTTGCTTTGTGCTTTGTGTACTTAGGGCCGCCGCAAGGACCCTCCCCTTGCGGTGTGTGGTACCCATGGCCAAACATAACCAAGCCGATGACACCCTGATGGTAATCAGGGGCGGTGTGAATTGTCAGATAACACCTGGGCCGCATACCCAACAGTTCGGAGGTGCCCGACACTTTTTTCTTAAATTTTTTTGTTTTTTCATGTTCTGCCTATGTTCTACCCTTTGGTTCTTCCTACCCGTCAAGGGTGGCCGTAGTTTTACCCGCAGCTCGTGTAGGCTGCCCCTACACGGACGACCCGTCAAGGGGGCCCGTAATCTTACCCCCAACAGTGTAGGCTGCCCCTACACAACCCACCCGGAAACCCACGAGGAAAAGTTGTAGCGCCTTTCACAGGCAAAATCAGAAAGTAGTGTGGCATTTTCCCCAGGAAAAGGTGTACCTAAAGTGTACGACGTAGGACGAGCGCCACGGCCACATGTGGGGGCGTCTGGTCTTCAAGGCGGTCTCCAACAGCTCCACTTCCTACGCTGCGGCCAATATCGACGCCAAGGCGCTGGGGCGGTACTTGCGGCGGTCCACAATGCTGGAGCTACCCTCCAAGCCCAGACAGGCCATCCTCCCCCGTCTGGAGAACACGGTGGGCCCAAAGGGCCCGGGAACACCCGACCCGGCGACCACCGAGGCGTCCCCGGGAGGGGAACATTTCCGGGCGGTTACCCTGAACTTCCGTCGAGGGCTTGCAGGCAAGGTGCGAGCCTTGGGGTCCCGTCTGCGTGGCTGGGGCTACCCGGACCTAGTGGGATTGTAGGAGGTTGGCACGTGCCAGCCCACATTGTGGCCCACGCCATGTACTGGGCCGCTTTCCCCCCGGCAGCGCATCCGGCGGCCGGGGTTGGGATGCTAGTGCGCTAGCACCCCACTTTTTTGGAACTGGGGAGGCACATCCACTCCGGTGCGCGAGGCCTGGCCTTGGAGTATCGGAGCCGCGGAGTGCACATCCTAGCCGTGGTGGTCTGTTTCCCGGCGGACCGGGACGTGGACGTGGTGCGTAGCCTCCTCGCATGGGCCCTCAGTGTCATGGCCCCCCGCCGAGGGGTGTATACCCTGATGCTAGGGGACCTCAACGCCAACCCAGGGTGGGCGACAAAATTCCAGATGGCCCCGGCTGCCCTTTCTGTCCTATGGGAGGATATCCTACAGGACACTGGGCTTTCCCGCTGCGCTCCCTCAGTGGAGGTGCCCACGTGGACCGACGGGCGCGGGTGCGTGGGGGTCATAGACCACGTTCTACAAGGGCCCGCCCCCAAGGAAGGGCCCCTGTGGGTGGAAGAGGCTTCGCACTTCCCTTTTGACCATTGCCCCGTGGTGTGGGACGCTCGGGGAGTCCTCGATCTAGAAGACAGGCCCAAGGTGCTCCTGCGCGCCCGGCACTTCCAGATCCGCGACCAAGGCATCACGGGGGCCTGCCATACGGCTTTGGCGGCCGCCCGCCATGAGAGGGGCGCGCGGCCGGAGGATTTGGCGGGCCTGTATGCCTACTTCCTAGCCTCAACTATTCGGGCGGTGGAGAGTGCCCACATCCCCCCCCGTGAGTTCAGGGAGCTCCCCGGGTGCGTGGACCACGTTCACCGACAACTCCAGGCCCACGCCAAAAGGTGGCCCAGATGGTGGGAGTCTTTGGACACCCTTAAGGGTCGGCTAGACCTGCGCAAGGACCTGGAGGAGGCTTGGGAAGTGGGGAACCTACATCGGTACCTCGCCCACCTCCCAGAGGTGGCCCCTCTCACTGGGCCCCCCCGGGGGGCCTTCCGGTGCCTCTACGGGCCGGCCCGCACGCCACCAGTCCAGCCACGGTTTTCTGTTCACGTGGACATGGCTCCGCGGACCCGAGCCAAGGTAGCCTTGGGCCAAGTCCGGCAAAGACGCCGGCGGATATTAGGAACATCACGGGGTGGGTTACACCACCGAGCTTGCTGGGCCTACCTACGGCGACGCCCCCTCGCCTGCGCCGCATCCTTCAGTGCACCGGCAACACAACGCCGGCGCGGGATTGGCTGCAGCACTGGATGCTGCGGGAAATGGACGACGGTGGCCTCGACATTGTGTGCGAGATTGTTAACCGCTACATGAAGGGGGAGCACCTGGAGGCCGTGGCACACAGGGACCTCCACCTTTTTCCCAAAAAGCCTCCCCATGGTATCGCCACCCGGTCACCAACCTTGTTCTTCTGCGCAAGGTTGTGGGCCTGGTGGTAAAGGAGGAGGAGCAGCCCTGGCTCCGGGAGCACGGCTTCCTACCCCCCCTCCAACTTTGCCTTGTGGCTAGGTACGTCCGTATGGGACTTCCTTCGTGTGCTCCACGATTACTTGTGGCATCGGTGGGGTTGGGGGGGTGAGGCGTGGCCCATCCTGGACAATGTCCGACACGCTTTCGGATCCCCCGACCACGTCTCTCGGGATTCGGTACACCATGTGATGGGCTACGGCCGAGACCTGTGTCGCCTGCAGCGCTCTCTAGTGGAGGACATGCGCCTCGACATGGGCGGCACGGACGATGTCAACCACGCCATAGGATGGTTTGATGCGGGCTCCGGCCAAGGCTGTCCTCTCTCCCCATTGGGCTGCGCACCCATGGGGAAGGTCCGGGCGAGGATGTTCTCCAAGACCTACCCCGGCCGGCCTACTACAAAGTTTGGCGTGGGCCGACGACACGGTGTGGCTGGGAGGCTCCTCGGAGGACGCGTCCGCCATCCTTGGGGCCCTACCTGCTGCGGAGGACGCCGTAGCCCAGTGTTGCGACGTATCTAAGATGCACGTGCTACGCACGTGGATGAAGGGGCAGCGAATTCGGTACGGGGTACCTTCGGTCTGGATGAATCGGGTCCGTTTACCCGTACCGTCGGAGTCGGAATACATCCGCTCCCTGGGGCGGCACGCCCTCCCGCATACCTACCACAAGGAGGACTTCCGCAAGCTTATGACGGCGGCACGTCGTGCATAAGTGGTGATACCCCTTAAATCCCTGCGGGCACAATACCCCCCGGCCATGTATAACCCGAATGCTAGCGGCATGGCGCGGTTTTAGGCTGGGGTCCGCCCCCCCCATCCCTTCAGGGTGTGGCATCTGGCGGGCCTTCTTGCCGTTTCCGCCCTGCGCGGTTGTGGGGCCCTACCGGCACATCGCCTGCTTGGGCCGGTGCAGGCGGGTCTCTCGGGCATATTGCCTCTGGGACCCGACATGTTGACCATGTTCGTGCTCAACTATGCCCACTAGTTGAACCACCCCAACCCCTCACCCGCGCCTCCACCATGTGGGGGCTCATGTGCGCCCTTTGGTGGTTTAGCCCGGACATGCCGGGCGTGCTACGGGGTCTGGCGGACTGCGACCGCCACCCCACGGACCACGATCGTTTCCTCCGATACACCTGGCTCATGGATATTCGGGTCTGGGCTGTCCCGGAGAGCCATCATGTGGAGGTGCCCAAGCACCCCTTGGGAACGGCGGGCACCGCCAGCGAAGCGGACGACGTCCACGCAGCCCTGGCGGCCGGCTACCGCGACTGGTCATGCACCTGTAGGGCGGGGTGGCCATCACGTTTTCGTGGACCGGAAACTCTCCCTCCGTGGCCCCGGCATGTGCAGTGGGCTCGGGAGCAGCACCCTGAGGGGATTACTCTACCAGATATTCCAGACGAGGCGGTTTTAGTACAGGACGCCTCTTGGTACCCCAACCACACGGCTGGTGGTGGCTTAGTGGTGGCGGATCCGGTGACGGGGTGGAGCCAGGCGTACCGCATACCCATTCCAGTACACGTGGATGGATCTTACCAAGCGGAGTTGTACGTCGCTTGGGAAGTGCTGCGGGCGGGAGGGGCCCACCGCGTGGTCTGCACGGGGCACCCGGGGCCCACAGTGGTCCTTCCACGATAGCAAGGGGTACATCGACGCGGTCTAGTCCCGTAACCCGGGGTCCTCGCCGCTCTCTGACGACCTGCTACGGGCCTGCCGGGGGTTGTTGGCCGAGGGGTTTTGTGCTCCCCGGCACCTGTACTCCCACCGCGTCGGCACCTTTCTGGACTCCCTGTTGGATACGGCCGACGCAGAAGCGAAGAAACAGGCCGCGAATCCCTAGCCTTGGGTGGGTTGGATCCACAGGCTCGAGACGCCCCGGGTTTGTTTCACCCACAATACCGTCCAGGTGCACAACCTGGACCGTTTGGTGGAAACCGCGGCCTGCCGCCTATGGGGTCTCCACATGGAGACCCCAGAACAGACGGTGCGCAAGTCCTTGTCGGTATATCACGCCGTCACGGAACGCGGACTAGTTCGTTGGGGAGCCCACCTCCGCACGATAGCGCGGTGGGCAGGTTTGGGACATGCAGGGGACACCCGCCCCTGCCCCGCTTGCCTCAAAGAGGTGGGGACCCGGCATGTGGTCTCCACTTTTCCATGGCGGCACTTATTTCGGGACGTGCGTACCCAGTTGCACATGCGCTTGGACACTTTATGCGCGCGTTGGAAGCGGCGCGCGGTATCTTCGTGGGTCGTCATAGTCCTCTATGGTCGGATGCCTTTGCCCTCAGCGTGGGCTCGCCGGACGACGATGACCCTCATCCCGGACCGGGGGTCCGCACTATACCTAGACCCTTTCGGCGAATGGGAACCTGAGGATCTGGGCTAACTATATGACCGGGGGCTGGTTGTCGGGGCCGCGCAGCGCGTGCTCGCCATTGTGGTAAAACATTGGGATGCTCTGGATCGCAAGCGCGAGATGCCCGTCATCCCGGCGGCCAGAGAGGTCTACTACCGAGACGGCCACGGGCAAACGTGGGATCTGGCGATCCGGTCCCTAAGCGGTTTGACCCGGCCTCCTATGAGTTGGGGAGTCGGCCAACAATGGCCGGATTACGGCCTGGGGCGAGCCTGCTGTGGCCCGTCTGCGAGCGTGGGCAGCTCTCCGCCGTCATGCCTCCGGGGCAGCAACCTTAGGAGGCCTTAATTGCCCGCCCTGGTGACCCTCCAGAAGTCGAATTTGTGACCCCGAACTGGGGTGTTTTTCAAGGGTATGAAATGCAAGGGGGGAGGTCACTGTTTCAGTTGGTGTTTTAGAAGCCATTTTTTGAACCATACCAATGTTTCAATTTTAAATAGTCAATTTCAACCCCCAAATTAGCCAAATTCCAAAAATGAAGCGAAATTTCGCCACTCCTTTGAAATGGACCGATATCATACCCCTTGTTCATGCATTTTTTCTCTCATGAGACGCGAAATTTCGCCACTCTTTCATTTTTGTATGTTTTGATACCCTTATTGTGTATTTGTATATTTGTGTGCTAATTTGATTTCATTTGTCCCAAAATTTGTGCCTTTGATGAATTTTATGAACATTCCGACAATCTTGACATGCAGTATGTTCCCTGTTCTGTGGCAAATATGTGAGTATTTGCTTTGAGGTGACCACAGGACATGGATCCGGCACTGCTAAGGGTGGTTGTGGCAAGTCGTGAGTTTCAGAACGTTGATGACCTCATGACGGATGTTGCCAATGGGGGCTCTGCAAGGTTATTTGCCGTCCGGCCCCTGGCAATGCGGACAAATCGACGATCACGGAAGGTTCTTACACGGTTACTGTTTGCCCATGGAATACGGAAGAAGCCCCATTGGTACACTGTTTTCTCAAATCAATTGCTATGCTTGTGGCGACTTCTGAGAAAGATGGCAGCCCCTCATGCACAATCCGAGGATGTACCAATGCCTATTTCATTGAACTGGAGGACCCGCCGATTGTTGGCTCCCACAGGACTTGTGCATGCAGCTATGCCCTCACTTACTGCCAATGCACGAGAACAAGCAACTTGGCTTTGGCAAAGCATGCAAAACCACCAGATGGCGCTGGTGAAAAAGAATTATGGGGTGGACCCGCTGCATCCTGACCACTCCATAAATTGCACAGCTGTGGCCGTGTTACATTTGCCAGCCCTACCACCTTTTCCGGGTCATGTCTCACTACTTGATGCCGTTCGGACCATTGGGGCACGTGTTGATGCTTTACGACTTCGTCATGCGGATCTGTTTCGGCGGGGTTATGCTCTTCCTAACATGATTCAGCGTACCTTTGTCAGAGTCCCCTTGGACATTGTGCGGCAGAATGTGCTATCTCTCCGTTGGCAACCGATGATGATATCTCAACTACGGTGTGGAACCAAACTGGACCACTTGAAACTGCTAAATACAATCCGGCATGTGCACCAGGCAACTCGTCACGATTTACCACTGTGTGTGGATATGAAGATTCACTATGAGCTCTTGAAATACCTGTATGGGCAGAGTTACACTTCATGGAACTTCCAATTGCATTGGTCGAGCCTCCCCCTCATCTACGGGGTTTGGCACCCGTACAAGCTAGTGCAGCCGCAGCATGCCGCAGCATGCCGCAGCATGCCGCAGCACCTGTTTTTTGGAGCTGCACATGGGGGTTTTGAAGCATGCCGCAGCATGCTGCAGCATGCCGCAGCATGCCGCAGCGAGCCAAAATTTTCACGTGGCGGACTTTTTTTTTCATACCAAGTCGAAACTCTGAACCCTTTGTTGCACAGATATCTCAGAACTGGATGGTAGCTCAGTGGTAAATTACTGGGTTTCAGCTTGGAGGGTCCCGGGTTCCATTCCCGGCAAGGGTACTTTGTTGCCTGTCAGTTCCTCTCTATTCTGATCTTCGCTTTTTTGGTGTTGTTTTGACATGTCAAGTCCTGAAGGATACTCAAAATACCAAGGCATCACAGGTTAGGGTTTGCAGTGGGCCATTGGGGAAGGTATTGGGGACCACATCAGCCTGTTTGCCTTGTCTGTCTGCTCCTACTGTGTTCGCACGGGAGACCTTCTGCCTGCCCCATGTCTCCCCAGTTTGTCTTTATTTGTGTTGTCATGAGTCAGTCATCTGCACCAACAGCATGCCAAAAAAGACGATTTTCCTGTGTTGAGTAGCATTGCTGTTTTCTTTGTCCGACGACCACGCTCTGCTTGCCATGTCGAGCGAACGTTCAGTTTGATGGGCCACATCCAGACAAAGGACCGTTTGCATATGGGCAACGACACTTTGCGCCATTTGGCTATGATGTATGTCAACGAACCCACTACAGACGATCCGGATGGTGAAAGTGATTAATTTGGCCCAACAGTGTTGTGCATGTTGTCTCTTGCATGTGAGTTCAACTTGACACAGAAGCGTAGGTACCCACAAGTGCAGGCTGAAGCATGCCGCAGCATGCCGCAGCACAAGAAATTTTTCCGAGGGACCGCACTAGCTTGCACCCGTACAAGCATATGATCACCATGCTTTACCGCAACTTTATGCCCATTATCTGTCTGATTGAGAGAGTACACACCGATTTCAAGGAAGGGGATGCGGTACCAACAAAGGTTAAGCTCCTTCATATGCAGAAGACAATACTGGCGCTTTGTCCTAATGCTGGCACTTTTCTACCAAGAGTTCAGGCCAAACTTGATGCATTTGCCGTTGCGGCGCAGAATGGACCATTGAACGACATGCAGTCTAAAAGCAAGGAGCTACTTTTGGGGTTGAAGGTGTTGTTGAAGGAGTATTGCCCTGCTGCATTTAGGATTGGTGTCCTTGTGAGAGACTGCAATTGGGCTGGTAGAGATCCCGGAAGTGGGAAGAATGCCTTGGCAGTGCTGGAGTCCTGTTTGTTGGTTATGCTTTTTTTGGTTTGGGATCAATGGGAGAATGTGGAGTACATCAAGACATTGGTTGGTGCTCTGGTCACATGGCAGTGTTGGCACTCTCGAACGCCCGGTTGTATTCACAGTGAGGAATATGGGGAGGCTATGTTGAGCAGGTTGTGTGCACAGTGCCGGATATGGACTACCATCACATCCCTGAGTGGCACCTCCGAAATTTTTGTAACATGGCGTCAGATCCTGACAGGGAGGAAGAACCTGCGGTTCTCACTGACAGAGAAGTTTGTGAAGCGGTATGGGTCCAATCTGAGGAAGTTTATTCTGAGTGTGTCTGTTGCATCCTTGCCCATTGTACAATGGAAGCCGCCACCCCTTCGGGTAGTAGAAGCGGTTGTGTTGCGTAGTGTAGATGACCTTCGGTTTCCTAGTACATTTGCAGCCGTTCCACCACGTAGCGTTCTTTTCAGCGTGTTCCACAAATATATTAGGACCCTTCTTCGTAAGAATCCCCTCAGCGATGACCTTCTTACGGTTCTATAGCAAACGGTGCCTCCATCAATGATTGCCGGGCAACGGAATGTGGATATCCAGAGAGTGATGCAAATTACCCGCCCGCCGAAGCCCAAACCCAAACCCAAACCCAAACCAGGGAAACCGGTTGCACAACCAAGCGCCCCCCCCCCCCCTAGACACGGTGCACCCATCGCCAAACCTGCCCCAAGGAATCCAAAACCACCAGCCAAACCTGGCCCACAGCAACCGCAGAATAGGGTGCAGCCTCCGAATGGGGGGGGGGGGGACCCGGGTGCGGACAATGCGAGCGATGGCGAGGATGATGGCCCCGAGGTGGCCTTGTTTGCAGTGCACAGTGACAGTGATAACAGTAGTGTGTTAGATGATGACGACATAGTAGCTATTCTGGATGAAGAGGAGGTTTTTGGACAGGATACTTCACAATGGGACTGACATAGATTGTTGTCTTCACAATGTACCAGATACTGTCCCTTGATTCTAGTGTTTTTGCTTGGAGTGGCGAAATTTCGCCACATTTGAGATATTTGGTGTTTTCAATATTGTTTTTAGCACATTTTGGTTTGAGACGCGAAATTTCGCTTCCTTTTGGGTTTTGTATGTTTTGAGCCTGTTTCCCACAGGGTATTGTTACACTGCTGCCACTTGTACCACTGATGTGCTATTCATTTTTGTGTGTGATCCCGACCTTCATGATTTTGCCTGTTACATTTTGCTGAGACTGTCATGATGTGTGATTTCAGCTGCTCTGTGCAGAATTCCTGGATTTCCCCTTGCGAAGGCTAAAATTTGAGAATAACTGGTCCGGAAACAAGCAAATCACCACTGTCTATCAATGTGATCCTTGCCCAGAGCACCCTGATTTCCTCCAGGCCCCCACTGTCATGTCATCTGTACCCCCAAAATCAAACACCAGTGTGCCTGTGGCCCCAGAGCCACCCGTATCATCACAACCCTCGCAGGGGTCCTCCGAGGGCCCCAATCAACGGAATCCGCACAGCCGGGGGAACAAGAAGGCCACTGCGAAAACAGTCACTCTAGCAGATGCCGTCCAGAAGACAGTGGTGTTATCCCACAAGGTCCTGCGGGTGGATGTCAACCGCGAGCATGGGCAAATCCGGAAGGTCAGCGAGACCAGACTAAAGCTGCGGCTGGAGGATTTGGCAAGGGTACCTCCCGTGGGGATCATCAAGGGATTACTGGTCTGGCCTGACAATTGTATGTTACTGCACTTGCTTCTACACGTCTGTCGTTTGTGTACTGGCCTGGGGACGAATTTTTGTTTGTTATTGCCTCAGTGGGTAGCTTCCGGATCATTGGTGGTCAGCATGTCTTTTGTGCGGCGAGGAGACGGGCCAGTGAACGTGAGAAAAAGAATCTGGACCCTTTGAGATGGCAACTGGAGTTTGAGTGTATGGTTCTGAAGTGGGATACCCCCTTGCGCCAGAGGAGACGCCTAGCCGGCCACCAGCAAGCAGCACAGCTATCAGGCACAGGAGCATGCATGAGCGAGAGGGCAGTGCTGCTGATGGAGAACTTGGAGGAGCCTAAGAATGCTGATCTCAGTCTCACTGACGTGTGCCGCCAAATGTTGGAGGAGGCTGGACTGACAGCTGATGAAGGAAGCCTGGTGTGTGACTGTTGCTTTGATGCGCATTACTGTCCTGAGCCCGAAAAAATTTGGTTGTATGCCCTGTAGGATTCTGTGGCACGACGCTGGCTACCCTTGGCTAGAATGATTGACACAGTGACACAACTGGCTATACAGCAATTGATGGAATACGCAATTTCGAGAACAGGAGGATCCCCTTGTCACTTGGATCATTCAAACCGTTGGAGGGGCTGGTTGGACCATACCTTGCACAGTGTGCCAAATACATGGAGACTCCACGAGCTACTGTTGCAGGACTGGCTAATGTGGCACGTGAATGTCAACGGGAAATGCGATGGGGCTGGATTGTTATGCATCCTGACTGTCCAGAGGAGTTGGTTCACCCATCCCGCAGTATGTTGTGCAGGCATCCTAAATTGCACTATGAAATCATCGAATTCTGCTGATAGTGGCGAAATTTCGCGTCTCAGGTGGAAACATGGTCTGGACACCCAGTTTTTCTCTACAACAGGAAATACATCCGAGATTGCTACCCTGCAGCGTCATATCAAGGGGATTGGTGCATTGAAGTTCCGCCGTGCAGACTGGGTGTACACTGATGACATGCCTATGCCTCCCTGGGACTCTGTGTGCAAGGCCGAATTCTGGACATCCTCAAAATATGTAGACTTCAGGAGCCACCTCGCCAGACCTCGGAATTCCTTTGACATTGCCAGCTCCGAAGGGAATGTGGTTCACTTGAAGATAGTCTCTGGTTCTGGTGCAGATGCTACTGGCGGTGAGTCCCCCTTTCAGCTTTGTCTTCTGAATCCTACTACCATTTTGAATGCCACTGTCGTTGGGTTGCCGTTCATACTGGCTGTCATTGAGGTTCCAAAGGGCTGGTCCATGGGTCTACCACCTCTTGCTGTGCGACATGTTTCAATGGGGAAACCACTGGTGGTTGCTGGTGAATTGGCGGACGTTTGAATCATCATGAGCCAGCTGCAGACTGACCTGGCTGAGGAGGGAGTGAATCAGGTGAGTGTCATGGTGTACAACACTGGCAGCCGCAGTCCAAACTTCACTATGATGCAATCAGTGATGACAATTGTCACGTTGACTCCAATTCCAAGGAAGGTACATTTCCCCTTGTGAATTGGTACCCCAAATCAGCCAAATTCGAAAAATGAAGCGAAATTTCGCCACTCCCGCCATTTTGCCCAATTTGCACCATCTGTTTAGCTGCCGATGTATGTTACGTTCAGTGAAGGCCCATTACCTAGTACCCTGTTTCCTGAGGCTGTTCAATGGGTGCCGGAGGTTCTGAAAGTCCCGATGAATCCTACAAACTGGGTGCTGGTGGGGTCTTCCTCTCCAAATCTGGCTGTTCAGCTTCACATTCGTCTCAAGTCGGAATTCGGTTGTATTTGGTTTCCTCAAAGCTGCGGTTGATGAACTACCTAAAGAAACGGTTGAGCTCACAACTGGTACTTTAAGAGAGGCTGACTCTCTGGCCCCAATCTACTGGGAGTTTGTGTTGCCACAACTGGACAAGGGTGTGCCTGTCGACAAGACTGGAATGGCTTATGTACCTGATGACCCTGATGAGCAGGACTGCATGGATAGTATGCCGGACGTGGATGCCAAGCCCAAGGGAACCCCAAAGCCGAAGGCATCTAAGCCAAAGGCCAAGAAGGGGGCAGCCAGCAATCCCCCCGGTGTCGATGCAGGTGGCAGTGCCGAGCCCCAAGCAACGCCTACAAAAAGGGCTCGATCACCCTCTGTTGAGGCTCCAGCGGCGCAAGATGATGAGGAGCAGACACAGAAGCAGAGTCAGCAATTGGTCACACCGAACAAAGGCAATACACATCCACTGTTTGAGCCGAAAGGACAGTCACCGCCACCAGAGGGATTGGAGAACTTTGCGAATTTGGTGAGTGGTGGGACTGCACCAGCAGCCCAGCCACAGCAGCAAGCTCAAAAAGGAACGTGTTTGGGGAACAAACGACGACGGTGATTTGGTGTTGACTGCTATGATGAGACGATGGTGACTGCAGAAGCACCATCCTCTGAGCAGTCATGTTGAATTTTGATTTGTGTCCGACTTTATTTGATTTGTTATTCTGACACACCCTTTGTGGGTGTTGGCACGTGGAATTGCCTTTTGTAGGCAACATTTGGTAATTTCCTGTGATGTGTGTTTGTGTATTGATTGATTATAAAGAGTTCCTTATGGTTCGATTTGTATGTCTGTGATATTTCGTATCAATCTTGTACTGTGGCAAGCAGGCAATGCACTGACAATATTTCATACCTCAATATACTGTATTTTGCCAAATGTGGCGAAATTTCGCGTCTCATTGAAATTTCCTTAAAACGGGGGTCTGTTTCACCATACATCAGTGTACTGTTTCACAGTGTGTCATCAGTACACAACAGAACCCCTTCTGTGGACAATGCAATTTGTCCTTGAGTGCTATTTCTTTGAATTTGAATGCCTGTTTTGCATGATTTGCAGTGTCCTCAATTGCAGGCAAAATGGTCCAATTGGACAATATGGGGCATGATTTCAGCAAAAAATTTCATACGTTGTGCGCTGTGTGCAATTAGG